>JAZKJV010002552.1:0-600000 GCA_037367405.1 Ottelia alismoides | reverse complement strand
TTCATACTAAATTATTGAAATTCTTGATTTAGTGTTCTTTGCTACGAAGAACCCTAATTTTGGCTATTTTTGAAAAAGTCTGAATAATTGCTTTGTGATTCCCAATAAAATACGATTTACACATCAAATTGATGCGTTGGCTCTGAAAGTTAGGGTTTGGGAGTTAAAATAGGCATAAATAGGAGTATACATATGGTTATGAATAATATATATGTGAGTCGACATTAGGTATTGCGGTTTATGCAAATCAAAGACTTAACAAAAGAATTACATCATGTGAATTGGTGTGATTTGAGTTGGATCCTGAAAAGGATCTTGTGTCACGATAAGGATGACTGGGAGTAGTACTACAGGTCAGGCATGCAACCTGTAGGTTGTCGGAAGGAACCCGTATTGGCATTTCCCTACCTAGGTGGTACACGGTTGCCCTGTTATGATAAGTGCACACAAATTGAATGTTTTGCAACGCGTGGTATCGGGAGCCAATATATTCGGGTTGGAACGACGGAAGATGTGGTCATGCCATGTGGAGGCACGGGTGGTTCAATAGCGGCTGAGTCACGATAACATGTATTTAAAGCCGCTAGGTTATATGATTAAATGTTAGCCTGAGGTTTTAAGCAACCGAGTCCTCGAGGACGGTGTGCTCTTTTGTTTTTTTTTCAGGCTGAGGGTTGAGACCCTGTTTAATAAAAGAAAAGGAAATTGTCAGGGTAGTATTGGAGGATTGGTTGAGGCGACGTGCGACAGCATAAGCTTACCAAGATCAACACAATCTCCAATCCCGAAGCGTCCACAGCTTCGGAGTCCAAGAATGGTGGGGTTCCCCTGGACTAATCCCTGATGTGGAATAGAAAGGAATAGGACATAAGTTAATGAAAAGGAATGAAATTTTTGTGATATCAAGTTTTGAAAAATTACACAATTTGTTTGCTTTTCTCTTCTTCGTTACTTAGCATTCGCTAATTTTTATCCTATGATTTATGGAAAACCCAACAGGTATCGGTGAGCAATCGCAAGGACTTTAAAATTTATCCGGCTTACATACTAGACATCCAGCCAGCCACAGTAGCTTTACTCTTTAAGGTAGTTAGTAATATTTTGTGTATTTTCCTTTCAAGCTGATGTACATGTAAATGGTTATAGTGGCATAGTGTATCATCTGAACTATATTTTGTGAATGGAAAAGTGTTGAAATACTTTCTTCCGAGTATTTTTATTTGCAGTATATTTCTGAATGTTAGTTGTGATTGCTGAATAAATTATTGCTGAGTAACCAGATCCGGATATGGGAGGATCCGACGACCCGGGAAACGGGGTCGCGATACATCGGAGGCGAGGCTCTATAATGGAGCTCCTCCAAGGCTTTCATCCATTGAAGATCTTAATACCTACATATGTTAGGGAGAATACCAAAGCATATGTGAGTGTGTTGGGAGAGGAATGGGGACATGGATGGGAAAAGAAAAGGGAGGTCTAGTTGTTTCTTCTCTAATTGAGTCGAAGAAGAGAGCCTAGTTGTATGAGCATTCTGACATATATGGGACATAGTCTAGGGCTTCAATGTGTATATAGGTTACACGACGAAGCTCATGGGCATCTTATATGAGCATGAAAGTGGATGTCTGATGCGAATAATATAGAATAAAACAAGCAAAAACCAAAACATGATGAAGCCTACCTCCTTTGGCAAGGATGTGATTGAAGAAGACTCGCAACGGAGGGAATCAGCTTGAGCTGAGCTCCAAGCGGATCTCAGGTTGTTTCTTGACGTCCTTAGCCACTAGATAAGCTCTTACGGTCCGATTAAGGTCACGGTATGGCTGAATGACGAGCACGAAAAATCGTCTTTTTAATAATCTAGAGTTGTAGTATAGGAGACAAAATTCAGTTGATCAAAAAGCGCAATCTTTTAATGTTGTGGAACAATTTTTACTTGGTGAGTATACCATGGTCAAACACAATGGCATGAGCCTCTTCGTCTATTTATCAAAATTATCTATTAATTCTTGAGAGATTAAATTCATCAGGTTTTAACTCTTCATATGCACAGACAAAATGATGATGAAATGCAGGCAGAATCAATAAGAAATGACGCATGTATTTTTGTGTAGTATTTAATGCAATTAAGAATGAGATGAATGAACACAATATATGATGATGAGATGCAAAATATAACTATACAGTGCAAATATGACCTAAAATAATCATATCAATGAACAATAAAATTAAGGATCAATTTCAGAGGCAATTAGAGCAATATGATAAATAATGGCACTTAAATCATGAGCGGGAGACACTATATGTACCATCAAAAATTAACCCATCTAATTCAATGTCAAAACAATGAATAACATAACCATTATATAGAGAATAAAGAGTGATTCAAAATGAAACTGAAATCGTTCGATCTGGATTTGAAATGCTCAAGATATGCTAAAAACAATGTAAGGGGCATGAATGTAATTAAAATGCATTAAAAAATAAAGATAAGTATCACAAATATGTCCCTGAAGGGACCTATTTGTAATTAGCAAAAACCAAAGGGTCCCAAATATAAATATCCCTTATGCATGGAGGAATTTCAGTAATTTCTCACAATCGTTAGGTCTGCACGTGAACCAGGACCTATATGCAAATCTATAGAACTTGGAGTGCTTCATTGCAATTTTTCCATCATGTATGTGTCATGCACGTGTGTCGTCTAGGCTTGGTAAGCAGGGCTATGGCTAAGGGCCATGTGGTAACTGTTGGCAGTTTAGGAGACTCGGATAGAGCCTTGGTGTACACAAGCCTATAGGGTAGGCTTGGAGTCTCAGGCCTTCGTCAAGGTCGTCCGATCGATCGATCAGAATGTAGATGCTTCATCTTGCTCCACCCCTCCTGCCGGAGAGGGCTGTGCTCTGGTGACCTCCCCCATGCCCCACCGACATTGTACTCGATGGTGAATGATCGTGGCCTCTCGAGGAAGGTTCGATTAAGGTCTGGTTGTCTTTGTGGTTGAGCCTAGACGTCTAAGGTGGCATTGCTGGCATCCATCATTTGAGATGATGGCAGAGAATGGAGAAGAGGTGTAACGTCCAATCATTGAAGGTCCCTAGAAATATTGTTAGCGGGGGAGGGGTGGGGTGGGCGGTGATAGCAGAAGCTAGGCGAATGGGTAGCAGGCGTTGAAGGTAGAGAAGTTGAGTTCTAGAAGCAGGGTCTCTGCTGCTGGAGTCGGAGGAGATGGCCTGGGATGGAAGGGCGTTGTGGAGGAGGAAGAAGGTCAGCATCGGAGTCAACGTGAATGACTCATCGATGCAGATCTTGTGGAGTGGTAGGTGATTGGTGGAGTGGAGTGTGTATACTGGATTAAATAGGAGAAAACACAAGAAAAACAAGGATGAAGTTACCTGGAGGATTGAGAGAAAAAACGGCAGCCAGAGGCTTGGGCTAAGATCCCTAAGGAATCTTTGGTCGTTGCATGACCCACACAGCCATAGCAGGGTGCTCAACGGGCCAGCGGCACCACAAAATGGTCAGAGATCTTGGGTCGACACATGGGCTTGAAGGTCATCGTTGCCTCACCAATTTTGCCCTCTGATGTCACCGAAGGGGCGAAGGAGGTTTGGCCTTTTCTTGTGAAATAGTGGATGACCTCTAAATGGGTCGGTGAAGGTGGATTTAAATGATAAAGGCTTGGCTGTTACATAGGTGGAGGGTGAAGTTCCAATGGTTGTTAGAAGGATTAAAAGTAGGCATCGATGGCAATGAAGGGTTCGCGAAGAGGATGGAGCTCAGGGCTTCGTGGGACGATCATTAGGGAGTGGAGAGGGTGGCAGGAGTAGGTACCAGAAAATGAAGGGCGAGGAGAGGTGGCGCTCGTAACGGACGGGGAGGGGGTTACACAAGGTGGAATATGTATTCCTAGCCATTGGATCAAGAGATCCAATGGCCAATATTAAGGCACATGCGAGTGGCGTAGATCAGATTTTATTATCTGATTTAGTGGTCGAGATCGAGGTGGAGGCTAACGGTTTGATGGAAAGCTGGGGGTAGATCATATGGTGGGAAAAAGAGAGGTGACGTGGAAGATTCTAAGTCGCTAGAAGCTGTTAGATCAGGAGGCTAGCATTTAAACGCTAAGGAATGGTGGAAATGTGTCGCGGGGTGAAGATCAGATGGTTGAGGGTGAGCGAGAGATGGACGATGGTGATTGATGCGAAGGAGAGGGGATCCAACAACCTTGGATGTAGGCGGGTGGCGCAAGGAGATGCGACAGCGTGGCGGATCCAGAGAGCGCCTTGTGGCCACTCCAGAAAAATTAAAAATTACAAAAATAAAGAACACTAAGAAATAAGTAGTAGAAGGACAAATGTACAAAACGTAAAAAAATGAAAGTTGTAGATCTCGATGAGATCTACAAGTTTCATGCTGATACAAAAGTCAAAGTGGTCAATTGTACAAATGAGAATTTTTGCAATTATTTTTAAAGACTTAAAAGCACTTATTTTAATCGTTTTTTATTTTCTTTGTATTTTTTATTCTTTTTAAAGACAAAATAAATATATACAATAATTAGCCTATTTTTTGAGATTTTTAATAAAATAGAAAATAAAGAAAAGTGTTAGTAAATAAATACAATAAATTTATGGTTAGATATTAGTGTCAATTATACATATATTATTTACAATATTATTTACAATATAATACAAGTTAATATTAGTGAATTAATGGTGGTTTTTATAGAATTGTTTGAGATAGGAGAGTAAGGAATGGATTTTATAATGTTGTTTCTGGGAATCATCATACCCATATACTTAAACATTGCTCGTCCTCGTGCATCTAAAGAATTAAGGAGCTGGATTAATTCTTGATAGTGCATGTGAATTTTCAAGGCTCAATTCATCGAAGACCCTCGATTTGAGTGATCCTAAAATTCTGGGCTCGACCAGTCTCTAGTCAAAAGGAATCCATCTTCTCTATTTATGAGACTCTCTGTTTGTACATAAAATATAAGGATATGACAATTAGTGTACTGCAATCAAGAGAGTCGAGTCAAGATGTCACCCAAAGATCCAGTCCATAAGACTCTCCTCTAGACCTAATTCTCAACACTAGGGAACAAGTTAGTTCTTGCTTCAATCAACCATCTGATTACTTTGTCAGACTTGAAAGTGTCGATGGATGGCCAAATGATGGAGGGCATAGGATAGTGTATACTTTTCTCTCCCTCGCAATGGAACAAGGGGCCTCTTGAGCGCCTTATTATTCAAAACATGTATATTTTTGGTTTGTTGATCAATGTGTCCATCAAGAAAATTTGAAGTCGTCTATGCTTGTTTCCTGGGAGTACACTGGGGTGTGTCCCTTTTGAGTATCAAAGGTATCTTCGACACCAAGACTTGTATCACTATACGGTGTAGAGTCTTTTTTTTGTGATAGCCCAACACCTTTGTCCTAATAGTATTTGGTCCAAGTGGACACTTTGAAATGGTTGGGAGCGCTCACCTTTGATGGAAGCTCTGTGTAATTTGATTTTGTGCTTGACAGCTCTTTCCCTTCAATATTTTTGTTTTTTCTTTTCTTTTTGGCTAGCTTCGCTGCTTTTACCATGATTTGGCGCAAGCTGATCAACAATTATTTAGTTTCATGACACACTGGCACATAGGTAAATATCAAAGATAGCATGCGAACTTGTTTACAAACTAGCTAGGTTTTTGCTGACACTCAGGTCTCTTGAAGCCTTCATTGACTTTATCCCATCCTCAAGCATCATTAAATTAGGTCTATACTCAAATATCTAGTCCTAGTTCTTCAAGTATTAACTTAACTCATCTCATCAATCATGCAGTTATGCAAGTGATGTGCTGATCATATTCTTTAGAAGGTAGAGATGAAGACTGTAATATAGCACTCAAATCTTGAAATTAGGGAAATGTAAAGCATTAATTTTAAAAAGCCTAATGACTAAGGTTGGCTAACTTGGTCTCTCAAGATATCAGAAATCAAGTGTCTTGAAATCCTAAAGCCTTGAGTGATAGTGAATGTGTCAGGAATACACCAACTCTAGAGTTAGTGACTTTGTGTGATTTTTGGTTTTTGATTTTTTTTTAAATTCTTCAGAGAGATAATGACTGGCCTAAGCTCATATGAATAGTTGCATCTACTTCCAGCTAGTATATGTGTAAGTATGGACCATAAAAATACGGCTACCTATTACTTGAGAACGAAGCCTTACACAATATCCTCTATACCACCCACTCTGCTAAGGGAGACTGTATTTCCCTCAATGTAGCTGGGACGTGTGGGAGCCTGGGTCTGACTCTCCTCGTGATTTTATGGGATCAACTCGGGAAGAGGGTCATCCCAAGTCTATGAAGAAGTACGACAGATGGTGGATCGTCAAGTGCTCACAAAGTTTGATAGTAAAAGCCATCGACTCATCATCTTCGATGTCAAGACGAAAATTAGGAGAGAGCACGATGTCAAGTCAAAGAAGATGAGTGCGAAGGCGTATAAGATGGGGTATAATGCACACCTCTCAAACAGACACAATGCAACCTGATATTCATCAACAAAACCGGTGTTGACCGTAAAAGTTTGATCATTTATCTTGTCGTTTTTAGGGTTATTTGGCAAACATGTCTTATCACAGATTATCATAAGCTTATAGGTGCCCGAAATTTCCCTGAAACACTGTCACGAATACTTATAGGAAATCACTTACTCTCAGCCAGTATTAAAGTAAGTACGGATCATTTCCAGCTATCTATATTACTTGAGGACCGTGCTATTACAGCATCCTCTAAACCTCCCACTCTGCTAAGGAAACCTGAACCATTTCCAGCTACCCGAGATTCTGTCTCCACTGAAGAATAATGATTAAATATATAGACTAAGTAGTATATCGAAAGAAACTCGGACTCTAGTTCTAACCGTAAGTGTCGTCCCCTACTCTCAAATCTGGAAAGTGTACCAACAATCCATGTGCTGGGGGGGTTGCTCTCCCAAAACAAATGAACCTTTATGTTGATTTAATGTCAAATAATTTTAGCAGTCCCGTTATTTTTGTGGTTCTCTCTTTTTTTTGGATTTTTTTTAAAAACGTCTAATGATTTTTTTATCCTAAATAAGCATGCACCTAGGTCGTGAGTCCTAAAACTAACTACGGAGGTGCAAGTAGAGAGAAAAAAATCAGAAAATCCTAAACAACACATAGCCTCAAAAAAGCCTTGGAAAACCTACGTTGCGAGAAAAGTCGCGGTGCGTGCCCTGCTCCCCCCAAGTACACAACACTGGATGAAACATATTCCAAGAAGAGGGAGGAAGGTACAAGTTGGGATGCCCTTACGAGGCCCCTTCTGCAAAAACAAAAAAATGGGCAAGTGCCCTTATTTTTTTTTATTTTTTTATAAAAAATACAAAAAAAAATTACAAATACAAAAATCCTAACTAATTCTACTCCTCTACAACTGACTCGTGAGAGAAGGAGTCATCCTATGCACATTCAACTGACTCGGCTTCCAAAGAAGTTGGATGATCCTGCAGACCCTACAAAATTCGTTAGAAAACAAACACACAAAAACTATAAATAATCAAAGAAAACAAGAAAATCATAAAAATAGATAAATCATAGCAACATATAAAAGTCGTGAAAGCTGTAAAACAATTGAAAGCACAATCAAAGAAAATCTGAAAAATCGTAAAAATCAATAAGATAAAAATCCTGAAATGAAGTCGAAAACTGAAGTATAGCTAATGCCTCCTCGGCAACGGTTCCATTTTGATGAACCAAAATCCGGCCTGCGGTTTAATTGAAGAAAAGTTATCGTTGGTGCGGAAAGAACTCCGGAGATTGGATTTCAATCGATCAAACAAAATACGGATAAAATATGGGACATAAAAGTAAAGAAGGGGATATAAAGTCGGATTCTCTCCTATTTTATCCATTAAACTAATTTTTAACTAGGTAAGTTCCCCTGGATCGAACTAGAAGAGGCAGAATACCTATATTACGACTTTCGAGAAAAGAAAAGAATTTCATGGTTTTATTTCTTCTTGATAAGGAAAGAAAACACTCAGAGTTGATACCAATTTTAAAAAATCAAAGCAAGAAAAATAAGCGACAAAAATCCGCGAAAAATATCAAGAAATGTCGCTAGGGTAGTTGTCTGACTACCCTAGAAAAGTAGAGGAAAAACGAAGTCAAAATAAGGTCCAAAATAACCCTACAGTTTAGAGGTAGAAGTGCAAAGAAAATTTTAACTGTCCTTTTTAAAGAGGTCCCTGCTCAAGGACTAAATTGTATGAAAAACTAAAAGTTTTGCATTTAGGCCCTACATGGGGACCTAAATGCAAATCTGGAAACTTCTGGAGGACTTTGAAATTCGGATCTTCAAATGGGTTTAATATGTAGTTTTCACACCGGTTCGCTTCAACAGCTGCGATTAGAAGCTCTGCACGAATCTAGAGAGTCCAATACGGGCACGTGGCGCAAGCCTGTACTTCGAGTGTTTTTGATGTGTTCTTCCCCTTTTCATAGATGTAGTGGAGACGCTCCCTTCTCTGATTTCTCTCCGACGATCAGTTGAAGGCTTCGGCCTCCTGTAGGGCTAGAGGGGTGACTCCTTCACCCCTCGAGCTCGCCTGCAAATGAGGGGACCTCAAGGTGGAGAGAAGTGATGGCAAGACCTCGATGAAGATAGTGTCCGATCGAAGAAAGGTTGAATGAGAGAATGATGGCTTCATGCTTCTTTATTGAATGAATTGGTTGAATGCAAGCTCCAGCTGTCAGTTTTGATACTCCAGATGTTTTTGTGAATGTTCAAGAAGGATTTCTATGCTCGATTCTCATTTGAATCGTCCAATAAGATGTAATTTTACAAGTTATAAAATAAATTCTAGAAAATGTTCAGTGAAAATGGAAGCTAAATGGAGGGAAATTTCGGCAGAATCGAGTCGGATTTGTAGGTCGATTTAGGGATGCAATTAAGAAGATGATTACAATGTCTTAATTATGCGATTAAGTGGTCTAATCGATGCATGAGAATCGAGAAATAAAATGAGAAAGAATGGAGGAATACATGGGATTTACAGAGTGGATGACTCTACAGGTCGTGACTCGATGGGGCGGTCTTCTTGGAGCTCTACGTGGCGGCGGTAATGCAAGGCCAAGGTGGACCTTAGAACTTCTCCTCCTGACGTCCTTCCATGCGGGGTGGACCTCGGGCCTTTTCACGGTTAGAGTAAGGTTAAGCGAGGCTTGGAAGTTGGGAAGTTGGCTACTAGAACTGGGGGTTCAGGAGAGTTAGATGGAAATGGTGGACTTTGAGGAGCTTTTATAGATGAATCAGAGAGAGTTAGGTATGGATCTAAGGTGGGCGCGTATTAGTGTATTTAGGAGTAGGAGATGGAGGGTTGAGATTATGTAGAGTGGTTAAGAGAAGGCAAGAAGAAAAGGTTGACGTTGGGTTGGTAGAACAGAACACGGGCATGGCTTCTTGAAGAAGAAGGCACCAGGCGTTGACATGCGTTAACACCTTATTGGCCAGTATCAAGAATTGGATTAATAAGTAGCTATTAAATAGTAAATAACATTATTTTAAATATGTATAAAAATGAAAAATGTAAATATTTAAATTATCTAAATTAAGGTATAATTAGTTATTATAAATAATAAATAATTTATGAAATATAAATATTATGTTAATAACCAGGTATAAATAATACTTCATTAATAGGTTTTAGATTTTTAATTTACAAATTACTAAAAAATATACCATTTTTATATTTTATTAATTTTTAGAATAATAAAAAGATTATATTTTAATTTTTGTGGATTTTAATATATTAATATATGTATATTAATAAATACAGGAAAAAGTTATACAGTTCAAATTTACCTATAAATTCGGGTTTATGATTTATTAAAAAAATAATAAATATACAAAAATTATGAAATAAATTAGGATTGAAATACACTATCAAGAAAATATTTAAAAATTATAAAATCATTAAAAAATAATTAATTTGTTATACATAAATTAGATAGCCCATAAACCCAGTTGTGGTTAGATCCCAAAATTGACTTTTTGCAAATGAACTCCGATTTAGGTGAAATTACCTCCATTAATTAGAGAATATTATTTGATGAATATTAATGGTGAGTACAGTGAAATAGGAGTTCATATGACAAAGTTATGATGTTCAGATATTGAGATTTTGATAATTTACAAGTTGGATATCTTGGCATATATACGAGATATTTATTTTTAACTTCTTTTATATTTTTTATATATTTTTAGGAATAATTAGAGAATGTGTTTGGTGAAAAATATGTTCATAATAATTAATTAAAAATCATTGATGTTTTGATAATTATTGGATAATTAATGAAGAGTGTGTGAAATGTATAATTAATTCTTTCATGGTTTTTTCCTTGCCTCCCCCTACTCATTTGTTTGTCGACCATTCCATGATGGCTTGGTCTTGGAGATTAGGTAATAAATATATCTTTCAACAATATTTAATTTATAAGTCTTATTGTACATATATACATATCTACAATTTTCCTTTTCTTTATTATCTGTATTCTTATTCTTTTATTTATTTACATGATTTATAGGCATTAAAGTGCATTTTTATTCATGAGTGTGGTTATTTTATATGATGAGAATTAATGGATATTTACATGTATTTGTTTATGGTTTTAAGACAAAATGCAGATAGAATGTTAATGAATCATGGATTCATCACTGGCCCAAGCTCATATGAATAGTTGCATCTACTTCCATCCGGTATGGATGTAAGTATGCACCGTCAAAATACGACTACATGTTACTTGAGAATGAAGCCTTACACAGTATCCTCTAAACCACCCACTCTACTAAGGGAGAGCGTAGTTCCCTCAATGAAGAGTAGCTACTCATTTTTAAGCCTAGTAATCAGAGCTAAATGTTCGATTTTTTAAATTTTTATGGGACTTTTGAATAAGGATAATTTTATTTACAAAAATTAGTCCCTCAAATTTAAAAAAAACAAAAATTTTCCAAAAATCAGTTCACATGTAAAACCCTAGCCAAAAGAAGTATCAAAAAATTTAAAAATACCAGCTATGGCTAAAGTATATATACAATATATACTATATACCCCCTTATACTCAACTTTTGCATTGTCCTTATAGCACAAGTGATATGAAGACATAACTCCGATTAAATACAAGGTGATATAGCAGAACTGACTCAGTGGTCCCCCTATATTTAGGTTCAAAAAATGCCTAGGTATAAGAAGACAAGTAGCGGGAAGATAGATAGGTTGGGCCCCCTATACTTAGACTAAAAATAACCTAAGTATTGGATGTGGATTTCATACCGGGGACCCGTGGTTTGTTAGGGTTAGAGGGGAGGGGTTGTGATTTTTTTACAAAAGATATAGATGGAGGTGTGGGGGGGGGGGAGTAATTACACAGAGAAGGATGTGTGTGTGGGGGGAGGGGGGAGTAGATCATCGAGTGATCTAGTCTCTCTTTTTTCTTCATTTTTTTACACGCATGAGCTCTCAAACGAGGACCTCTAGAAATGCAAATGATACAAGAAATTCTTTTATTTCTGTATTTCACTTTTTGTATTTTACAAGAGATGCATGAACAAAAAGTTGACTAATATTCCTTGAATCCTCCTTGATTTTCTTTTGCGACAACTCACAGCAGGATCTCCCAATTACATGCCTCCATGTAGATCGAGTGTCCTCGGTCTCCACGGGCCCTGCCACAAAGAAAATTGTCAGAAAAATATGAAGAAAATTAATTAACATATGATGCAAAATCAACACAATGAGAAGACCTAAATTTTTGAAATATTCACATAAAAAATAATACAATGAAATTCAACAAACAAATAAAGATGAGTCATGTCCCCGACAACAGCACCGTTTGGCGAGCGTGAAAAATTATCTCTTTAGTAATCTATATTTGTAGTGTAGGAGATGAAATTTGGTCGATTAAACACCACAATCGTATGGAACAGATTTGACTTGGTGAGTATACCAAGGTCGACCACAAGGAAACAAGCATCTTCGTATATTACCGAAAATTATCAATTAACTCTTGAGTTACTAAATTCATTATGTTCTAGTCTTCATATGCACATATTGAATGATGAAGAAATGCATGATGCATGAACAAAAAATGATGCATGTATTTTTGTGTGGTTTTTAATGCAGTTATGAATGATATGAATGAATACAATATATGATGATAACATACAAAATATAAATATGCAGTGCAAATATGCCGTAAAATAATCATATAAATGAGAAATAAAATTAAGGATCAATTTCACAGGTAATTTGAGCAACATGATAAATAATAGAACTTAAATTTTGAGCAGGAGACACTATATGTACCATAAAAAATTAGCCCATTTAATTCAATCTCAAATTAGTAAATAACATATGCCATTATGTACAGAATAAAGCAAGTTCGAAAATGAAACTAAAATCATTCGATTTGGATTTAAAATGCTCATGATATGCTAAAAACAATGCAAGGGGCATGAATGTAATGAAATGCCTGAAAAAATAAAGAAAAATACCAAAAATAGGTCCCTGGAGGGAACTATTTGTAATTAGCAAAAATCGGAGGGGCCCGGATGTAAATTTTCCTTATGCACGGGGGCATTTCTGTAATTTCTCACAACCATCAGGGCCTCCCTGTAATTTGTCCAAGAGCGCACGTGCTACACGTGTGCCCAGACCTATCTACAAATCTAGGGAACTTGGAGGGCGTCAGTGAAATTCCCCGCTCACATGCACCATGCACGTACGCAGGCTAGGCTCGACGAGCGAGGTTGTGACTTGAGTCACATGGTGGATATTGGCGATTCGGGAGTCTCGGATAGAGCCTTTGTGGACCCGAGCATGTAGGGTAGGCGTGGAGGCTCGAGACTTTATCTCGGTCGTCCGATCGATCCGATCAGATAGTAGCTTCTTCATCTTGCTCCACCCCTCCCGCTGAAGAGGGTTGCACTCTAGTGACCTCCCCAGTATGCCACAAGTGTTGTACATGATGGTGAATGAACGTGGTTGCTCGGTCATGGTTCTACGAAGGTTTGGTTATCATTGCGGAGGAGACACGATGTCAGAGGTGGCATCGTGGTGCTCCATCATTGTAGATGATGGTAAAGAATGGAGCACATGTGTAATGTCTGATCATTGAAGGTCCCTACTAAGATTGTTACAGGGGTGGGGGTGATAGATGAAGCTAGGCGAATGGGTGGCTGGCGTTGAAGGCGGAGAAGGTGAGTACCTAGAGTGGGGTCTCTACTGTCGGAGGTGGAGGGAACAACCTAGCTAGGATGGAAGGAGATTGTGGATGAGGAAGAAGGCGAGTGGAGGAGTCAGCGTGAATGTGTAATCGATGGCAGAGCTTGTGGAGTGGTTGGTCATCGGTGGAGAGGAGCGTGTGTGATAGATTAAATAGGAGAAAACATAAGAAAAACAAGGACAAAGTTACCTGGAGGATTGAGAAGAAGAATGTGGGACGGAGGCTTGGGATGAGATCCCTAGGGGACTTCTGGTCATCGCACGACCTCCACAATCATGGTGGGGTGCTCATCAGGCCAAAGGAGTCGCAACATGGTTGGAGACAATGGGTCGACACCTAGGCATGAAGGTCATCGCCGCCTCGCCAATTTCGCCCTCTGATGTCACTAGATTGGTGAAGGAGGTTGGGCCTTATCCCATGACTTGGTGGAGGACCTCGAAGTGGGGCGATGGAGGTAGATTTAAAGGATAAAGGCTTGGTTACAGAGGTGGAGGGCGAAGTTGCAACAGTTGTAGGAAGAATCGAAAGCGAGCATTGAGGGCAATGACAGGGACGCAAAGAGGACGGAGCTCAGGGCTTCGTGGGACGACCGTTAGGGAGTGGAGAGGGTGGCTAGAGTGGATTCCAGAAAAGGAAGGTTGAGGAGAGTTGGCGCTCGTAATGGACGGGAAGGGGGTTACGCGAAGTGTAAGATGAAGTCCTCATCGTTGGATCAAGAGATCCAACAACCAAGTTAAGGCATAGGAGGGAGGTGTAGATCAGATCTTATTATCTAATCGAGTGGTGGAGATTGAGGCGGAGGTTAACAGTTTGGATGGAAAGCTGGGGGTGGATTAAACGATGGGAAAGAGTGGTGATGTGGAAGATTGTGAGTCACTAGATGCAGTTAGATTGGGCAGCTAGGATTTAGGCACTATGGAACGGTGGAGATGTGTAGCAGGGAGGTGATCAGATGGCTGAGGGCGAGCCAGGGATGTGCGATGGAGATTGAGGTAGAGGAGATGATATCTAGCAGCCCTGGATGCTGGCGGGTGGCGCAAGGAGATGCGACCACATGGAGGCTCCAGAGAACACCACGTGGCTGCTCCTGAAAAATAAAAATATGACAAAAAAACTAAGAAAGAAATTATACGAGGACGAATAAAAAAAAGTCAAAACAAGAAAGTTGTAGATCTCGATGAGATCTACAAGTTTCTTGTTGACATAAAAGTAAAAAGAGGTCCATTGTACATAGGAGGAATTTGCAAGCATTTTTAAAGACATAAAACCACTTATTTTTAAGGGTTTTATATTTTCTTTGAATTTTTGATTCTTTTATAGTTTAAATAAATATATACTTAACCTAATTTTAAGGTATTTTTAATAAAAAAGAAAATAAAGAAATATGTTAGTAATAAAATAGAATAAATTTAGGGTTAGATATCTAGTGTCAATTATACACATATTATTTACAATATAATACAAGTTAATGTTAGTGAATTGATGGTAGTTTTTATTGAATTGTTTAATATATGAGAATAAGGAATGGATTTTATAATGATGTAGTCCTCAGACGTTGATGCCACTATAATAGGTTGATGGACACTGGCCTCAAATTAGGGCAATGGTTGTTTCCATTCATGTGTGTCTCAAGCCACATAATCCTACTCCTCACCACCTCATTTGTGTTTAGCTAAATGTAGCATGTGGTGTCCAAGTTAGGTAATTATCAACATGAGTCTTGTATGTGCTTTGAAATACTCTACTTAGGCTAGTCAGGACGACATGTGAACATAGTCTTGTGGACTCAAAGAGTAAAGTCACCTCGACTTAAAAAGTCTTAATTCTAGTTCCTATAAGGTTCATGTGAAATTAAGTGGATTAAGGTCTAAACCAAGCACCAATCTTCATATTTTACTAAAAATTGTTCAATTGTCAAATCATTTTGAAAAACGCCAATGCAATGCATGAAAATAAATTTGTCAAACACATTTTCTGATTTTGAACTTTTATGGATTTTTCAAAAAGATTTTTGAAATTTTTATGGAGCTTTGAAAACATTTTTAAAATTTTAGGGATTTTATTGAAAAAGGAGTTAGTAGATTAAATGTGTTCACATATTTTTGAATAATTTTTGCAAGGATATTTTCATAGGGTTTTTTAAATAATTTGAAAGCATTTTTGCATTAATCAAACAATTTGAAGGCTTATTTTGCAAATAAATTTACAAAGAATTTTTCAAAAATATTTTCATAAATAATTTTTACATATTTTCATACAAACATTTTACAAAGATTGTTTTTTAAATTATTTAAAAACATTTTATTAATTTTTTCAAAGGTTTTCAAATGATTTTTCAAGTCAATTTATAATCATTTCCAAATTTTTTTGAAAAAAAATTCAAACCATATTTTTTACAAATATTTTAGAAAAAACGTTTATACATATTTACCAGAGTTGATAATTTGCAGCTACGTTATTCGTACACCCTTATCCTATATAGTATAGCCATATTAATAGAAATATGAAAGTAGAAGTTATGGCATATACATATATATGACCACCATACACTTAGCTCGAACTATGTCCTTAAAGTAATCAAAGAGCAACACAAGAAGACATAACTCGTGCTAAGTATTGAAAAGCCTTTACTATAATGACTCAAATAAAAAGCAAGAAGTCGATTGTCTCCCGATACTTAGGATCAAGTAATCCCAAGTATAGCAGACTGTACACTTGGTGTGGAAGATCAAGGTTTTGAAATCACAAAATAATCAATGAGTCAACTTGTCTCGCCCTATGAGTAGGGTAAAATAACCCTAGGTATAGAAAAGAATTATTAAAAAGTTAGGAGACTTATGAGGGAATGAAAAAAAACTCAAACTCTCATCCTCCTATATATAGAATCAAGTTATCAAAAGTACAACATTGATGAATGGGATGAATGAGTAAAATAGAAGAATGATAGAAGAACAATGAAAAATAAGAAGAATCAAGATTTTTTCATAGCTCATGTGTCGAATCCCTCTTATTCAGTGAACTCTTCATGAAATACCACATCATCGATAATAGACAGGAATGTATCATGCTCTGTGTATGTCCTCAGCAACTGTATGAGTACCACAAATGGTTATGCGTCGGATGATAACTCTGATATGAGAATACTTCGATTATCATGCACAACCTTCACTGCAAAAGGCCCTTTCCATTTTCTCTTCATCTTGCTTGGAAAAATCCTCAATCTAGCATTGAATAAGCACACGTTTTAACAAGGTTTGAAATTATTTCGTAAAATATGCTTGTTGTGCCCGTGTTTGACCTTCTTCTCGTACATCAGGCTGTTATCATATGTATAATCTCATAATTCCAAGAGACTATTTAGATGAACTTTACGATCTGATCACTAACATGTGAGTCCATATTGTGAATGTTAATTGCCCACAAAGATTTGTGAATTAGTTCCATGGGTAGAAGGCATGGCTTCCCATAGACAAGATGATACGGAGACATACCCAAAGGTGTCTTGTAGGAAGTGTGATAATCCCATAAAATGGAATCAAGAATTTGAGACCAGTTCTTCCTATATATTCGTACAAGTTTCTACAAAATTTTCTTAATCTCTTTGCTTGAAGCATTAGCCAAATGGCTACCATTGTTTTGTTTGTGGTAAGGAGATGCAACACGATGCTCCATGATGTATTTCATGGTCAGATTTTTAACTTATCTATTACAAAATGATTACCCCCATATGAAATAAGTATCTTGAGAATCTCAAACCGTGACATGATATTGTCCTTGAGAAAGGGACAAATGGTATGACTATCGACGGAATGAGTAGGGACGACCTCCACCCAACAGTTCACATAACCTACGATAAGCGGGATGTATTCATATCCTTGACTACCAGGAAATAGGCTCAAGAAGTTAACACCCCAAGCATCCAACACATATGATATTTGGATGAAACTGAGTGTCATAGAGAATTTATAACCAATGGATCCTCCCAATTTTTGCCAATTCAATGCAGCCTTTGACATATGTTGCGGCAGCCTTGAATAGTGTAGGAAACTAGAGGCCACACTATAATACTTTTATCGTCGTACTACATCCAGAACAGTATCCTCCTACTTCAACTTATGACAATGATTAGGACATTGGTGTACTCCTCTTGAGGAATGCACCAATGACAAATGCAATCCAAAACTTCCCTGAAATGGTGTGGATCTTCCCATTAATATAAATGAATATCAGAGAAAAACTTGTCCTTTTCTACATTCCATCTTGTGGAACTTTTCCCGAGACGAGATAGTTCACGACATCAGTGTACCAGGGGAGAGATGAAACACTCAAGATTGCTTCATCAGGAAAGATTTCTGAAATCAGGCTATCACTCAAGGGAGTCTCTTTGCATTAAATTCTAGTCAAACGATCAACAATCATATTCTTAACTCCAAGTTTGCCTGTTATCTCAAAATCAAAATCCGGAAGGAGAAGGATCCAATGGAGCTGATGTGACTTGGCATCCATATTTTGTTGTATGTACATGATGGTTGAGTGGTTTGTATAAATAATCACTTTGAATCCCGAAAGATGTGATCTGATATTCTCTAAGTCGAAAATGACGGTCAACAACTCTTTAGCTACGGTGGTGTAATTTTTCTTGGCATCATCCAAATATCCTGCTAGCATAATGTATGAAAAATGGAAATCCATCCCTACGATGTCCTAGCACTGCCCTAATAGCATAATCTGACGCATCCATCATATCTCAAATGGGATAGACCAATATGACGACTGTAGAACATGTGTTTAAGTAACCAAATCATTTAGCTAATTGAAGGCCTAGAGGAACTTATTGCCTATAAGTTCAGTCACATTGCCTAGAAGCTCGGTAAGAGGTCAAGCAATGTTGCTGAAGTATTGGATAAATCTTCGATAAAATCCAACAAGCCCTAGAAAAGACCTTACCTGCTTCACTGTCTTAGGTGGCTCAAGTTTGGCAATGACATCTATCATGGTTGGGTCAACCTCCATGCCTGACTTGGAGATGACAAGGCCTAAAACTATCCCCTCGTTCACTATGAAGTGACTATTTTCCCAGGATAAAACAAACTGACTTGACAACATCATGTAAGCACGCGGCCTAGGTTTACAGGATAAGAATCAAATCTCTCACAATAGATCAAGAAATCATCCTTGAAGACCACAAGGAAACTACCTACCATGTTGGGAAAAGAAACTAACATACACCTCTAGAATGTAGCGTAAGTGATGAGTAGGGTTTTACAAGGGTCTAGTGTAGTCTATAGAAGGCAAGAACTACACAGTCGTTGAGGCATCCGCTGAAAGAACGACTAGAGCAATCAATAATTAACCCTTAAAAGATGAAGCAATGCTAAGAAGAAACGTGGAGTTAAAATTTATTATAACTCTATAAAATGTGCGTATAGTGCAAGTATGTAAAGGGCGACCAGATGGAGTAAGAGGAATATATAACATAATTGGCAAAATAGACAATGATTGTTTTTGTGTTTTTATAAAGTTTTTTTATTTTTAGTGGGTTTTTAATGCTTAATTTTATGGAATTTTTAATTTATATTTTCTGTTTTGTTTTACATTTTATATTTTTTATTTTCCTTTTATATTTTCTGATATTTTAAATTAGTTATAATTTTGGTATGTATAACATATAGGGGCAATTTTGATAATATTGAGAATAATAAATTTACAAAATAAAGATAAATTTTGGAAATACCCTAAGGTAATTATCTTTTTATGGTTTTAATGTATATTTTTTATATTTTTAATAAAACTAATTATAATAATGATAATATAAGTAAATATTACTATAAATGTCATAGGCTAGTATAAAAATAAATATAATTAATTAAAATGCACTAAATAAAATATTTTTAACTTTTTTATAATTTATTTTATTTTTATTGTTTTTCTTGAATTGTTACTTTTTTATTTTTTTTATTTGATAAAAATGTCAAAAACAACGACTTATAGTAATGTGATTAATAGTTCTTGAATTTAAAAATAAATAAAAACCCAAAATTTTTCGAAACTATTTTTATATATAATAAAAATAATAGAAAAAAATAGAAGTAGAAATTAAAATATTTGGATTTTTATAGATTTTTTAATGATTTTTATAAGAATTTTGGAGCTCTTTATTTTTAGTATTTATCTTTTGTTATTATTCATGATTTTTAGTCTATAGTAACAAAATGTATTACTAATAATTTCCTATTTTTTTAATTTCTTAAATATAGGAGAATAATTTAAATGACCTAGCAAAAACATTTGTGACCTATCATATACCATGCACTTAAAATGAAATTCCAGCAATTTTTAGAAGTAAAATGGTAATTTTAATTCAAGATACAAAATAAACAAAAATACATGACTAACAGGTATTGAAATGTAATTAAAATGAAATAAAAATCCAATCACAAATCAGAAAAATAAAGTACAGGGGTCTCTATGTAATTTTCCAACAAATATTTAAATCATCCAACATTAGCAGATGTTTAAATGTAATTTATAAAACACAATAGGGCATACATGGAAAATATCCAAGAAATATTATAGGTGATTTGATACTCTCTAGATGGAGCAATAAGTAAAACCCTAGAGAGGGTCCTAATTAAAAGCCCACCACCACACATATATAGGCATATGAGGTGATATGGCAAAGGGCCAGACTGCAAATAAAATAAGTTTGAGGGGTCTTTTGTAAATATTACAAGAACGTTTACACTACAAACAAAAGTCTATGGACTATAAATAAAACATAAAAAGTAGGGGGGTATGTAGGAAAAGTACCCCATAATCACTGCCCCACAACTAAGATTCTTTCACTTTACTCATGGCGATGTCTGGATGACGAGTGACGGTTTGTGGATGAAGAGCTAGGATTAGATCCTAATAGATGATCTGACGGTCGATAGCTGCTTCATCTGCGATCTGACCAGTGAACTCATACACTTGAAAGATCTGGGATTTTAAAGTTGATGTGCGATCAAAATTAAAATGGTGGTAGGAGTGGTGTGTGTGTAGCCATATTTGTCCGAGATGCCTAATCGACACAGTGCTCCTTCAATCAAGGTAATATGCAATTGTGAAAGTTTTTTGATCGATGAACATAAGTCAAAGAGGAATCAGGATGAAATGGTGCAAGAATCTAAGGGGGGAAATTGATGAAGATGGGCGGCCAGCAAGGCTTGGAGGCCGAGGGTTACATAGGGCTCAGTTGACTGGCGGGTCAATCGAGGTTGCAACATGATTTGGTCACACATGCCACTAGAAGACAAACCAAAATTCAAATTCAAAAATAGTTAAAAATAAAATAATAAACGATTTATTTAATTTTTAGTTAAAACATAAAAAAATATATTTTATATAGTATGCTATTATAAATTTTATTTTTTCATGCTAGCTTATTATATGTTTATTTTTACAAATATCAATATACATATATTAACCTATATATTGGGTATTTTATTTTTATTTTCTATTTTCTATTTCGTTATTTTATCTACATAATCTATTTATTTATAACTTATTTTAATTTATAGTAATATATTTTTATTGTAATTTTTGTTGTTATTTGTTTACTTAAATAAATAAATGTATTTGTTGCATAGGTATATATATGTATATTTCATGTATGTCTTTGATTATACTATTTTATTTAATTTTATTTTTAATGACTTTTCTTTGATCTAAGTATGCATATGTATTATGAATAAAATTTACAAATTATAAAATTATAAAAGTATGAAAAATACAAAGAATAAATAAAACTATTATTTTATTATGTTATAATATACATCAGTGATCTAAAACTTAACTTTTGCATATTAACTCCAAGTTAATTTTGATTTTCGTTAAAGCACATTTGCATTATTTTTATGTGCAATAAATTTTGTATTTTTCTATGTATTTTTATCTACAACTTTCATGTAAAATAATTTATTTATTTGAGTTATAAATAATGAATAATAAAATTGGTCACAAATTAGACTTACTGATGAACTGAAAATTAGGGTTTTATTGTATTTTTGACCCTTATCTCCTCCTACTTTATTCCTTGTCGTTCTAGGCATCATGATGTCTAGGTCTTGTGGTTTAGGGTCATCAATACCTATGATATTTCATTTCTTTTTCTTTTATTTTCTTTATTAATTTATTTTTAGATTTAAATAGAGTATTTTATACAATATTTACAATGTAAATAATAGATGGTAATTTATGCAAAATAATGATATATATGCAGTTAGGTAGTGTTTAAAGGCCAAATGAAAGAATAAAGGTGATGAAATGGAGATTCATCACCCCCTATACTTGCCTTTGCTAGTCCCTAGCAAACACTTATGCCTATTAGAGTGGGAAAGATAAATAAAGACAAGAAAAAGAATGAACTTGGAGTGATTTTTGACTCTTAAACTTGTTTCATTAAAATCAAAGTTTGGATCTCAGAGAAGACCTTTGGATTATTATTGTGCTCAGAACCACACTAAAGTTAAGAAATGAGAAACAACAACCCTTAGGTACCATACTCCTATCGTTCAGTTCTATTCATAGTCAGGTCAGAGCCATCCACTCAATCGCATACTCCTACTACTTTAAAATGACAAATCCAAGTGAGTGAATTTTTCAGCACTCTCCAGAGAAAACTACTGAAATATAAAAGAGTTTTCTCCCCTTGTATATCGTCCACGTGGAGACATATATTTTCTTCTACGATTAGGTACCATTGGTCTTTACAACTGAGTTGGGAGAGAATCTAGAAGAAGGGGAGAAGAACTAGGAATGGACAACTGTAGCCTTCATTCCCTTTTGAAGTTCGATCGGTGTAAACGAGTCTTTATTAAGAAGCAGGCTTGTGCTGAAGCTTGTATTTCTGGTGGAATTTCTTGTGTAGGATTCATTTTTGGATTTTTCTTTGATTTTGCATTGGTCTGCATTCTTGCATGTGCACTGACGGATATAACATCTTTTTAGTTCGCCTATTTTTTAAGGCCATGGAATAAAGTTGCACCCGCAGACTGTTCCTCATCCGAAGCATTGTCCCAATCGATCTCTAGTGTTTAAATGTCACATCTACCAGAAGATGTGGGTTAGAGTACTGGTTTCGGCAATCCCCAAGAATAGTTCCTGAGCCACCCATCACAAAGCATCCTAGCATCGTCCTGACTTAGACTCTCAAATCTTTCAATAATCCATCTGGGTTGAGTTATGTGTTAAGTACGAGGTCTCTAGTTAAGTCACTGTCTCAAGGGTCTTACAAATGATATGAAGGATTCTAGTTATACACAATGAATCGACTCATAAACATAGTCCCATGGAATCAGAAGAATTAAGTCCAGACGACATGAAGTATCCAAATTCTAGTCCTTAGTTGGTTCCTCTAAAATTAAGTGCATTAAGATCTATACCGAGCTCCAATCTTCGGACTTTAATTCAGACTTGTTCAATAATCTTGATCATTACAAAAAATGTGCATGCTATGTGCAATGCAATAGAAAATATTTTATGAATCTATTTTCTATTTTGAACTTTTTTATTGATTTTTGAAAAAAAAGTTTTGCAACATTTGAAATAGGTTTTTGAAATGATTTTGCAATTGTTTTTGTATTTTAAATTTTGCAATTTTTTAGGGAATTTTGCAACAAAGGAATATGTACTGCTTTACATGAGAGTGCATCCATATTTACAAGGGTGATGATGTAGGACATTTTACAAGTTGGATGTTAATGGTTATTTACAAGATTTATGTACATGTTTTATACACTTTTGTAAGGCTTTTGTTTTAGCTATTATTTACAAAGAGTTCTTAAAATATTTGAATTTTTTTTACAAACATTTTAAAAACATAATTTTTGCAAATAATTTTGACAAACATTTTCGCAAACATTTAGAAGCCTTGAAATTAATTTTACAAATATTTCCAAACAATCTATATAGATTTTTCAAAAGATTTTTGCAACCATTCTCTAAATCATTTGCAAACAGTATTTCAACAAAAATTATTTACCTAGATAAAAGTTTTTTTTGCAAAGAATTATTTTTATAAGGGATACTTACACCCATAACATTGAGTAATTTTGTAATAACATTCATAACCCTGCATAATCGCGAATTACACAAGAAACCCTTGATAGTCACTTCGTTTCACAACCATAACCCTCCGTTAGTTTAACACATTAACTCAACCATAGGAGGGAGTTAATCTAACCACTATACACCTAACGACTAGGATTAATCAAAAATAAAAAAGAAAAAAAACCTCTTGATGGGGAACACGTTGGAATCCACAGGTCTGATTGCATGCGGAAGTAGCGACGGTGGGAGGAACTCCGTTGCAGGTCGGTGGAAGGAGGCAGAAGCAGGCGGGGGCACTTCAACCTTGGCTGGGGGGCTTCAACGGAGGGACGGGTGATCTGGACGCTGTCAACGGAGATGTTGATAGAGGAATCAGTGTGGAAGGTGGCAGTGGAGGTGATGGTGAGGCAGCTGGCGGGGGAGGCCGTCTGGAGCTTGGCGTCGAAGGTAAGGTGGGAGAAGGGGAAGAGGCCCAGGACGAGGTGCTCACGGAGGAGTGCGGGGGGATTCTGGGAATCGGCACTGTAGGCATGGTGGAGTTCTGGGGGTTGGGGCCTACATGAACGGTTTGGTGCAGGGCCGCGATGGGTTCTGGGGGTCGAGGCATGCAGGCGTGGGGTGTTCTGGCCGTCAAGGCATGTAGGCACGGTGGACGTGATGGGGTTCTAGGTGTAGGGGCAGCAGGCGCGGGGGGAGTTCCAGGGGTCGGAGGGGTCGGGCGGCACGGTAGTGCCCTTTCGGACCAGAGAAGAGACCCATCAGATCATAGGTAACCAACCACTTTACTTCTCCCTCACCATCTTTTAAATATGCCGCATCGGCAGTCATCATACATCAAACGCCACCCATAGGTTCAATTCAATCCCCAGCAAAGACAAGAGCAGAAAGATGTATACCTGTGCTTGTAGACACAGAAGTTCTCCAAGAGGTATACACGAATACCAACATTATTTCCTAATATATACATAGCAGTCATTTTTGGCCCCCACTCGATGACACTCATGCAGCTCCAGGATGTATGGAAACCAACGGTAAACTGTCTCGCAAGGAGAAGTCCGGAGGAATTGCAAAGCCCTGTACTTCTATAGGGGGATTTGGCGCAAGGCGATGGGGCGGTGGGTGACCCAGATAAGGGATCCCAAGAAAGGTGAGAGGGTGTGGCTGGGGAATTTCGTGTCCCCTGAGGAGGTCGCCAGAGCCTACGATGCCGCGGCTGTAAGAATCCGCGGTGATAAAGCTAAGCTCAACTTTCCTGAGGATAAGAGCCCAGTAGTTGGCGTGGAAGATAGCAATTACGGTCAGAAAATGACGATGGATGACACAGAGTCATCTATGGATGATTCAGATTCTAGTGCGATTCAGCGCGATCCTAGAGAGCGCGATTGGATGGAGTTGGAGGTTGGGCGGGTGGGTGTGGGGCGATACATGTCGACTTCAAGAAAGGGATGGGGTTGGAGGTTGAGCGGGTGGGTGTGGGGGGTTGCAGGTCGGGATCGACTGCAGGGGGGGTGGCAGGTCTATCGAGGTTTCAAGTAGGGGATTCGGTTGTCTAGGGGGGTTTGATTTTGAAGGGGATGAAGCTCGGCGGCATGGCTCAAGGAGCGGGCTTGATTAGAGGTCGGCGTTTGAGTGCAGGGAAGAGGGAAATGACAGTGGCATGTTTTGCAAATAAGAATAGATATTAAGGGCAATTTTGTATTTTCCTTATGAAAACCATCAAACATAACGGACATCACAAACGAAACATGACACATGGTTATGTCATGTAAGAGTTATGCATTACTCAAGGTTCGTCATGTAATTCACGATTATGCAGGGTTATGAATGTTATTGCGAAATTACTCAGGGTTATGGGTGTAATTATCCCTTTTTATAAAGGTTTGAAAACATTATGTGTAAGTTTTCCATACAGTTTTCAAAAGATGTTTCAAATAATTTTCAACCATTTTTCAAATAATTTTAACCAATTTATTACAAGTGCTTTCAAAGGATTATTGTGTATTTTATTAAGTAGCCATGTTATTGAAAATACAAAAGTACAAGTTATGGCTAAAGTAAGCACAACATATATACGACCCCGTATACTTTGCTCGAGCTATGTATTCATAGATCGGAGAGAAAAAAAGAAGACATAACTCGTTTAAGTATAGAACAGTCTATACTACAATGACTATAGAATGAATGAATGAGAAGTTGACCATCACCACTTTACATAGGATGAAACAATCCTAAGTATAGTAGACTGTACATAAGGTAGGGAGGTTCAAGGGTAGGGATGTACAAAATCATCAGCTCGACTTGTCCCTCCCTATACTTAGGGTGAAATATACCTATGTATAGAAAAAATAACAAAAGTTGAGAGGACATGAAAGGGATCAATAAATGAATAACTCAAGGTGCTCATCCCCTCATATTTAGGATAAAGTACAACCTATGTATAGCAGTGATTAAAGGGGTGAACACCTTTATGGAAGATTTAGAAAAATGAAAAGGAAAACAAGAAGAAAACAAAACAAAAATGATTTTTGTGATTTTTCTGCTTTATGTGTCTGATCATATAGACTCTGGGATCTCATCGTGAAAAAAGACTTCAATTGAAACGATAACAAGTAGGAATGTGTCATGTCCTAAATATGGCTTCAACAATCGTTTGTTGACTACGAATGGTTGTGCGTCACGTGACAATTTTGATAACAATAAACTCTTGTTTCCACGCACAATTTGTACAATGAATGGACTACTCCATTTGCTCTTTAGTTTGCCTCGAAAAATCTTCAAATTCACATAAAATAACCACACTTTCTATCCAGGTTCGAAAGTCTTCCTACATGTGTTTGTCATGTCAGTTCTTGACTTTCTCTGTGTACATAAGGTTGTTATCTTATGCATAGTCTCTGAATTCCACCAATATGTTCACATCAACTTTGTGATTCTTTCCTGCTTTCTCAGAATCAAGGTTTCACATGTTCAATGCCCATGAGGATCTGTGAATTAGTTCCATGGGAAGGTGGAAAGGCTTGCCATAGACAAGGTGCTAGGGAGACATGCTGAGAGGAGACATGTAAGATGTGTGAAATGCCCAAAGATCTAAATCAAGTAGTTGTGACCGGTTCTTCCTATCTAGTCGTACAAGCTTGTGCAATATGATTTTGATCTCCCTGTTTGAGCATTCTGTCAATCCATGACTGAGGGTGGTATGGGCTTGTAACACATTACTAAATGTTGTATTCTCTGGTCAACTTTTTGAGCTCCTTTTTAATTTCAGAAATGAGAATTTGGGAATCTCTAACCATGAGATGATGTTATCGTTCAAAAAGCAATATACTGTGCGATTGTTTGTGACTCGAGTGGGGAATGCATCCACCCATATGCTTATATAATCGACGACGAGCATGATGTATTTAAATCCATGGCTGTTAGGAAATGGTCCCATGAAATCAATGACCCATGTGATGAAGATGTTGGATATTTTAATGTACATCAGAGGCATCATCTTATCCATGCTGATATTCTTGGCCATTCGCTGACAGGCAGTAAACTTCTTTGCATAATAAACTGCATCCTTGAATAAAGTCAGCCACCGAAGGCCATAGTGAAGTACTTTTTTATACCATCCTCTTTCCAAAATGGGGTTCCACTAGCTTCAATCTTGTGATAGTGGTGTAGGACACCCATGATCTCCTCCTGTTGTATGTACCTCGTCTACATGCAATATGCGCCCTCTCTGAATAGATGTGGATCCTCCCATTTGTAGAAATGAATGTCAACCAAGAATTTTTCAAGTTCGATCTTTGGCCATTTCAACGGAGTCTTCATGTGGACAAGATAGTGTATGATAATTGCATACCGAAGGAGAGAAAATATAGTTAAGATTGCCTCATTTAGAAAGGTCTATGTGGTTGGAATGGATTTCTTCTCAGGAGGCTCTGCATCAATTATCCTAGAAAGATTATCTGCCACCATATTCTTGACGCCTGGTTGAATTTTCAACTCAAATCCTTGGAGTACATGAATCCAACGAATCAGACGAGGTTTGGCATCTTTCTTACTTTGTAGGTAGTTGATGGCTGAGTGATCAGTGTAGATAATAAATCTTGATCCGAAGAGGTGTGATCTGAACTTCTCTAACACAAACACTATGACTAAAAGCTCTTTCTATATCACTGTATAATTCCTCGAGGCCTTATCAAGCATTCTGCTAGCGTAAGGAATCACAAATGGCATCCCATCTTGTATTTTTCCTAAAACAACACCAATTGCAAAGTTTGATGCATCCGTCATGATTTTTAATGGTAGAGACCAATCCGGCATTAGTAGGACATGATAATGTGTGATCAAATCCTTCAAGAGATTAAAAGATTAGAGGACCTGGTCATCAACCACAAAATTGGCCTCCTTATCAAGCAACTCAGTCAATGGTCGGGCAATCTTGATGAACGAACAACCTACATATAAAAAAAGAATTTTTGGATTTGAATAAATAATTAATAAATCAATAAAATTAAGAAAAAATAAGAAAGAAATAAAAATAATGAAACAAATTTACTAACAATTACATATTTTTTGTTTGGTGAGAAGAGTTCTCAAAATAGTCTGGTCTTGTATAAATTTCGATATCTTTCTTTATTCCACATCCTTATAAATACAAACAGAAAAGAGAGAACATGCTCATTACATTACATTATATGTATATATATATATGGGAATGCTAATAAATTAAATAGTTAAGCATTAGAGCCAAATGAATTAAAAGATTCATGTTTGGTTTGGGATGTGATTATTTAAGTTGTGAAATTAATGGTGAGAAAATATACTCTCATTAAATGATTTATTAGATAATTGAAAATAGTTGATTTTGGGTACTATTTGAAATTCAGAAGAATTACGTAGAAGCGCCATTGAGCAGTTTGAAAAAGCCCGAGATCGCTTACGTAAGTGGAAACAAAAGCAGATGAATATCGAGTGAATGTATATTCTAAGATAGAACGAGAAAAATCGAATTTGATTAGTGCTACTTCTGATAGTTTGGATCGATTAGAAAATTACAAAAAGGAAACCCTTCATTTTGAAAAACAAAGAGCCATTAATCAGGTCCGACAACAAGTTTTTCAACAAGCCTTAGAGGGGGCAATGGGGACTCTAAATACTTGTTTTATAGTCAATTACATTTTCGTACCATCAGTGCTAATATTGGCATCTTAGGGACCATGGAAGAAATAATGGGATTTTGCTTGATATCTAACATAATGCATGCAAGGATCCTCGAACAACTATAAGCTTTTCAGAAAATCATTACGACAAACTACTGCAAGATGTTTGGTTTTTCCATAGAAATGTGTTCGCTTAATAAAGTCTCCAAAAGATGTTGATAGTAAATAAGAAAAATGTCTACGGAGAAAATGAAATACTGATTCACATTCAGATACATCAGAATTCTATATGAAACTAAATTATCTTTGATTCTCTTTAAAAAAAGTGAAATGGATTACTTTAGAGTAATGAAACTATTCCCATTTGAATATAGACAAAATTGCAATAAATGCAAAGAGGGAACATCTTTTATCCTGTCCAATTGGAATCAAGATTTCGAGATGAATAGGATACTTGAATGCCAAGTATGGATTGTAATATTCTATCCTTCAGAGCATAGGATGATAAATTCATTGCCTGAGGTGTGAATTTACCTACTCAAATCTCTCCCGTTTCCACCCAAGCTCCCAGCATTACAATTCCATTTCTGTCTAAATTGCAGAGTAAATTATACTAGAAATGCTTGTCTCATGCCATAAATAAAATAACACTCAAAAAATCTGTTCGACAAGCGGATTCACATTTCTTACAACCTACACAGTCCTCAGTTCTTGGTGCGGAAGAAATTTTCTTAGCTTTACATCAGTTCCAATGTATCATTTCTAAAACATCCGTAGGGCAAGCTCGTACACATTGAGCACATCCTATACATGTATCAAAATTTTTTATTGAATGTGACATTGGATCTATAAATTTCAGTTTTAAAAATAAAATATTTTGATCTGGAAAAAATCAGTAGTAAATGAATTATATATTATAGATACCAGACAAATCAGTGGTTTACAAGAATTTTTTAGAATCGATCTATTTCTGGATATGTTCTCGAAAACGACCAATAAGCTTAAATTTTTGTTTCAACAAAGCAATATATGGTAATACTAGTTGTACTTGTTAATCTAATTAAAATTACTGAATATCAAAATTAATAATAATATAAATTATTTAAAATAATAATAAAAGAAAATTAATAATAAAAAGGAATAAATAATTTTATTCTACATTAAAATAATATATTTTTAATTATATCTGATTATATGATTACAACTATTTATTCAACAATTTCGATTGATTGATTGTAATTGATTTTTTGTTATGATGGATTGATGAAACAATAACTAGTCCAATTACTGCTTCTGTGACTGCAATGGCTATAACAAAGATCGAGAAAATGTCTCCTTTTAATTGATGTCCATCGAAAAAGTAAGTACATGTTATGAGATTTATATTAATTGAATTTAGTATAAGTTCAAGACGTAAGCGCTCTAACCATGTTTTGACTTGTAATCAATCTAGAGATACTCAAACATCATTGACAACTCCTTATAAATCTGGATTCAGTTCAATATGAATGAATATTCATCCAAAAATTGCAATATAAATAAAATAGTTACAGAACAAAATAAAAAATATGGTATTGGTGATAGATACAATTAAAAGCTTTGCCTATCTTATAGTAGTTTTTTACATATAATTTTATACTACACTTAAATATGTTAATATAATATATATGATTGAAAATAAAAATAAGTGTTATGAAAATAATACGTGATAAAACAAGACATTCTATTATTTTTAATTTAGAATTTATAATTCAAAGAATTTGTACTGATTATTGGTGAGCCATTCTAATTGTACATATCAAGGGAATTAAAAGAATTATAGAAATTAGTTCAAATGGAAGAAAGAAGTCTATTGATAAATGAATACCAATTTGTTCAACATTACTTATTAGATCATGCTCTATAATTTGGTTTGATCTTGTAGTCCAAATAATCCCATACCATGTTGTCTCTAGGATAGTAGAAATTAGTGAAAAAAGAATACTTGTACATACTAACGAAGTAACCGTATCCCAAATAGTCCAAAGGTGGAAATCATTATAATATTCAAAACTATTTGTGAACATCACAACAAATATGATTAAAACATTTATAGCACCTACATAAACGAGGAGCTACGCAGCAGCTACGAAATAGGAGTTCTATAAAATGTATAATAAGGATATACAACAAGAACCAATCCCAATGAAAAGGTAGAAAAAATAGGATTGGTATATAAAACCAACCCTATACTTCCTAATATAAGAACTCATCCCAGAAATACTACAAAAATATCATGTATTAATCCAGTTAAACTCATCATGTATAATGTAAGAAATAAATAAGTTGAAATATTTCATGACTTTATTGAATAGTCTAGAAAAAAGGAATTACCCCATTTTAATGAATGTTCTAAAGAAATCGACGTTCCCTAAAAACAACTAGACTTGATTGAGATTTATCGGTGGCTCAAGTTTGGAAATACCATCCACCTTGGCTGGGTCAACCTCCATGCCACTCTTGGAGAAGAAGCGACCCAGCTTGATTAATTTGGTCACCATGAAGCACAACATAGTTTCAATACTCTATCTAAATATCCAAGACATTGGTCAAAGCTATCACTGTAGATCGAGAAGTCATCCATGAATACTTCGAGAAAACTGCCTACCATATCAGCAAAAACAACCAACATGAATCTCTAGAAAGTAGAAGGTGCATTACACAAACCAAAGGGTATACAACAGAAGGAATAAGTTCTGAACGACACCTGATGTAGTCTTCTCTTAATCCTCTGGTACAATGCCAACTTGATTATAACCGAAGTAATCATCCAACTTGCATAAGTTTTCCTTTGCAACCAGTCTTTTGACTATCTGGTCGATGAAAGGAAATGATAAGTCATCCTTCTTGGTTGTAAGATTTAACCGTATGTAGTCCACAATGATCACCTATCCTTTGTCGTTGGTGACAATGGTGATCCCTAATTTTTTTGGCACTACATGTAACTTACCTACCCATTTACTGTTAGAGATGCGATAGATAAATCCCAGATCACACCACTATGTAATTTCTTTCATAACCACCTCCCACATATTTGGCTTCAATCTTCTATGAAATTCCCTGGAGGGTTTGCTATCATCTTTAAGTTAGATGTGATGTGAGCACAATGATGGATTTATCACGTGGAGATTCTTAATATTCCATCCAATAGCCTTGCGGTTTTTTTCAAGTACCTCAAGCAAATGAGATTCGTGTTCTTATGTCAAATGTGAATTGATGATGGCAAGATGCATATTTGGCTCACCTATAAGGAAAGCAAACTTCATGTTGTAGAGTAGTGGTTTTAGTTCTCGGGGGAATGTGTTGGCTTCAAGGTTACTTCATAAAATGAGGCAAGTGTCTACTCTTTCAACTGTATGTTGTCCACCACTATACATTATGACCCAAAATTTAGGATATCATATATATATATGTGGTTACTCGCTAAATGCATATAATAATTGGGCTCGTTGTAGCACAGACACTTAGCTAACTACACAGAAGCGAGAAGAATCTAAGTGACACGGTTCTTGGCTTTAATTTATAAACCTAGGAAGTCCAGGGTTGAACATTGGGATATAATCAATTCAGTGAGTAAATCTAAATGGCAAATATTTAGATAAGCGATTTTATAAGATCATCAAAGTGAGCGCATGCACACAACACAGAAGAGATAATTTTTCTATACATTTATATGCAATTAATTCAAATGAAAACAATAATACACAAACACTACAATTATGACAACCACAATACGAATAGATGTAGGACAAATAACTTGTTTTAGCCATAGAAATCCTTTAATTAATTTAATTATAATTAAAACATGGATAAAACAAATGTGATCTATATCTCAAAGCATTCAAAATAATTAATCCTTTTATTTCAATCAGATGCTTAATTATTAAACAAAGCAACTAAATCAATTAATGACTTAATGTTGCTGATAATAACAACTACAATAAAGTCACTAAGAATCATTGTAAAATTCAATCTAAGTTCCTCACAAAAAGTATGTTTTCAATTTCATTTAAAGTTCAATATAAGAACTTAGAAATATGAATAATTTAAGCATTATATTTAAATTTAAATTTGTAATAAATCATGCCAAGAAAATGCGAATCATATCAGCTTTCAAACAAGACCAAAATCACTTCATTTGGATTTATCAATGAAAAGATATTCAAGGTTTAATCCATGGCCATTTTTGGAATAAAAATAATAAGTTTTTATTACAAACAAGGACAAAACTGGACCGAAATGCGACTAATACAAGCCAACGGGAATAATGTAATATCACAATGTAGGAGGACATATCTGCAAATAAGAGAAACTATAGGATGGTCGATGTAATTTTCCGCATCACATGCACGATGCGTGTTACTTGTCTAGGCTTGTAAGAAGTGGTCCAATCCACGTGGCCACTTTTGGTGATTTGCACGAGGCTCGGAGCCTGGCTCGAAGACCAAACCTAGAGGCTTAAAACGTTGCTTCGGTGGGCAATGTGGAGATCTGGCAGTTGTCGGATCTCCCTTAAAATTAAGCAATCAACGGTTGTTGCTTCTCTTTTTTTCTTCTTCTCTTCTGCTGGTGACGGATCAAAGGCTAGGATCTGATGAACTCCTAAATGCTCCTCCATTGCTCGGATACTCATGTTATCTTCCTGATGATGTCGTGAAGTCGAGAACAATCTGATGAAGATGAGGGAGGCCTCATAGCGCTCTGTCGATGACTAACTCCATATGAATAAGAAGGAGACCAGAGCTTTACTGCGATCTTTTATAAATAAACTTAATAGCACTTGCAGCGTTAGTATAACAAAAAGATGAAACACATGCTAACAAGTTGAAGAGGTTGTTAAGCGGAATGTTGGGCTTATGAAGGTGGAGAATGTATCCCTAAATAGGCTCCAAGTCAACATAGAACTTGGATTGGATCGTAGTAGAACAAAGACAGAGAGATGGAGTGATTAACTAGAGAGGTACGTGTGAATGATGGATAATTTGCAATGAGATCAAAGTAATCAAATAAAGGTATAAGCAAGCAGATGATCACATGAAAATAGTCAAACAACGAATGAAAATAAGATCGAGTGAATGCTTACCTGGGATGAAGTTTCGATTGATGGTGAAATTGAAGAAGATGCAGTTTGAGATGGAGCTGGTTGCTCTAGGTCTTCGCTCGAAGGTTTCCAACCAAGAAACTAAGCTCGATCAGCTGCGGAAGTGGCCGAAGAATGATCGGTTTGGCCGAGGATATTGCCTAACTAGTACGTCTGTTGTCACACTCCAACTAATCCTCTCACTATCACTGAAGGAGGGAGAGGCTAGGATACAATTCTTGGAGTGGAGGATAGTGGTTGACTATGGGTGGAAGCGGGGTTTTGAGAGGGACGTAGTTTAGTGGTTGGCGAAGGAAGGTGGTGGTTTCACCGCCACCAATCGGTGACAGAGAGAGAGAGAGGATGAGGGGTAGTTAGCGAACTGACATAGATAAGGGATGAACGGTGAAGAGGAATGTGGTTTTCACTAGTCTGAAGGTTGTCGTAGTTAGTTGCCAAAATTAGAAGATGTTGCTGAGGTGCGAAGCATTGCGATGTTTGCAGAAGGTGTCTGGAGGTTGACGACAACTGTGGGTCGTTGGATCGAGATCCAACATCCCAGATATGGATGCAAATCTTAGACTAGGATCTCCTGATGGAAGGCGATTATGCGGTCTAAAAGATGACTTGGATCGTCGATTAAGATATAAGGAGATTATGGATCCAACGGTTAAGATTGTGCCACGTGGCCCAATGGGAATTAAGGAAAAAAGAAAAATAAAATAAAATAGGAAAACAAATAAATAGGAGTTGAATCATGAAAAGTGTTGAACATGAAAGTTGTATAACTTGATGAGATCTACAACTTTCATGTAGAAGTTAGAGAAATCAGATGTCATTTATACAAATACAAAATTAAATACATGTTTAAATAATATAAAACATATTTCTTTCATCATTATTTATTTATTTATTTATTTTGATTTTATTTATGTTATATTATTTATGTACAATATTATACTACTCTTTATTTAATTTTTAATAAGAAATAAATACATAAAATAATGGCACAATAATAGGATTATATAATATATATAAATTAAGGTAAATTATTTACAACACACAAGTTATAAATTAATGTTAAATGTCAATGAATCTTTTTGATTTACTTAAGCAAGAGTGATAATATTTGTTATTATGTATGATAAATATGGTATTTATCACAGCCTTATACTTAAGCTAAGCTTTTCCTTGAGCTAATAAATAATGAATTAGTAAAAAATTTAGACAAATCAGTGAGATTCCTGACGTGTGCAAGTGAGCATACACATTGTCTTTTAACCACCTACTCTGTTAAGGGAGTACTTCCCTCACTTAAATGTAGCTAATCCTTTTTAAATATTGTAGTCAAAATTATTACTAAAGAATTTATTTTAATTTTCTGATTCTATTTTTTTTAAAATAAAGTTAGAAAGTTATTTTTAATGACAAAAGAATTCAATTAATCTCATCTTATACCCTACAAGTTATAAATAATTTGAAAAACCTTTTTTTAAACCATGTCACATAAATATCTGTTTTCAAGACATTTTACAAATGATTTTCCTAACATGTCAAGCCGTATTTTCAAAAACATGTAAAACATTTTTTAAAACAATGTCTAGTCTATATAAAGTTTAAAAAATCATTTTTCAAATCATTTTTTATAGAAATCAGTTACATAATAAATACGATACACGTAGCACACAAATTTTGAAAAAAATAATTAAAATGAGTTATTGCGAAAGTATATATGTAATATATACGGTAGACCCCCTATACTTAGCTTTTGTTATCTCCCCATAGCACAAAGTGATATGAAGGCATAGCTCAACTAAGTATAAATGAATATACAAGAACTGATTATAAGAATAAAACAAGTGTCGGAATGAGAAATAAATGAATAATGAATGGACATGAAAAATACAAGTGGATCCCCTCTATACTTAGGTTTAGAAAAACCCAAGTAAAAAATAAACAGAGAAGAGACCAACATAAGAGTATATGAATGAAGAATGAGTAGGAGGGAGTTCCCCCTATACATAGGCCTAGAATAGCATGTGTAGGTAGGAAAAAGAATCAAAGTCAAAGGAAATCTACAAGAATGAATTCAGAAAGAATACAAATATGCTAATGTTGAATCTTGTGATGTGAATCTATAATGATAATTATTCCTTTTCTTAGAATATGAAATTGAATCACTATGCATGAAGTTAGTTATCTCAACGGGAGTTAACCTTTCCTTGGATTGTATAAAATGCTTAAGTAACTGCTCGTTAACCAAAAAGGAAGGTGCCTTCTATAAAAGCTCTGAAATTTCTACAATACCATTTCCATGCACATCCTTTACCATAAAAGGACCCGACTTTGATTTAAATTTCCTGTTTAAAATCTTTAACTTTGCATTAAACAACCATACCTTTTGTTCCAAGAAAAAGTTCTTGCATCTAATATGCGCATGATGCCACTTCTTAACTTTGTCCTTATAGATCAAGATATTGTCATATGCTCGGTTGCAGATTTCCACTAACTCATTTAGGCCAAGGTCTCTACATAATTTTCCTAAGTGACATCTCTAGTTAATCTTCTTTATTTCCCACTCAGACTTGTGAACTAATTCAGCGAGCAAATGGCATAACTTGCCATATATCATCCTAAAGGTTAAAGTCCTAGGAGTTGTCTTGTAAGCCGTCCTATAAGACCATAGAACTTGGTCTAACAACTAAGATCAATTCTTCCTATCGGGACAATCTAACTTTTGAAGAATGCTCTTCACCTCCCTATTTAAAACCTCTGCCATGATGTTCGACTGTGGATGGTAAGGACTAGTTACGCTATGCTAAAAAGCATATTCCTTTGCTAAAGATGTCATCATTCCATTCACAATGTTTCTACCCCCATCAGATATCAAAACTTTTAGCACTCCCAACCGTGAAATAATATGGTTCTTTATGAACTTGTAGACAATCTACTATCTACGACTCAGGTTGCGATAGCCTCCACCCATCTACACAAATAATCCATCGCTAACAAGATGCACTCAAAACCTTATATATTAGGGATGAGGCCCATGAAATCTATGCCCCAAGCATCAAAAACATCACAAAAAATCACAGGCTGCATGGGCATCTGATCTCTAGAACCAACAGTCCCTCCCATCTTCTGACTAACAGGGCATGACTAGACAAAATCAGTGGCATTTATAAACAAGGTCGGCCAAAACTAACGACATTGTAACACCTTGTGAGAGGTTCTTTTTTCTGAATGGTGTCCTCCAGCCTCAAGTGAATGACAATACGTCAGGACACTCTAGTATCCCTCATGAGGAATACACCTCCTCGATATACAATCTGATCCCTCAAATAAAAGGAACATATTCTCCCATTTGTATTTCCTCGAATCTGACTTGAGTCAGTCAACACTGCTCCTAGTCCAACCATAGGGAACTTTCTTGTAGACAAGGTAGTTCACCATGTTGGCATACCATGGGAGTGAGTTAAAAAGACAGTTTGACTAATCTGGAAAGGGCTCTCAAATTGGCTCAGTATCAGCGGAATCCTTTATCTTAATCCTCGAAAGATGATTGACCACTAATTCTTGACTCTGAGTATATCCTTAATTTACAAATCAAACTCCTGGAGTAACAATATCTACCTAACAAGATGTGTCTTTGCATCCTTCTTTTCCATTTGATACCTAATGGCTAAATGATCGGTATACACTCACTTTAGAGCCAAGAATAACAAACATAAACTTCTCTAAAACCCAAACTACGAAAATTATATATTTCTCGGTTACAATGTAATATTTCTATTCTTGTTCCAAAACCTTGCTTGTGTAGTGAATTGCGAATGAAATCCAATCTCGTCACTGCCCCAATACCGCTCCTATAGCAAAATCCCAAGTGTTCATCATGATCTCAAAGGGAAGAGACCAATAAGAGCCCGCAGAATCGACGAGTTAGATATCATTTTCATAAGGAGCTCAAAGTCCTTAAGACACTTGTGATATCAAATGAACTCGTTATACTTTCCTACGAGCTCAGCTAGGGGTCGGGCAATCTTAGAAAAATCATGAATAAATCGTTTATAATATCCAACGTGCCCCAGAAATAACGTCACTAACTTAATATTGGTTAGTGGATCAAGTTTCTAGATCACATCCACCTTAGCAAGGTAAACCTTCATTTCCTTTTTGTATATGATGTGCCCTAACACGATACCCTCAAATGACTTTTCTCCAAAGAGAGTACCAGCTTCACCTCTCTACACCTTTGAAGGAATTGGTCCAAGTGCACTAAACAGGAATATAATTAATCACCATGGACCTAGAATGTCCATGAAGACCTCCAAGAAATCCCCTACCATTTTGGCAAGCATGACAATCATGCACCGCTGAGTAGTACCTGGGGCATTACCTAGCCCAAAATGAATGCTCCTGAATGAGTATGTGTCGAAAGGACATGTAAAAGTGGTCTTCTCCTGGTCCATGGGGGCGATGGATACTTGATTGTAGCCTGAATACCTATCAAAGAAATAGAAGAACTCTTTCCCCCACTAATTTCTCGCAAATTTGATGAATAAAAGGTAGGGGAAAGTGTTCTTTATTGGTCGCTGTATTTAGGCGTCTGTAATCGACATAGATGCGCCATGACATGGGTACTCGTGTCACGATCTCAACTCCCTCCTCAATGGTGACCATCTGAATTCCTGACTTCTTCTGGACAACATGTAAAGGAGCCACCTCCTTGGAGTCAGAGATTGGGCAGATAAAACCCACTCCACACTTCTCAAACTCTTTCTTAACTACTTCTCATAGATTTGGATTATGTCTCCTCTGGAATTTATGGAATGGTCTAATAATATTCTCAACATATATATGGTGTGAACAGAGTGCGGTGTTTATATCCACCTAAACCAACACTATCCATTCTAAAGATTTGTGGTTTTTCTCCAGTATGTCTAACAACCTAGTCTCATGCTATACAATCAACCTAGAACTAATTATATCAGGAAACTTATTCATTGGTCCTGCATGAAAGGAATACTTAATTGTAGGAGGCGGTGGTTAAATTCAGGCAAAGAAGAATCGTCAGGAACATCAGGTAGAACGACCATTAAATCTGGATATGTGTTGCATAGTAGAGATGAACTATCTTTAATGCTGGCCACCAACTAAATTAAAGAATAAGGACTCGGATTGCCAAAGAAACAAGGTAGTACGACCAAAGCTGCATTGGACTCATCATCTAATTCCCTTAATTGTTTTGATGGAAAAGGAACTGACAAGTCTAAGGGGACTTCTGAGACATCAAAGGAATAGGTAGATGCATATCTCAAGAACTCTGGCAACATCTCGTAAACTGCTCTGCATACACTATCCACTCTAGATGAGAGGGTCTCGCTCTATATTATTGGTTTCTGACTCCAAATCCCAGTTGTGCTAACTACAATGCAATCTACCTCTATACATGAATAGAAATTTTTGATAGACTCTGAATCAGTTCACTGCCATTTTGTCTGCTTCATATGCAATTCCACTTCTCCGCTTGGAGAACAGAACTTCATCATCCCCATCTGATAATAGAATGAAGCTCCAACGATCCTAAGAAATAATTGCCTAAGGAAAATATGTGAATCTCTCCAATGATTGAGGATGTCCATGTCAAGGAAAATGAAGTCCACCATGTAGTCTTGTCCCTCAATCGAGATAATGACATCCTCTGATATCACCCTTAGCCTTTTTCAACGACTTATCTACAAACTCAAGTAAAGCAATAGATCTGCATAAAGGTCCCAACTTCAGTTTCTCGTACAAGTCATAGGGTAATAAATTGATCACAGAGCTATTATCTAGGAGAGTGCGTGCAAACGCTATGTCATCAATATTTCTCACCACATAATGTGGCACCTAGATCTCTCTTTTTCTTCTTCAACAAATGTTGGTTCTTGAGACAAAATGTAGTAGAAACTGAGAGAACGTGTGTCTTAACATAACTGTTTGATTTCTTCCTACAAACTCTGCCAGGTGTGCATCTCACCTTCAAGTATTTTTTAAATGCACGACGACTGGCCACTTACTCAACAAATGGCACCTTAACCATTATGTTATCTCTATAAAATCATTCCATTTCAGGATCATTTCTTCGAATCTTATTTATATGTGCTTTCCAGATGTAAGAGTACGGGGAAAAGGAATAGTAAAGAAGAATGTGAAGACTCAAAATTATAAATAGAAACATGCACTTTATTATTTCTAGAAACCGAGTTTTTCAAAATTGAATCTTTTACATTTGGAATAAAAACTGAATCATCTACTACAGGTTGGGGAATGTCTGTTGAATGTGCATTCTCCTCAACCGAAGATGTAAGCTCCTTCGTAGACTCTGAATCTACTGTGTGCTATGTTGCTCTCATATTCCTTCACATTCTTCTCCTGGAAGTCTCTGCTCGATGGTGATCCTCTCTGTGAAGATGTCTGACTTCATCATACTCTGAAGTCTCCTCAAGTTGAGCCTCAGAGACAGTACTCTCCATGTCCTTTCCCTATCAGGTATGACCATGGTTTGTCCGCTCCTGAGAAATATATGATTGACATAATCAAATAGAAAGATCTCATTCTCATATTTGTGAGAATCAGAGTAATACACCCTATCAAAAGATTGGTACTGCTACTGAGTCTTGTTCAAGATATTGAGATTAGCCTGAACCTGAGCGGGAATGGACGTAGAAGGTACAATGCGCACATCATGTACACGGGAAAGATGGTTGAGATCGACCCTCAAATCATATACCTTACTTCTATAATAATGCAACTCCTCAAGAACATGTCTCTGAGAATCAATGGGACCTGAACATGAATTTTGTTGTTGTAAAGAAGGGAATGAAGAATGTGAAGATTAACCTTGATGGCCATGGTACTGTTGCTCTTGTGTATGATGCTGAACATGTGGGCCATGTTGGCCTGACTGGTATGGCTGTTGATGCACGCAATGCTATTGTTGATGCCTCGATGCCTTGGAAGCAATGGCTTCAGAGCTTGGTGGTGATGGAATAGGTGTAGGAGTAAATGATTTGTAGTAGAAAGTCTGGGGATGCTCGTAGGAAAAATGATACCCAAAACTCCCCTGCCTAGCAGGGTCATTGTTGTACCATACACCATTTATCTCCCACTCCTGTAAAGGCTCCTCAGAAATTGGATCTACAGAAGGTGGTTGTTGCTGACGAGAATGGATTAGAGGTTGGTCCTCTACCCATGACTGGGGTGGCCCTGACATCTGTTGCTCCTGAGTATGGTGAACAAGGTATACGAGTGTTGCAATTGCAGTCACGACAGGTACCCTCTGATGAATCTACGATTCGTCATCTTTATTCATTTATTTTAGCTTAAATCCCTTATAAAACACCTGCATATAACACTAACTCCATATTCTTACTAATTTGCATCTGTGTGTAAATATTGTACACTTCTTACTAATTTTAACCTAAAATAAAGAAAGAAAGAAAGAAAGGAAAAATAAAGAAAATAATATAAAAAAGGAAGATTGTATACAGGCTGACCCGAACCCCGAGAGAAGGTCAAGACTTGACCTGATCGACCAGGAATAAAGTAGGGGGAGATAGGGTCATTAAGCAGAAAATCCAAAAAAATGTGTGTGTGTTGTTGTAAATACTTCTCACTTATTTTGTTTATATATGTATAAAACTGACACTAATTTATTATGCCTTAATTGAGGTCAAATTAAAGAACTTTCAAAACCAAAGTTGTAAATAAAAATGTGTTCTAATTAATAAAAATAATTGCACAATAAAATCATGTACAGAATAAAAGTAACCACACTTGGAAAAAGCCAATAAGCACTATGTATAATTCCGGCTCCATATGAACTCAAATTTAACCAATCTCACTTCCATTGGTTTCTAAATTAAATTATCTTCAAAATGGCTATGATGTCATAATTTTTGGAGTTATGAGTAAAAAGTGAGATTTACAAGGTGGTTCGTACAATTTTCCCACGTATTTTGTAAATATTGTATTTGTATATATTTGTAAATTCTTACTAAATATTTAAAATAAAAAAATTCTATGTTCCTCATTCACCCTTGTATATAGTATCATATATGTAAATAGTATATGTATATAGTTGTTATTTTTAATTAACCATCATAAAAAATAAATAAATAATTTTTTTTCAAATAAATAAAGTGACGAAAATTCAAAAAAATTAATTAGATAATTTTGTGAATAGTTTTATATTTTTTATCTTTATCGCATTTCAATTTTCACCTCTCTAATCTCTTCATCCAAAAAGTCAAAAATTCAAATTTCATCTCCAATATCTTTTCTATTTATATGAATCCTTCTCCCTCATTCCAACTTGATAAATCTTTAGAGAGAGGAGCCCGATCTCTGATAGAAAATTTCGTCGAGAAAAGTGCCTAGCCTCTGAGTCGTCTGGTGACAGCGAGTCAGCCTTCGTCGAGGCGATCACGGTCCATTTCTGCTCCTAAAGTGAGATCCATTTTTTCTTATTTTTTTATGTAGGTTGATCGTAGTTTTATTTCTCGTACTTTTATTTTTTCATCAATTTATTTATTTAGATCATTAATTTCATCACGATTTGATCTGCTTCGACTCGATTTTTTCATCTCACATTCTTGATCTCCCCGCATTCTATTTCTATCGTCCACAATCTCTCAACTCCGGTCACTTACGGTGGTCGGAGATCGGATTTGAATCTCTCATTTCTACTGGATCCTTGTTCATTTTCCTATATGTAAATAAATTAAAAATTAATAAAAAAATATATTTGTTTTCTTCTTCTTTAACACTTGTTTTGCAGGATCACATAAAACGAAAATAACAAAAAAATAAAAAAAATTCACTGTTTACACTTAAAAAAATTATTTACCATTCTGTTTACTATTTCCAAATAAAAAAATAAAAAAATCGAGCGGCCTCCAGCCCGCGCATTCGTGTCGACGCCCTCCAAACACCTTCCAAGGCGGTCGCCCGTGCCCCGCATCAACGCCCTCCTCCTGCGATGCCCACCGCAGCTCTCCTGCGCCTCCGTGATGAGATCTCCCCTCCGTTGCAAGCCCGGCCAGTGTGGCCACATACCAATTCAACTCGCGTGCAGCACCGCCACCTCTGCCCTCATGCGGAGTCGCTCCGAGCTCCACCGCCAAACCCCGTGTCATCGCCACCGCAGGCCACTGCTCTGATCTCCATATCTCATCCGGCGGGCACCTTCTCCTCCTGAAGATGCTTTGACCCCACCCAGTAGAGTCAACATCCCCGCATGGCACCCCGACCCCCTGTGCGCGGTCCGCCAACGTTCCCCTCCAGCATCCCTTACCGCTTGTAGATCCACCATCGCTCCACCGCTGCTCCTTTTTATCGTGGGTGAGACCCCGCGTGGGGCCGTCCGCCCTTCCCACTAGGGGCAGTGATGGTATTCCCCTCTGTTGAAGAAGAAAGAAGGCCAAGAATCTTAAGGAGTTTTATAATTGGAAAAAGTACGAGTCAGCCCCTAAAAGTTTTCCAACTTACAAAAGGGCCCCTGACAGAATAGATCACATGAAGAGCACGCATTACTTGGGTAATTTTCACAATTCTTGCCTTCCTTTATTTCTTGTTATTTATTTATGCGAGAACAATAAACATTTGCATAACAGTCCCATTTTTTCAGACATTATCTTTGCATGATTGTTTGATTTAAATAATTTTTTTCTTACTCAATAAATTATGCAAAAATCATGTTACTCTTTTGACTAGTTCCTCTTCATTGTATAACCTTTTCATTTCATTTTGTCATCATTTTATATAATTAAAAAATAAAAAACATGTCATTTTTCCCTATTTGAAATTTGAAAACTTATAAAAAATTTGAAAATAACTCCAAAAATTCCAAAAAAATTAAGGTAGTTTTATTTTTAATTTTTTAGATTCTATCTAATTTTCGTCAATTAATTATTTATTAAACGCCCAAAAATTGAAAAATACCAAAAATATTATAAAAATCATAAATAATTCTACAAAAGTCCAAAAATTCTGATTTCAGTTTCTGATTGTAGATATTTCTTTCCAGTTTACATTAAAAATAATTTCCAGGAATATTGAGCAATTAAAGTATTTTTAAGTTGTAAAATATTCTTGGCTCTACATTATTTCCCTTGTTTTGCACTGTTTGATTTTTAGAAAATCACAAAGAATCAGAAAAAGGATGAAAAAAGTTGATGTGCATATTTCTTGTGCTTGTGCATATTATTCGTTGTTTGAAAATAAAAAAATTGTAAAATTAATATCACTAAAAATTAGAAAATCAGAAAATACAAAAAAAAATTAGAAACAAATAAATTTAAAATTAAAAAATCATAAAAACCAAGGATAGTTATCCTTTGTGATTCATGTCTTCTCTTAATTAATTCTTGATTAATTGAATAACCCTCGAGATTTGTAGCCGCCCTGAGTTCGACCCCGTCCGCTATTCAGGTTAATAAGTAGCAAAAATTAAAAAAATTGTTTGTTGCGGTATTTTTTAGGATAACAACCACATTTTTACCTTTAATTTTCGATCCACCAATTTTTCGTAACAACAAAACGGCCCCGTTGCTGGGGAGGCACGGCGAGGGTAGTTAGGTTTCTCTTTTGACCTGCTATTCTTGGTTGTAAATATTTGTTTACATTTTATCATTCACTTCATTGTTCATAACCACTGCATTCATTTCATTTTTTTCCTTTTCTCTTTCTCATGTTTGATAATTGTATTTCTTACATATTCTCTTTTCTTTTTCTTGCAAGGACCCGCGGAGCGACGGAGGCAATCCTAGGAGAGCCGAAGCACCCAAGCGACGTGGAGGCGGCTTGATTCTTCACCAAGCCGTAGGATAGCGTGAGAAGAAAAAAAATTAGTGAGAGAGAGAGAGAGTTTTTCTTTTCTACCATTTTAACTCTTGTAAACGGACATTCATTTGTTGCAGGGTCTGTTTCGCCAAGTGCCGGTGCACTTGGGGGACCTCACCGATTTTATTTTCATCGCCTTTTTTTTCTTTGTTTCCTATAGATTTCGTGAGCAACCTCTTGATTGCTTTTATTAATTTGCTTGAGCCATGTAATTAATTAGGTCCAAACACCCTAAACAAGAAATTTCTGTTCCTATAGAGTAGAACGTAATTTGAACTTACTCAAATTAACTTGTTCTTGCCCGTGAGTAAAAGCTATCATCTAGGACGGTTCACTTGCATCATATAGGATATTTTTTTTAAATTCTACGCGGATTACTTGCATGTAGAGTGTTGACGACAAGGTACGCATCTCTAACCCCTGCATGCATCATTGTTTTTAATCGCGCATTGGCATTTCCGATCTCCTTCCTTGTTATCACTCACTAAAGTTAAAAAGGAAATTGGACACCTGGTAGGCGATTCTTTGAAAATATTTTAACCAAGTGATAATTGCTAAAAACGGGACTGCTAAAGAAAACTCGACCCTAAAATAAACACAAGGAAAATCATTGTTTTAGGGAGAGTAACCCCCTCACTGTTTGGTTTTCTTGAGCGAGAGAGCGACCCGCACACTAGGATAGAGCCACGTCCAAACTCTTTTTAGACTACTATCTTGGGTTAGTCGTTCTCCAGTGATGATCTCTCCGGTAGTCGGTAAAGTAGCCCGTGACGTTCTTAACAGATTGAATTAATCGGGTAGCCGGTAAACGGTCTGCAATTCATACTGGCTGGGAAAGATCTAACTTTGGGATTAGGCCAGTCTCCTGAGAGCATTGGGTTCCTAATAGCTCGCTTTAACCGCTCTGATAGATTGTATTATCACCAAACCCTAATATTGACAAGATAATTTACCGAACCTTAAAGCTCCTCACTTTGAGTTGAGTTGGTGAACTGGGGGTTTGTATTGTGTTTGATTGCTTGTGTACATACTGGATCCTTCTGTGCATTTGCACCTTTTTCTCCATATCTTTTGACTTAACCACTCGTGCTCTCCTGATCTCGCCTTTTATTTCGAAGATGATCGACTGGAGTTATTTTAATCCTATCATTGCAGATACCTCGTACTCTCCAGATGATCCACGTTCCTTTTTCTAGGAGGACTTTCTTCCTGATTTTTGTGCATATCCATTTAACTCATTATTTCAGGAATCACAGGACTTTGATTTTCACCCACCCTCATTCAACCCACCTGATCCTGGGATTTTGGAGTCACCTTTCATGATTTCCACACTTGAGACACTGAACCAGATGATGGTATCAATCTATTTAACATAAATACGATCCATAATGCTGCTCCACTATTTGAGGATATGGATTCACTTGTGGATAATCATGAGAGCTTGCAATCGCCTAAAATACAAAAAAAATGAAAAAATTTTAAAAATCCAAAAAGATTCTGGGAGATACATTATTGATTCATTTTGTGAGGAGAGAACACAAATGCCCGATCATTGACCCACACATCTATTTACATCATGTCCCAACCTTGACTCGAGGATTCCATTATACAGACTGCTCTTGGAAATCATCGTGTAAATTTTGATTCTGACCTCCTCCCTTGTACGGATGAGGTCCAAAAATTAAAAAAAATATTGATTGAACCTGAAGTGTCGGCCACCATTCACGAGATTATTAAAGCCCCACTTCAACAGGCCATGACAGATTTATCAACACCTCAACACAAGATGAGAAAGTGAAGGAGAAGATCTGAGCATCACATCTTGACCATGGCCATTGCCTACGCCATCTCTCACCGTCCGTATTTTAAGAAAGGAAACACTTCCACACCTCTTGTGAGTTGCTCCATATCTAACTATTATTGTGGTAACACTCTCCATGACGGTGGTTCTTCAATCAATGTAATACCCTTCTCTATGGTACAGTCTCTTCATCTTGGGCCTCTCAAGAAAACCAGGATGATAGTTCAATTTGCTTATGGATCTATCAAGAGGTCGAAGGGTAATGTTGTCATTCTTATTCAGGGCATGAATTTCACTTCGTATTTTGTTGTAATGCCCATGGAGACCTCTACCCCTGTGGAGCACCCTCCAATCATCTTGGGACGACCTTTCCTCGCCTCTGCGGGAGCCGTTATTGATTATGGTTCAGGATAGATTCGCTTCCATTCTCATGAAGGGAGCTATGTGTTGATCACTACACCTACTACTAACCAGAGATCTGCAACCCATGAGAGCCCACCGTGTTATCCAACCCCAAGGAATTTGACCTAGATGATAATATCAGTGATTCTTGTTATACATTGGATGATAAGGAAACCCAAGAATTCCTCTTGAAGGACGAAGACTCGGAAAGCATAGACCTTGGAGTTCCCCCTTCTAGTATGTGGAGAGGCATAGATAACATCTATGGAATTTGCACGATAGAAACCATAGAGTGGAAGGAAGACCATGAGACTAGACACGACGGATATGATTCGACTACTTCCATTGATGAGTCCGTTCCTATTCACCCTCATTCAGATGAGACCGATCATGCCAATTTTGATTTGATTGCATTTATAAAGGAATTTGGGCCTTTTGATAAAGATGATGATCCGGTAGAGGCTCGCCTGGTTGAAATTGATCCTACTTTTTCTGGTAATGATTTTGATCCATTTTACGTTGATGTTTGCGAAACTTCCCAGTCCAGACATGACCATACTACTTCCAATAACCGATTTAGGCCTGCACAATCTGAAACTGCTAAGGATACATTTTTGGTCGATCATACTCAGTTTATGTCTCATGATGATCCCAATATCGACCTAAACCTTGTCAAATCCATTCCTCAGCGGTCCCGCAAGAAGGTTTGCTTTCGACCTTCTTGACCTTTGTACATCCACTCCTCTTGTACTCATGTATATCCTTTCGTTTCATTCTTTCCTCCGTTTTATACTCACCCCTTTTCCGTGTGTGTATATGTGCTATACTTAGGATGTGCTTTATCCTAAGTATAGGGTGAGTGAATGATTTGTGTTGTTCATATTCGTCCTATTCATCACTCTTATTGTTGCCTATACTTAGGGATACTCTACCCTAAGTATAGGGGGTGATGTTGTTCATATCATGTCTTTTTATTTTTGAGTATGTACATTCTCTTTATCGGTTTTCTCCTTTTGTATACTCTACTATACTAAGGATTACTTGATCCTAAGTATAGGGGGGATAACCAACTTCTCTTCTTATCATTTCTTTGAGTCGTTGTAGCATAGGAGTCTTTTACTTTTCTATACTTAGCACGAGATATGTCTTCATTTTTCGCTCTATGATCACTATGAGGACATAGTTCGAGCAAAGTAAGGGGGGTGTCCTATGTATTGTATATATACTTTAGACATAAGTCGTACTTTTAAATATGTTTATTTGGGGGATTATGTTTATAATTTTATTAAATTCACGTGTAAAAAAACATAAAAACAAAAATAACAAAAATAAAAAAAAACAACCAAAAAAACAAAAAAAAATGTTCTTGTATATATTTTACTAACCCTCTTTCCTTAAAAAACTACAAAACCAAAAATCTATAAAAACATGCATAATTCAAAAAAAACTTTTCTTTTACATATGCATTTTTTCTCCAAAAAAATTCCATAAAAAGTTCAAAATTATAAAATTGTTAAAAAAATGTTCTTTTCACATGTGCATCATTCCTTTTCGAAAAAAACCCTTTGCATTGTTCATATAATTCTTGCATTTGCATGTGCATTTTTCTTGATAGTATTGACATTTAAACTATGTCTGGAATAAAATTGAAGAATGGAGCTTAGTTGGACCTTAATCAACCTAATTCTCAGAGGAACTTCACCGAGAAATGGGATTTTTGAAGCTTCAGGTCTTTGACTTAATACTTTGAGTTCCACGTGACAATGTGCAGCGTTTGACTCTTAGTGTCTAACCTGGTCTCTTCATTCTGGGTACACCTCTTGAATAGGGAATTAATTTGTACTCTCGTACTATGCACTTAGCTCAACTAAAATGGGATGTTGGAAGAATGTGTGAGTTTCTTTTCTGGTAGCGTGGAAATCTAAAGACCAGATTACGGGTTGAAATAAAGCTTCGGAAAATGGATGGAAGGTTGGGCACAATTTTTTTAAGACCCCAAAAAATGTACGGTAACAATGAGATTCTATATCCGTAGGGCACAATAAGATCCAAACAGAACCACCAAAAATCCAAATACATAGAAGCCACTACCAAATAAATAACTGACCAAAAAGGTACAAGCTTCAAAAAAACCTGCAGATCTTGGTGGAGACTCGGCTACATTGGCCAGCTTCACAAGGAGAGGTGACAACACTGGCCACCCTCCAGTTCTTTTCTCCTTCTTCTAACTTCTCCCCCAATTCGATTGTGAACACAGCGTGACAAACCTTAGAAGGAAATACTTGACTCCTCGAGGATGAGTTACTGGAGAGGAGATTTGCATTGTAGTCCGACATTCTGTATGGGAAGAGCTAGAACCTTTTACACACATGAGTCGATTGTTCAATGTTCATAGGGTATGCTTTGGGAAGAGGATTGATCTAAGATGACTTCTGAGCTGAAACTGTGACAATGATGTGTAGAACTTGAAGGTTGTTGATTATAAAATTCTAAGTCTCACAGTAGTTCCGACACACTAATAATCCAAAGATCCGACAGAGCTCCAAACTACAATTTTATGAAGATAAGTTTAATACTCAATATTGTTCTACTTTCTTTATTTTCCCTTTCTTTTTCTTTTTCTTCACTTATTCTTTCAAATAACTAGCAAAGGTAAAGCATAGGGGGATGATGAATATGCGATTCGTCATCTTTACGCATTTATTGTAGCTTAAAATCCCTTATAAAACACCTCCATATATGATGAATCTCAGATTCATCACTCTAAATCTCATTAATTAAACTCAAATCCCTTAAAATCAACAGCATTTCTGCATCTACTCTGCATAATTAGCATTCATGCAAGTTTTTATAAGAATTGCATTTTTGCACGAATTTCTGCACAAAATAAGAAGCCAAAAATCCCAGCCAAAATTGACCAGTAAATAGCCTAAATTCCCGGATTTTAACTCATTCACGCTAATTCCGAATGACACAGAACCACCTCCACTATGTACATATCACTAATAAGAATAAACGATAAATACAAAAAAAACACTAACCCAAATAAGTGGACCAAGAACCCAAACCCTAGTTTCAGGATTTCCATGCTAAAACACTCATATCTTCCTCATCTAATGCCCATTTTAAACCTACTCACTTTTGAACTAATTTACATTCAATTACCTTCAAAACAAGACCAAGTTTAAGTGAATCGGAGCTCATATGTGAAAGTTGGGTTTTGGGCTTCTTTTGTACATTGTGTATTTTAGCAGTTTTTAACCTATTATTTTATGTACATATTTAACCTATTATAGTTTATTTCTTTTTCATTTGTCTTCTTTCATAAAAGTTTTATTAAAATACACAAAAATCCAAAACCAAATTGAACTTGAAATCAAAGAAACAAATTAAGTCCGAGTCTTCACTAACCGACTGTACAAAATTGGTCTTTTTCATTATTCATTTTATTTTTTCTTTTTCTTAATTAAAAAAATAAAAAAATTAGATTAATCTTTTATTATTTATCTTTGATTTTACCATATTTTTTTGGATTTTTATCTGGTTTAAAAATGACAAAAAATTATAAAACCCAAAAATCAAGATATTATATGTACATGGGATACCCCAAAAATATAACTTTGTGCATTTGATCGATTTTGGTTTTGATGTCTTCATGAAAGTTGTAGATCTCATCAAGACGATCAAATTTCGCGAAGAAACCTTTTCGACCTGAGGCCACTTGCTATTTATTTTGGATTTTATCAAGTATTTTCTTTTTGATTTTTGTGGTGCTGACACGTGGCAGCTCCTGGAGCTGCCACGTGTCAGCCATTTTTGGCATCATTATTTATTCATTTTCATCAAAAAAAATTAAAACCCTACACGTGCTGCGCACGTGCCTCCCACGCACGTGCCCAGCACGTGTCGCGCCTCTTTACGCAATTCACCACCACGTGTCTCCTTAGTGGCCATCTGATCTCAGCCGATCGGATGGCCACAGTCCTTCGTCAACCTCCCGCTTCGTTCGCACCGCCCGCTGTCCCGCAAATCTCGTCGTCAATCCCCAAGTTCTCTACCGTGAATCTCATGCCACCCCGCGATCCCCACCATCTCCGATACGCGTAAATCCCTTCCGATCTCCACCCGATCTCCTCCTCCCAGCAAATCTCGTCAAATCCCCAATTCGCTCCGCCCCTATTGTTTCCATCTCCGGTGATGCTCGACGTCCCTATTTAAGATCGACGCCGCCCTAGAAGCTAGCCATCCGCTGATAGCACCTTGGTCGCCCCTCGCCGTGGTGACAGCGCCGGTGAGGCACCTTAGCGGCGAGATCCGAGGACCTCCCCTGGCCCTCGTTGCTGCTACGGCGCTTCTCCATCGCACCTTCCTTCGCTCCGGTCGTAAGCCGTCGAGCCACCGAGCTATCCATCTCCTCCGACAATCATCTTCACCGCGCCTTTGTCGACCTCACCTCCAACGCCCGTCTTTTCAGCGTCAGCCACCATCGCCTCCGGCTTCAACCCCAGCACTGCCATTCTCCGCTTCGCCGACAACAGCTCCACCACACAGGGCCTCCTCCAGGAGCTTCCAACTACGGGTGACTTCGACTTCCGCTTCCGAGCTTCCCGTGAAGCTTCGCTCCTTAGCTTCGTCGTCTTCACTGCCACAACACCAGACGCAAACCTCGCCTACGCCATGGACCAGCCCCTCGTCCGCATCGCCACCGGTCGCCGGCCCTTCAGAAGGACTCCTTCATCGCGCGACCCAGCCTCGCCTCCGCCTCGGACCAGGAGCATGTCCCTAGAACCCCCGTGCACGTGCGAGGCACGTGTGTCCCGAGGGGACGTCAGCAACAACGTCAGTAGGACGCCACCCCAGGGGTCACGTGCTATGCACGTGACCGGCTGGTCATTTGCATCAAGGCCCTCGAAGATCTTCATATTTGAACATCAGTCCGCCTCCGGTGGCCACGTGCCACGCACGTGCCGCTCTGACCATTTTGCAGAAGAGCCCCTCTGATTCGTGGTAATTAAAACATAGCCCCCCCCATTGCATGTTTATTTATATAATTAATTGTAAAAACACCCCTGTCTTTCCCCTTCATTCTTGACATCTACATTAGATTATTTAATTATTCAAAAAATAGCATTTTATTTGTCAATTAATTCTCTACGTTAAGACATATTGTGGATTTTTTATGATCTATGGTTAATTAGTTTTTAATTGTTCTGTGGAAAATTGTATATTTTACACATTTCGTGCTCACAGATTTATATTTGATTAATTGTTGCTCTAAAAATTTCTGAAAAAACACATATTGTAGAATTAATTGTGCTTGACATTATGCCCATCAAGAATTGCATTTGCATGCATAGTTTGCCCTGAAAAAATAATTTTGCATATTTCAATGTTTGATTTTTAATAGGTATTGAAACTAGTATTTTCGAGGTTTAGGATTTTTCTGAGATTAATCACCAAGTGATAGATCTCAATAATTTTGTTCCTTGAAAATAATTAGGTTTAATATTTATTATAATTAAATATTGAAATTCATTTTGTTTGCATTTAAAAATTCATTAAAATTTCATCTTGCATCTAAAAATTCCAAAAAATTACATTGCATTCATTTCATCATATTTTGCATCGTGACCAAGTTTCATATTTTTCAGACATCGTTTGAGCACAGTTTACATTTTAGTCCTTAAAATAGGTTGAATTTGCATTTTGCATCCTTTATTGGATTAAAAATTACAAAAAAAAGATAGACTCGAAAATCGCGCATGAATTTTGATAGACATAATTCTAGGTTGTTCCTTTGCCTCCTTATATTCGACCTTAGAACTTGCCCAAGTAAAATAAAGATAAAATCACGTGATTAAAAATTGAATAAAAATTTGTGGTTATTTTCTTGACCGATTCCGATTGTCGCCTACAATGAAATGACAAATCATTTTTTAAGCGAACGAGCAAATACATTTTATTCTTTTTAACACAGTGAATTTCGGACTCGTTAGATGGCGCCGTTGCCGGGGAGGCAAATGGCTTAGTTTTGTGTTTTGAAAATTTTCATTCAGTTTTCTGCATTCGGGTAGTCTGACCCCTGAATTTCTCATTGTAAATTCCATTTTTTCCCTACATTTATTTTATTTTTTTTTCAGCACTTATTTCTCTTATTTTATTTTTATTTCTTAAGTCACTCTCTTACATTCTCTCTCTTATTTTTATTGCGAGGTACCTGGCGTACGTGGAGCGGTTTTTCAAGAACCAATGCATCTTCACCGACTTTCGAAAAAGCTGCAAATAATTTAAGATGGATTTGAGTAGTGAGAGAGCGTAGAGTCTAGGATTTTAATTTCTTCAATTTTATTTCTGCTAATTTACAATGGTGTCGGTTTTGACTCTCGCGTGTGTAAAATGACCTTAAAATTTCTTCTATGGTGTATCGTGGCATGTTTCACTCTCTAGTGAGGGTGGGGCCCGACTTGAGTGGCGATTAGGATAGACATGCACATACGGCTCTCAAAGAATTTTAATTTATGATTGTGCTCGTAGGAAATAGGTCACACTTCATTGTTAATTGAGACACACATTAGATCGTTCAATTTAGCCAAATTCAACTCAACTCTTTCCCTCTAATAAAACTTTCTGCTAGGTGCGGTTATTCACCGACTTGCGTCCATATAGATTAAATTTCAATTTTTGTATTGCATCCCACATGGAGATTGTGAGGATTCATTGTAACTCTTCTAACTGAGCATACATCATAGTTTTTCATGTGTGTCAGCTTTTCCCGAACTTCTCCCTCTCATTTTATCACATAATTTTAAAGGAAATTGGGACTGGACGGTAGATGTGTATTTGTGCTCATTTAAATTCTTCCGTGATTACCTAATTAAAATTGGGACTACTAAATATAGTCGATCTTAATGACCCATAAAATCAAAAATTCTTGCGGGAGAGCAACCCCGACATTATTTGCTTTTATCTTGCAGCGAGGAGAGAGACACACACTAGGATAGAGCCAAGTCAGGATTTTCATACTGACTACTGATTCTACCAAAAACGATTAGCTACTTCTCAATGAGGATCTAAAGGGTAGCCGGTAAACGGTCCGGATTTTCTTAGCAAAGTGGGTAGTTTAGAGGACACTGCATAAGGCTCCGTCCTCAAGTAAAGGGTAGACGTTTTACGGTCCTTACTTACTCCCATACTGGCTGAAAGTAGGTACAATTAGTCGTAAGAATTCAGGACAGTCGGTAGGGAAATACATGCACCAAACAGCTCGTTTAAATGGCTTGCAAGATTTGTATTCTCATCAATTAAAACTGACAAGATAATTGTCCGAACCCTCAAGGCGTTCACTGAGTGAGTTAGTGAAACAAACCTTTGTATTGTGTTTGAATTGTGCGTAGAAACTAAGATAATCAATGAACACCACACACTTGTGCCTAGATCAAAAACCGCAAACCTCTTGTTGATCTCGAGAATGGAAGATTGTGATAATTCTCGTTTAGACTCCCCGAACACTTCTCTGACCTTCACAAACCCTCTAATCTCAAAAGTTCGGAGACACTCTTTCTCTCAACCTCCTTGGCCTCAGGGAAACCCTTCCCATGAATCATATTCCTACAATTCCTTCATATTTCTGGAGGGAGGACAAACCCACACTGTTTCTCTCTCATCAAAACATATCGAGGAAAACTCTTACCTCAATGATGCTTGTTCAAATTCTTTCCACTCTATTAACCCGAATTCCTTATATTCTGAAGGTGAAGAAGAAGAGAAGCCTCCCAAGTTGCCTCCCAGGAAGGAACAAGCAGAGGAACCTAATGAAGACCCATTACAGATGATTTTTGCAAGATTAGATGCATCTGAGCAGCAACAGCTTTTATTGAGAGAGCAGCTGGATCATTTTAATGCTGGGGGAGAACCGCCAATGGAAGCCGCATACAATCCTTGGCAGTGCAGAGTGAGGAATTATTTGCAGCCACCTCAGCCAGATATTAACTATAAACTGAAGCCACATTTTTTGAGTCAATTACCCCAAATCCATGGTAATACGACTGAAGAGCCATATGAATTCTTGAGAGACTTGGAGCTGATATGTTATAATCTGAGGAACCCACAAGTCAGTCTGGACTACATTCGTCTCACTGCACTACCTTTCACTTGAAAGGGAAGGCAGACTACTGGGTGAAGAACTTAGGAGTGACTGTAACCACTTATAATAGGTTTAAGAACCTGTTCTTAAAGTAATTCTACCCTTTGAGTCACACCAACCAAATGAGGACCTGCATCACCAGTTTCACTCAGATGCCTAATGAACCACTCTGCGATGCTTGGGATAGGTTTAAAGATCTGCTACAGATGTGTCCCTACCATGACCTAGATAACAACATCTTAGTTCAGTCACTCTACTCTGGCCTCAACTATGAGACTCAAGGGTTAGTTAGCGCTGCCTGCAGAGGCAATTACACATCACGAGGAGTTGAGACCGTCTGGAAACTACTTGAGCAGATGGCGGAGACAAGCCGGTCACAGATCACTAGTAGAGCATACACTGATTCCCTGAATACCTTTGAAGCCAAAGGAGGAAAATAAATTGTCGCAGAGATAGCAGAGGATTTGATTCCGAACATGAACATCATCGTCGATAAATTGACAGTTGTGGATCAAATTCATAAGCATATGAACGACATCGATAACTGGATCTCCCAATTCCCAAAGAAAATAGAGGAACTCACTGAGAAGGTATCCAAGATGGGGATGCCTACTGGACCTACAGTCATGATCTATCGTGTACATCATGTCCAGGAGCAGCAGGATTAGGACAAGAACAACCATTGGTTCAGGACCAATCCTATGCCCAACCTTCATAGTAGTCACCTCCACCAGCTGAGACTGTTGAAGAAGCCTCGCCACTGACATTCGAAGTAAATGACATTTGGTACACATAGGACACTACCCGACAGGGTAATATGGGGGACCGTCAGTAGTATCAACGTCCGCCCACTTTCTACAATGCCGCATTTACACTAGCTCCGCAGCACACTCAGAACAATGCATCATTCCAGCATCCGAAGCAGCAGCAACAGCCATACAACCGCCAGAACCAGCCTCAGCAATACTGTCAGCAATATCAAGCTCCAAAACAATCATCTCAACCATCCAACCCTCTAGAAGAACCGGTAGATATTCAGAGACAGATGCTCGATGAGATTCGCAACTTTATAAATGAGCTACAAGTTCTACATGTCGCCTATCATGATGGAGAGATGAACAGACAACCCCAGCCACAACCATTCACGCCAAGTTCAAGCTAACCCTAATAGAGTAAACAAATCTCAATCTTCCCAACACAATGGCCAGGTATACTATTCAGATTTTTCCACATCTGAACATGAGATCCTTTCATTTGACAATATCAATGCTATGACACATATGATCAGAAGGAACGTGGTTGTTCCTCACCGAACATAGGAATTGGATCATGAAGACTCGGAAGATCAACTGGAGGATGCTTCCGAGAATGAAGAAGAAGGATGCCTGAAGATCCCAGCACGTGAGAAGGGAAAAGCATCTATGGAGTCTGGAGAGGACCATGAACATCTAGTTGCTGCAAAAATACCTTTGTCACCTTTTCAACAACTTAATTTTGATTATTATCAGAAAACTCATGATTGTAATAAGAACTCCATTTATAATAAATATGCTCTTATTTATGATTCTGGCTCTCTATCTTATGTCTCAAATGCTTCCATTCCTTTCCCCCATGCTCTTGAGAAAGGAAAACAAAGGAAAAACATTCAAGATGACCCAGAAATGGAATGATTCTGCCATCAAAATATCATAGTCAAAGTACCCTTTGATCAATATGTGGCCAGCAATCCAGCATTTCAGAAGTACTTGAAGGTGAAATGCTTTCCCACAAGGACTCGTACAAAGAAACCAAGTCAATTTGTGGAGAGTCATATCTTGACCGTTTCCACTACCAAATGTGTCAAAAATCAGCATTTACCAAGAAAGAAAAAGGATCTGGGTGCTCATTAAGTGGAGAGTCGCATTGGCGGCATTGCGTTCGCACGCACACTTCTCGACAATAGTTCTTCCATCAATCTTCTACCCTTAGCCTTATATTACAGATTGGAGTTAGGACCTCTAAAGAAATCATTATCTTTACTCCCATTTGCTGATAAATCCACTAAAAGACCTAAGGGAGAAATGAAAAATGTAATCATCATAAGTGGACTTCACTGTCCTTGATTTGGAGACCCCGAACCATTGGAAGGAATCCCAAATCATTCTTGGAAGACCATTCTTAAGAACCACTAAAGCTGATTCGATTACTGTACCGAAATGTTGAAATTCCACTCTCCAAGCGAAGAAGTGGATTTGGAGATGAAACAAACAAAGTAAAAAAAAAACTCTGAATCCACCACTAAATATGCTGAAACATCAGAATGCAATCTCATCAGCACTACTGGGCCATGGGACCAACTGCCAGAACCTCAGATTGACAACACCACATCAGAAGAGGAAACAATGTACAATGTATTTTGTGATATGTTCCCAAACCTATCTAGACACCTAGATGCTTATAACCTTGATGACACAGAAATCTTTTCGGATTTGTCAGTCCCATAATCTTCAGGACAATCAAGAAATATCGATGACGAGTCGGACACGGCTTTGGCCACATTACTGCACTACTTTAGCGATCTGACTCACCTTTCTTCGGAATTGGTAGCTAGCACATCACAGAGAGATTCACTACCAACAAACACTGAGCCAGATGCAAAAGTCGTTCAGCCAGACTTAATTGATGATTTAGATATGCCAGAGTTGAAATCACTGCCTTCCACACTGAAGTATGCATTTCTAAATGGACCCAAAGAGAAATTCCTTGTGATCATTAGCGCATCATAAATCATGGACCAAGAATCTAGATTACTCGAAGTCCTTGAGCGAAATCAAAAAGCTATCGGTTGGACTGTGTCGGATCTCATAGGAATCAACCCCGCTCTCTGCTCGCACCAAATTTATGTTGAGGATAACACAAGGCCTTCCCATGAATTTCAGAGAATATTAAACCCCAATCTTCGGGAAGTGGTTAAGAAAGAGATAGAGAAATGGTACAGAGTAGGATTTATATACCCCATTTCTGACTCCAAGTGGGTGGCACCCCTTCAAGTCGTCCTAAAGAAGTCAGGAATTTAGATGGTTACCAATGAGGAGGGGGTAGAGATCGCGACCCAATTACCCACGTCGTGGCGCGTTTGTGTCGATTACACGCGCCTGAATGCTGCGACCAAGAAAGATTACTTTCCACTACCATTTATTGATCAAATCATGGAGAGACTTGCTGGGAAGGCATTCTTCTGTTTTCTTGATGGATACTCTAGCTACAATCAAGTAGCTATCAACACCAAGGATCAGGAAAAGACCACATTTACATGTCCCTTCGGTACCTACACATTCAAGCGCATGGCATTCAGGCTGTGTAATGCCCCATGCACATTTCAGCGGTGCATGATTGCCGTATTTGCCGAAATGGTTGGCGATTTCCTGGAAGTCTTCATTGATGACTTCTTGGTTCATGGTGATTCATTTGATACATGTTTATCACACTTGGACCGAGTCCTCCAGTGATGCAGGCAGGTTAATTTGGTACTCTCCTTAGAGAAAAGTCCCTTTATGGTGATTGAGGGTATCGTGTTGGGGCACGTCATCTCCAAAAAGGGAACGGTGGTCGACCATGTCAAGGTGGATGTGATCAAGAAACTTGAGCCACCAACCAATGTCAAGTCAATGAGGTCGTTCTTCGGGCATGTTTGATTTTATCGAAGGTTTATCCCTTATTTTTTAAAGATTGCCTGCCCATTGACTGAGCTCTTAGGAAAAGACACCGAGTTTATTGTAAAATCACAAGTGTCTAGAGGCCTTCGAACTCCTAAAAAAGAAAATATGTGAATTGCTGATATTACAAGCTCCCGACTGGTCTCTTCCCTTCGAGATCATGATTGATGAATCAGATTTTGCTGTCGAAGCGGTACTTGGACAAAGAAGAGATGGAATTCCTTATGCAATTCACTTCGCGAGTAAAGTGTTGGATCCTGCACAGAGAAATTATACAATAACTGAAAAGGAAATGCTCGTGGTTGTTTGGGCCCTTGAAAAATTTAGATCATACATATTGGGCTCCGAGGTGACAATTTTCACTGGTCATACAACAATAAGATATCTTATGGATAAGAAGGACGCCAAAGCACGACTTTTGAGATGGATCTTATTAATCCAGGAATTTAATTTGGAGATCAAGGATAAACCAAGAATAAAGAATGTTGTTGCTGATAACCTTTCCCGAAGTGAGCAAAATGATTATCCTGACACTGGACCAATTAAGGATACTTTTCCAGACGAATCAGTTTGCATTATTGATTCTATTCCATGGTATTCCGACATAGTGAACTATCTTGTCTCCAAGAAGGTTCCCTTTTGTTGGACCACGAGAATGATTGATCGATTATAGTCAGATTCGAGAAAATACCATTGGGACGATCCTTTCCTTTTCTATGAAGGACCAGATTGCATCTGGAGAAGATGTATTCCTCAGGAGGAATATCAGAGTGTACTCACACATTGTCATTCTCTTGAGGATGTAGGACACCATTCGGGAATGAGAACCGCAGACAAGGTACTCCAATGTGGATTTTACTAGCGGACCTTGTTTCAGGATGCTAATGAATTTGTACGGTCATGCCCGATTTGTCAAAGAATGGGAGGGATTGTGGGATATAGAGATGAAATGCCCATGCAATCACTGATTTTCTGTGATGTTTTCGATGCATGGGGGATTGATTTTATGGGTCCCTTTCCCAATAGCAATGGATTTGAGTACATCTTGTTAGCGGTTGATTATTTATCAAGATTGGTAGAGGCTATTCCAACCCGAATCGCAGATAGCAAAATCATCTGTAAGTTTATCAAGGATAATATCATTGCAAGATCTAGGGTACTTAAAGTCTTGATATCAGATGGAGGTAGCCACTTTGTGAATAAGGAAATGATATATTTGGCTAAGGAGTATAAATTTGAGCATAGAATAGCCAACCCACATCATCCACAATCTAATGGCATGGCAGAGGTTTCTAATAGAGAGGTGAAGGGTATTCTTCAGAAGTTGGTTCGTCCATATAGGAAGAACTGGTCGAAACTGTTGGACCAGGTTCTGTGGGTCTATAGGACAACCTATAAGACTCCACTCGGTACTTCATCTTTTAGGATGATCTATGGCAAGCCATGCCATCTACCCGCAGAATTGATTCACAAATCAGAATGGGCGATCAAAAAATTGAATTGGAGTTGTCACCTTGGGAAATTATATCGAGACTTAAATCTGAATGAGCTAATTGAAATCCGAAACCGAGCATACGACAACGGTGTAATCTATAAAGAAAAGGTCAAGAAATGGCATGATAGACACATTCGAGATAAAACCTTTGTCCCTGGGCAGAAAGTGTGGTTGTTTAATGCTCGGTTGAAGATTTTTCATGGGAAACTGAAATCAAAATGGACAGGTCCCTACATTGTCAACGATGTGCATACCAATAGAAGTGTGGGAATAGCCGAACTCAAAGATGATGCACAACCTTTCTCAGTGAATGAACAATTGCTGAAGCCATATATAGAATCATCCAAAGAGCAGACAGTTCAAGTTGAGGTCATCTACTTCACGCAGAGCAAGGATATTGAAGATTCATCAGATCATTCCCACCCTCCCTCCCGACCACATCGATCTCCTTGTACATCTTCTTACTCTACTTAGGCCAAGGCCTAAGTATAGGGGGGGACTGATGCCATCTATATATACCATCCTTCTCTTATTTCTCGATCGCTCCATTCCACCCTTCTCTTATACTTAGGCTAACCAGAGCCTAAGTATAATGGGAACTTATTCCCATCTGTTTATACTCTCCTCACTCGCATACCCCGATCACTTCATTTTTTTCCCGCTCTTCTTCCATACTTACACTATTTACAGTCTAAGTATAGGGGGCGAACCTATATATTTTGTTCTTTTTCTTTTCCTTTACTCTCTTACACTTAGCCCGAGCTATGTCTTATTTACGCTTCTTGTGCTCTGAGGACAGAACACTCGCTAAGTATAGGGGGGTCTTTATATATAATGTGTACATATTTACCCATATCTCGTACTTGTGCGAAAGTCTATATGTATTTACAGGGTAAGTAATTAATTAATAAAAAAAATAAATAAAAAGAAAAAGAGTTTTTGCTTGTAACACTGACTATGCCCAAATATTTTGAGAAAAATGGCTTCTTATTCATTTTTGCATCAAAAAAAATCACAAAAAGAAAAAAAATGTGTCTGCATTTCACACAACTGCACTTCATTCAGCATCGCATTCATTTACATTTGTGAAAAGTCTTTGGGTTCTGAAACGAGTTATGAGCAGAAACCGAGATTGGTCTAGACTTGACCTTAATCCACCTAATTTTTAAGGGAACTTAACCGAGAAATAGGATTTTAGAAGGATCAGGTCTTTGACTTAATACTTTCAGTTCCACATGACAATGTGCAGCGTTTGACTCTTAGTGTCTATCCCGGTCTCTTCATTCTGGGTACAACTCTGCAATAGGGAATTTATTTGTAGTCTCGCACTATGCACTTAGCTCAACTCAAACGGGATGTTGGAAGACTATGTGAGTTTCTTTTCTGGTAGCGTGGAAATCTAAAGATCGGAGTACGAGTTGAAATAAAGCTTCGGAAAAGGGATGGACGATTGGGCACTATTTTTTTTCTAAGACCCCAAAAAATGTACAGAAACAAAAGGATTCTTTATCCGTAGGGGCACAACAAGATCTAAGCAGAACCATCAAAAATCCAAAAACAAGGAAGCATACTACCAAATAAACATCTGACCAAAAAGGTTCAATTGGTGGAGACTCGGCTACACTGGCCATCTTCACAAGGAGAGTTGACTACACTAGCCACCCTCCAGTTCTTCTCTCCTTCTTCTATCTTCTCCCCCCAATCCAATTGTGAATGCATCGCGACAAACCTTAGAAGGAAATACCTGACTATCTGAGGATGAGTTACTAGAGAGGAGATGAGCATGGTAGTCCGACATTCTGGATGGGAAGAGCTAAAACCTTTCACACACCTGAGTTGATTGTTCAATGTTCATAGGGTATACCTTGGGAAGAGGATTGATCTAAGATAACTTCTGAGCTGAAACTGTCGCAATGATGTGTAGAACTTGAAGGCTGTTGATTTTGAAACTCTTAGTCTCGCAGAAGTTCTGCCAAACTAATAATCCAAATGTCGAGTTTAGTCTCATTTTCACCTTCAGCTCAAGGTCTTGGTATGGAACATAATCTCATTTCACCTCATGGCATTTCTTTTTGATGCTCAGGGACGAGCATAGTTTAAGTATAGGGAGATGATGAATCTCGGATTCATTACTCTAAATCTCATTAATTAAGCTCAAATCCCTCAAAATCAACAACATTTCTACATCTATTCTGCATAATTAGCATTCATGCATGTTTTCATAATAATTACATTTTAGCACGAATTTCTGCACAAAATAAGAAGCCAAAAATCCCAGCCAAAATTGACATGAAAATAGCCTAACTTCTCAGATTTTTAACTCATTCATGCTAACTCCGAATGACACAAAACCACTCCACTGTGTACATATCACTAACAAGAATAAACGAAAAATACAAAAAAAATCACTAACCCAAATAAGTGGACCAAAAACCCTAACCCTATTTTCAGGATTTCCGGACTAAAACCCTCATATCTTCCTCATCTAGTGTCCGTTTTAATCCTACTCACTTTTGAACTAATGTACATTCAATTACCATCAAAACAAGACCAAGTTCAAGTGAATCAGAGCTCATATGTGGAAGTTGGGTTTTGGGCCTCTTTTGTACATTTTGTATTTTAGCGGTTTTTAACCTATTATTTTATGTACATATTTAACCTATTTTAGTTTATTTCTTTTTCATTTATCTTCTTTGATAAATGTTTTTATTAAAATGCGCAAAATTCCAAAACCAAATTGAGCTTGAAATCGAAGAAACAAATTAAGTCTGATTCTTCACTAACCGACTTTACAAAATTGGTCTTTTTCGTGATTCATTTTATTTCTTCTTTTTCTTAAATAATAAAAATAAAAAAATAGATTAATGTGTAATTATTTTTCTTTGATTTCATCATTTTTTTCCTTTTTTTTATCTGGTTTTAAAATGACAAAAAACATATAAAACCCAAAAATCAAGGTATTCTATGTACATGGGATACCCCAAAAATATCACTTTGTGCATTTGATCGATTTTGGTTTTGATGTCTTCAAGAAAGTTGTAGATCTCATCGAGACGAGAAATTTTCATGAAGAAACTTTTTCGATCCGAGCCATTTCCTATTTATTTTGCATTTTATAAAGTATCTTCTTTCTAATTTTTGTGGTGTTGACACGTGGCCGCTCCTGGAGCCGCCACATGTCAGCAGTTTTTGGCATCATTATTAACTTGTTTTCATTAAAAAAAAACCCCGCATGTGTTGCGCACGTGCCTCCCGTGCACGTGCCCAGCACGTGTCGCGCCTCTTTACCCAATTCACCGCCACGTGTCGCCTTAGTGGCCGTCCGATCTCGGTCAATCGGACGACCACCATCCTTCTCAACCTCCCGCTTTGTTCTCACTGCCCGCCATCCTACAAATCTCGCTGTCAATCCCCAAGTTCTCCACCGCGAATCTCGCATCGCCCCGTGATCCCCACCATCTCCGATACGCTTGAATCCCCTCTGATCTCCACCCGATCTCCTCCTCCCGGCGAATCTCCTCAAATCCCCAATTCGCTCCGCCCCAATTGTTTCCATCTCTGGTGACCCTCGACGCCCTTATTTAAGATCGACGCCGCCCCAAAAGCCAGCCATCCGCCGATAGCACCTTGGTCGCCCCTTGTCGCGGTGACAGCATTAGCGAGGTACCTCAGTGGCGAGATCCGAGGACCTCCCTTGGCCCTCTTTGCAGCCACGACGCTTCTCCGCCGCACCTATCTTCGCTTTGGCCGTGAGCCATCGAGCCACCAAGCTATCCATCTCGTCTGACAATCATCTAAACCATGCCTTCTTCGACCTTTCCTCCAACGACCGTCTTCTTCAATGTCAGCCACCATCGCCTCCGGCTTCAACCCTAGCACCGCCATTCTCCGCTTCACCGACAACAGCTCCATCACCTAGAGCCTCCGCCAGGAGATCCAACGATGGGAGACTTCGACTTCCACTTACGAGCTTCCTGCGAGGCTTCGCTCCTTCGCTCCTTCGTCTTCACCGCCACAACACCAGACTCAGCCTTCGCCTCTGCCTTGGACCGGCCCCTTGTCCGCATCACCACCGGTCGCCGATCCTTCAGAAGGACTCCACCGCCGTGCGACCCAGCCTCGCCTCCGCCTCGAACTAGGAGTCTGTCCCAAGCACCCCACGCACTTGCAAAGCACATGCGTCCCAGGGGGGACGTTAGCAACAACGTCAGCAGGACGCCACCCCAAGGGTCACGTGCAGTGCACGTGACCCGTTGGGTCATTTGCATCAGGGCGCCCGAAGATCTTCATATTTGCACATCAGTCTGCCTCCTGAGGGCACGTGCCACGTACGTGCCCCTTTGGTCATTTTACAGAAGAGCCCCCCTGATTCGCGGTATGTAAACATAGCCCCCCCCACTGCATGTTTATTTATTTATTTAATTGCAGAAACACCCCTGTCTTTCCCCTTCATTCTAGACATCCACATTATATTATTTAATTATGTAAAAAATAGCATTTTGTTTGCCAATTAGTTTTCTACATTCTGACATATTGTGGATATTTTTATGATCAATGATTAATTAATTATTAATTTTTCTGTAGAAAATTGCATATTTTACCCATTTCATGCTCACAAATTTATATTTGATTAACCGTTGCTCTATAAATTCCCGAAAAATCAATATTGAAGAATTAATTATGCTTGACATTGTACCCAAAAAGAATCCCATTTGCATGCATGGTTTGCCCTATAAAAATCATTTTGCATATTTTAATGTTTTATTTTTAATAGGTATTGAAACTAGTATTTTCGAGGTTTAGGATTTTTCTGAGATTAATCACCAAGTAATATATCTCAATAATTTTGTTCCTTGAAAATAATTAGGTTTAATATTTATTATAATTAAATATTGGAATTCATTTTGTTTGCATTTAAAAATTCATTAAAATTTCATCTTGCATCTAAAAATTCCAAAAAATTACATTGCATTCATTTCATCATATTTTGCATCGTGACCAATTTTCATATTTTTTAGACATCGTTTGAGCATAGTTTATATTTTAGTCCCTAAAATAGGTTGAATTTGCATTTTGCGTCCTTTATTGCATTAAAAATTACAAAAAAAGACAGCCTCAAAAATCACGCATGAATTTTGATAGACATAATTCTAGGTTGTTCCTTTGCCTCCTTGTGTTCGAACTTGGGACTTGCCCAAGTAAAATAAACATAAAACTATGTGATTAAAAATTGAATAAATATTTGTGGTCATTTTCTTGACCGATTCCGATTGCCGCCTACAATGAAACGACAAATCATTTTTTAAGCGAATGAGCAAATACATTTTATTCTTTTTAACACAGTGAATTTCGGACTCGTCAATATAACACTAGTTCCATATTCTTACTAACTTGCATTTGTGTGTAAATATTGTACACTTCTTACTAATTTTAACCTAAAATAAATAAATAAAGGAAAAATAAAGAAAAGAAAATAAAAAAAGGAAGACTGTATACAAGCTGACCCGAACCCCGAGAGAAGGTCAAGACTTGACCTGATCGACCAAGAATAAATTTGGGGGAGATAGGGTCCTTAAGCAGAAAATCAAAAAAATGTGTGTGTGTTGTTGTAAATACTTCTTACTTATTTGTGTATATCTGTATAAAACTGACACTAATTTATTTCTGCCTTAGTTGACCTCAAATAAAATAACTTTCAAAACAAAGTTGTACATAAAAATGAATTCTAATTAATAAAAATAATTGCACAATAAAATCATGTAAAGAATAAAAGTAACCACACTTGGAAAAAGCCAATAAGAACTAATTGAAAGACCAATTCTGGCTCCATATGAACTCAAATTGAACCAATCTCACTTCCATTGGTTTCTAAATTAAATTATCTTGAAATGGTTGTAATTTCATAATTTTTGGAGTTACGATAAAAAGTTGGTTTTCCAGGGTGGTTCGTGCAATTTTCCCATGTAAATTGTAAATATTGTATTTGTAAATATTTGTAACTTATTCCTACTAATTATTTAAAATAAAAAAAAAATTAAAGCAGAAAAAACTATTTTCCTCATTTACCCTTGTATATAATGTCCTATATGTATATAGTATATGTATACAGTTGCTATTTTTAATTAACCACCATAAAAAATTATTTTTTAAATTTCAAATAAATAAAGTGATGAAAATTTAAAAAAATTAAATAGATAATTTTGTGAATAGGTTTATCTTTTTTTATCTTTATCTCATTTGAATTTTCATCTCTCTTATCTCTTTATCCAAAAAGTCAAAAATTCAAATTTCATCTCCATTATCTTTTCTATTTATGGCTCCTTTTCCTTCCATCCAACTTGATGAATCTTTTGAGAGAGGAGCCTGATCTCCGAGAGAAATTTTTTGTCGAGAAAAGTGCCAAGCCTCCGAGCGGACTGGTGACAGCGAGTCGGCCTTCGTCGAGGCGATCACGGTGCATTTTCGCTCCTAAGGTGAGATCCATTTTTTCTAATTTTTTATCTAGGTTGATCGAAGTTTTATTTCTCGCACTTTTATTTCATCGTCAATTTCTTTATATAGATCATTAATTTCATCATGATTTGATATGCTTCGACTCGCTTTTTTCATCTCACGTTCTTGATCTCCTGGCATTCTATTTCTATCGTCCACGATCTCTAAACTCTGATCGTGTACGATGGCTAGAGATCGAATTTAAATCTCTCATTTCCGGCAGATCCTCGTTCATTTTTCTATTTATAAATAAATAAATAAAATACATTTTTTTCTTCTTCTTTAACACTTGTTTAGCAGGATCACATAAAAAGAAAACAACAAAAAAATAAAAAAAATAAAACAAGTTTTTTATTCACTATTTACATTTAAAAAATTAAAAAAAAATATTTACCATTTTGTTTACAATTTCCAAATAAAAAAACAAAAAAAAATCGAGCGTCCTCCAGCCCGCACATTCGCGTCAGCGCCCTCCAACCGCCTCCCAAGGCGGCCGCCCACGCCCGCGTCGGCACCCTCCTCCTGCGCCAGCCCCCGCAGATCCCCTGCGCCTCCGTGACGAGATATACCCTCATCTTGGATACCTTCTCAGAAATCTCTACCATCTGCTTAGGTAGTTTAGATAGGCTATTGTCTAACTCATCCATCCTCCTATCAATACTCTCAACTACCATTAGTTTCTTTGTTATAATTCCCATGTCAAAAGGATCCATTGTAGCATTCACTAACCTACTTGATAAGAATGGTATGGGTGTCTCCAACTGAGCTCCACTCATGGTTTGTGCTCTTCTTGTCTCGATCATTCGCATGAATACCTTCGAGGCGGTGTCTGCACCTTATGAAGTATAACTTCCTCCACAAGCACCTCAAACCAATCCCTATACTTCAGGGTATAGACCTTAATAAACAGATTGAACCTGGATGGTAGGATCTAAGCCTTGGCAAAGACACTTCTGTAGGAGATCTTTGAGTCTCTCTCATGTATCACATAAAGCTTCATTAAGAAGTTGGGAGAAACTTGTGATGCGTGAGCACATCAAATTATTTCTACTCAAAGTGTAGAACTTTTTCAGAAAGAGGTCCTTGAACTGCAAAAAGGTAGTTATAACTACCTCCAGGTTCTTCATCCAATAATTATCCTTGTCATTTAAGGAAATATTAAGGTCTTTGAGCCAAATGTAGTCTTGGCTAACCCTAGGTTGCCTATGGTTAGTGCAAACCAACTCAAAGTCCCTATGGAATGCATATGCCTCCTTGTGTGCATTCCAATGAAAATGAGGCAACAAACTAAGAAACTATGGCTTCAACTCATATTCTACTTCTGGCTCAATTGTTCTCAATTAATTAGTCATCTAAAACTGGCAAAGCTTGTACGTCGCTTCCATTTTTGCATCTCTACCCAACTATAACTAGCGAAGTTGTGCTCCCTTAAGTTCTTGATTCATCTAGGATTCTGTTAACCTATCCAGTACTACATGCATTTGGTCCTCTCATTCTTCTTCCTCGCCATTTTGTTTCTTATGAGACATCTTAACTATATCCTCATCACCTTCAACAAAGAAAAGTATTGGAGTGAGATCTAGATGAAGATAACGAAATCAAATCTACTTCACCACGGGAATGATCTTCAATAATGAGTAAAGAGGAAAAAAAGGTTGCTTGTGATGTAACCACTCCCAAGGAGTGAATAATGAAACACTAGTTCAAAACAAATGTCGTCTATTAGTTGGGATGGTCCAATTAAACAAGATGAAGGGGACTAGACATGTTAAAAAGTGATATTTTGGTGGTTCAACGACAAACTCGCAAAGTCCGATAAAACATCCGACCAATTATCCATCTTCGAGTTTCAAAAGATACGAGAATGGAGCACGCTCGATATAAAAAGATTTTAGTACTACTGAGCATGTGAATGTGCATAGTTACTCACACAAAACAATTAATACAAACCCCTTTGAATTGAGTCAGCAACTCAACACTAAAGGCCTGGTATGTGGCCTTATTATCTTGCCAATTTTAGTTTAGTGATTAAAAACTATCTTATTCAATATCACAGGTGTGGTCCCTTAAGGTAGTTCAAGTTCAACCTGGCAGAACACACCAACAAGAAACAAGACAACCTCTTCTAATGGTCGAAGGCAAGTGTTTGCAGCAATAACAGGACCCTAAAAGTGAGACCAAGTGCTTAGGGCACAAGTCCAAGGATTTTTTGCTCTATTACTCAATGGCTACATCTTCACCGAATCTGTATGGAGGTAAGTACCTGCAATTAGTGAGGGTTTTACTGCTTGTAATACAAGGTTGATTTTATTCCAAATTAAATTAAGTCAACTTGCATCAATTCAGTCCTGATTTTAAGAGATTAGGTTATTGCTTTTAATTATGTTACCACAAGCATCGCCTAACGTACAATCCCCTTTTCTTTTACCTTAAGTTTGTAAAAACAAAGGGAGAAAGCAAATAACAGAATGCAGTTGAAAATCAATGATGCACGCAGTCATTTAGAAATACATACAATGATTCCTAGCACTCTCCACGTGGATGAATAGACTGAATATATAAATCTATCTAATTGATACAAGTTGAGACATCGTACCTAAGCAGAAATTCTATTAGCGGTGAAGAAATCAACTTATTTTGATTAAGTAGAACATATGCTATGTGTGTCTATGAATCTCCTATGATTTTTGTAATTGTGTTCTTAAGAGACAAGGGGTGTGTCCTATATTATGATTTAGATCAAGAACAAATGACCTAGGGTATCTCTATTTTGGCATAGGTCCTTGACCTAAAACAGCCACTCAAGTCGAGACTCACTGTCAACATAACCGCCACAATGAAGAATAAAGTTGACAGGCCTTCGTTTACACATGGGAGATCTCAAACGAGAACCACTATAAATAGGCAATTAAGTTACAATTATTTACAATACGACAAATGATATTAATTAACTAAATTAACTCTCTCTCAATTACTACTCCGAAGCCTCTCCAATAAGGACTCCAAGTCACTCCCCTCCGCATCTTTCCGAAGATCTGTCACTCCATTGACTTACCACAAAGCATATGTAATTGGACAAATGATTATAGAGAAATAACAAGATAATTATATAATCAGCAATAATACAAGAAATAAGCAAAATAATCAAGACTACAAAACATGCTTTGATTTTTTCCCGAAAATTCACCAAGTAAATATTTTGACCTAAAAAATCACAAAATGTGTCGCATCCCCGGCAATGGTGCCATCTCGTGACTCTCTAAAAGCAAATAATAAATAGGGCTCGTTGTAGCGAGGGCACATAGCAAACTACACAGAATCGAGAAGAATCTTAGTGACGAGGTTCTCGGCTTTGATTAAAGCAGTTCAGTTTAGATAAGAGATTTTATAGGATGATTAATGCGAGTAGATGCACAAAATACAAAAGAGATAAATTTTATATACATTTTTATGCAATTAATTTAAATGAAAACAATAATACACAAACATCAACAACCACAATATGAATAGATGCACAACAAATAACTTGTATTAACCACGAAAATTCCCTGAATTAATTTTATGATAATTAAAACATGGATCATGCAAATGGTGATATATGTCTCAAAAGAATTCAAAATAATTAATCCTTTTATTTCAATCAGAGGCTTAATAATTTAGCAAGCCATTAAATAAAATAATGACTTAATGCTACTGATAATAACAACTAAAATAAAGTCAATAATATTCGGTGTGAAATTCAAGTTAAGCTCCTCAAATAAGTCCTTTTTCAAATTCATTTGAAGGTCAATTTTAGCACATAGAAATAGTAACAATTTAAGAGTGATTTTTTTAAAAAAAATCATAATAAATCATGCCAAGATAAAGAGCATCAAAATGGCTTTCAAATGAGACCAAAATCACTAGAGTTGGATTTATTAATGAAAAGATATTCGAGGTTTAATCCAAGGGTATTTTTGCAATAAAAATAACAAGTTTTTTTACAAACAAGGACAAAACTGGACTGAGATGCAATTAAAACAAGCCACGTGCGATGAAGTGTAAATATCACAATGCGGGAGGACTTATCTGAAAATAAGAGAAACAAATGGATCACCGCTGTAATTTTTGACGTCTCATGCACGAGGCGTGTGACTCGTCTAGTCTTGGAAGAAGTGTTTCGATCCACGTGGTCGCTTCTGGTGGTTTGCATAATGCTCGGAGGAAAGCTCGAATACCGAACCTAGAAGCTCGAAATGTTCCTTCAGAGGTCAACCTGGAGATCTGATGGCCGTCGGATGTCGCCTAGTCTCAGGTAATCAATGATTGTTGCTCCTCTTTTGTTCTTCTCCTCCTCCGCGGGTGGCGGAGCAAAGGCTGGGCTCAGGTGAACTCCTAAATGCTCCTCCGCTACTATGAAATTCATGTTATCATCCTGATGCTACTATGAAGTCAGGCACGATCTGATGAATACAAGGGAGTCCACTTAGAGCTCTGTCTGAGATGTACTCCTTACGAGGAAGAAGAAGATCGTAGAAACACTGGGATCACCGATCAATGAACTTAATATAACCTACAACATTAGTATAACAAAAAGATGAAAAACATGCTCACGAGTTGAAGAGGCTATGAAGCATAATGTATGGATTATGAAGGTGAAGGATCTAGCCCTAAATAGGTTCTAAGTCAATGCAGAACTTGGATTGGATTATAGTGGAACAAAGATGGAAAATTGGAGTGATTAATGGAGAGGTACACATGAAAGATGGATAATTTGCGATGAGATCCAAGTAGTCAAATAAGGGTATAAGAAAGTAGATGATCTTAGTAAAATAGTCAAACAGTGAATGAAAATAAGATAGCGTTAACGCTTACCTGGGATGAAATTTGGATTGATGGAGAAATTGATGAGGATGGAGCCTTAGATGGAGTTGGTTGTTTAATGTCTTCACTCAAAGGTTTCTGGCCAACAAACAGAGCTCGATCAGCCGTGGAAGTGACTGAAGCATGACTAGTTTGGTTGAGGATCTCACCCAACTTGTACATTTGTTGTCGCACTCCAATTCCTCCTCTCACGATCACTAGAGGAGGGTGATGCTAGGGTATAGGTCTCGGAGTGGCGGATAGCGATTGACGATGGGTGAAGGCTGGGTTTGATAGGGACATGGTTCAATGGTTCACAATGGAAGGTGGTGGTTTCACCACCATTTACCGATGAGATAGAGAGTATGAGGGGTAGTTAGAGAACCAATGTAGGTAAGGGATGAACGACGAATAGGAAGGTGGTTTGCACTTGTATGGAGGTTGTCGAAGGCAGCTGTTGAAATCGGAAGAAGTTGCCGAGGTACGAAGCATTGCGACGTTAGGAGAAGGTGTTTGGAGGTTGACGACAACTATGGGCCCGTGGATGAAGATCCAACAGCTTAGATATGGGCGCAAATATAAGGCTTGGATCTCCAGATGAAAGGCAATCATGCAGTCCAAAAGTAGGAGCGGATCGTCGATCAAGATCTAAGGAGATTATGGATACAACGGTTGAGAATAATCGGCGGAAATTATAAATGGTTGGCCACAAGGTGCACACATATTGCGCCATGTAGCCTAAAGGGAATTAAGGAAAAGGGAAAATCAAAGGAAATGAGAAAGCAAATAAATAAGAGATGAATCAAGAGAAGTGTTGAACTTAAAAGTTGTAGATCTCAATGTGATCTACAAATTTCATGTAGAAGTCAAAAAAATCAGAGGCAATTTATACAAACATAAAAATTAAATAAATGTTTAAATAATATAAACATTTTTCTTATATAATCATTTATTTATTTATTATTTGTATATTGATTTTATTTTATGTTATATTATTTATGTATAATATTATACTACTTTTTTACTTGATTTTTAATAAGAAATAAATACATAAAATAATAGCACAATAATAGGACGATATCATATATATATACTAATGTCAATTATTTACAACACACAAGTAATTAATTAATGTTAATTATAAATGATTCTTGTTGATTTACTTTAGCAAGAGAGATAATATTGGTAAATAAGGATGAAAAATTTGGGATTTATTAATATGTAACAATTTCATACGGCTCAAATGAGGATGGTTGTTCAAAAATCTTAGAATTATCATCAACAAACATCTCATGATCAAAGACATAGGGAAATTTGACACCTTACAGACCCTCCTCAAGACAGAGGAAGATCATTACTTTCCGTGAACAAATTTGAATCTCATATTTCAACCAGAAAATCACAGTCTTCTTTGCCATTTGGATCAAGCACTCTCGTAACCAATGCCACTTCCGCTGGTTTTGGTTCCAAGGCTGTCTCGATCAGAACTTTATTGCTGTTGGAGCGGAACACAATCTCTCTAGTGCCATAGACCACTAATACCTCAACCATTCAAAGGAATGGTTGATCGAGGACGATCTGAGTGTGGCGCAAAGGTGCAATGTTGTTCATATCAAGTACAATGAAATCCAGAGGAAATTGGATCCCTTAGACGGTAACGATGATGTCCTCTAACATGCCCTTGGGTCAATTGTAGGATTTGTCTGTAAATTAAAGAATCATCTTTGTAGGCTTGATCAGTCCTACTACAAATTCCTCGATCAAGGAGCAAGGCAATAGATTGATCGAGGATCCACTATCGAGCAATGCACGCTCGAAGTCTTGGTCGAAAATTTGGCATCATAATATAGGAGCTCTCTTGTCTTTGAATGTACTTGGGAGATTGTTGATGGCCTTGACAGTGGCCATGGTCAGACCGTGCATCTCTAGTTTTCTCTTCTTGTGGCCCGGTTGCTTTGTTGTACATGCCTCTTTGAGTCCTTGTTTTATTATAGTCATATATTCCATGGCTTTCAATAGTGGCATTTCAAGGATCAATTTTTGCAATATATTGACAATCTCTGGATCAGACAAACCATTTTTCAATTTTTTTATGTTTTTTGCTATAATTTCTTGTGAAACAGGAATATTCACATTAGTAGACTATATATGGTAAAAATATATTCATCTCTTGATTTAAGGGTAGATGGAAAAAATATGAAAAATCATCTATATGTTGTGGACCAAAAAATGGTGTAGTCTTGGCTCCTTCGGCTGGTGCTAGTTTGGCTGCAGAGGTTGGCTTCTCCATCACGGGTGTGACTTCACCTTAATTGCTACTATCTTTTTGTATTTTTAAATTTTCTTCAATTTTCTTCTTTTTTGGGTATGGGCGGTGCTGCTCCATCCAAGCAATATCTAGCCCCATTGGATGGATTAGCTGAAGATTTGCCACCAAATGCTTTACTTATTCCCTTCACAGTTGCATGTGACTTGAGTGTCCAACCACTCCTGAGAGTTACAACATTATATAAAATTAATATAATTTCGATTTTGTTAGGGTTGAACACTACAAACTACGTGCTCCTTGTGACGGAAATTATTTGGATTTGCTTCAACCTCGGCCATAATGGAAGTTTTTGTGGTTGTCAGGTCATCAATCTTTTGGCTCATCTCAGCCATGTTCTTTATGAGGTGGGCCAAATAGTCTAATGCAGGGTTCACCGAAGTGGCCTCAGAAGATTTGATTTGATGAGATTTTTGATATGGTGGAGAGAAGGATATTGTTGTTAGTATTGCTGAGAGGAGTACTTGTGATGATATGGGGTTGGTAGTTGCTGATAGGGATGTTAATGGTGTCCAAATTGTTGCTCATAATTCTTACTCCAGGTGTATCCTTGTTGCAGAGGTTGCTGCTACTGAGCTTGGTTGGATTGATATGTTCGCCCTCTTTGCAAACGGTGAAATGGCTTGTTAGCATGATTTTGACCTTGTGGTTGTCCCAGAGGACGGTTTAGCTGTTGATAATTACTCCGGACTCCATTTACCTCCTAGATTAGTAGTAGAGGTGGGGAATATCGCTCGATGTATAGATATTGGAACTCAGATAACTAGTAAATGTCCATCCGTGTCTACGGTTGTGGATGCAACTGCTCGGGTGCCAACACGTAATATACGTGTTGGACGGGAGGTTGATTGGGACTTGGCTGAGGCAGTTGTTGCACTATCTACTCCTTCTTCTTAGTTAGAGGCTCAGGTGTGGTTGTCTCTGTGTTGTAGGCACAGATGGTGTTTATCAACAGCTCCAACTTTTTGGTGATGATGTCGAGCTTGTCTAGGCCCATCTTGTGTTGCTCGATCTAATGAGCTTCCCCAGGTCATGCAACCTCTTCTCAATAATGTCCACTTTGGACAAGCCACTCCCAATAATGCTCATGTCGGAGCACTCACACTTATCCATTTCATGAGTGTCCACCATATTAACGTTCTTGCAAAGGATCTGTGGTTGTGCCGAGAATTGGAATGAACAAGAGGAGGAAAGTGAGGCCTCTCCTTCAGCCATTTCCTCGAATATCTATCATGATGTAGCCTTGACCTTATTAAAGTGAGAACCTCAGCAGGTGGCATCAACTAGACATTGACTACTTTTAGTGAGACTAATGAAGAAGTGTCGGACTAGATTGGTCTTTGGTATGTCATGATGGGGGCATCTCTCTATCAGATGACTAAATCTCTCCCAGGCCTCATGAATGGACTCTTGGTGTCCCGGGCAGATGCTTTCTATCCTGGAGCACACCAGATTGAGGTTGACGAGAGGATAGTTCTTGTGCAAAAATGTAGATTTCATATCCTCCTAAGTCATCACCACCTTCCCCAAGTGGTTGATTTAGTGGAGAACTTTACCATGAACAATGATGGGGAAAGCAGTCATCTTGATTACACCCAACGAGATGTTGGGATAATAAGTGGTGCCACAGATGCTTGCAAACTGTTGTAGAAGGATGTAGAGTTCTTAGGTTGGGTTCCAATGGAAATTAGGAAGTAGAGAAAGGAGCTTGGGTTTCAGCTCGAAATGTCAGTGCATCTACGGAATCTGGATCCACTCGGTGATGCAATCGACCACAACATTGTATGTATGCTTTGGGTCACACTCTCCTTTCTTCTGCATTGCCTCTGTAGAATCAATATATAAAGCGGTAATCTTCATCATTAGGAATGTTATCAAAACCCCCACTTGGGTTTCCTCCTCTCTGTTTTGGTATCCTCCTCATATTATTTAACATGTCTTGGAAAGTGACCTAGGTAAGTACATGGTCGGTAAGTTGTTATTGGATCGCCTGAATAGAGGCCAGTAACTGATTGTTGACCTCATTCTGACTCATACCCTACTCTTCGTCTGCTCATCTTTTATTTTGTAGTCCCTCTCCTCTGACTTGGGGAGCCATTTCAAAATTAGAATCATGCTCGGGCTAATGACCGGGTTGTAAATATGCATTAGGAATGGTACTTGATCAATCCTTAGAAATGATGGAGCAGGTTCAAGACGAGAGTCTATCTCGAACAAGGGATTTATTGGAGAAAGAAAATTAGTAGAAGGAAGAAGATCAAGACAAGAGTCTTCTCGATTCCTAAAGCAAGTAAAAATAGGGGAGTTCAAAGAGAAGTATGTAGGGTCCATCTTATCTTCTTGGAGATCACCCCTTATTCTGGCAGATGTTGAACCCAAGGAATCTATGTAGTTGTCAAAAGAATCCCAAAGAAACCTTCCAGGAGTGGAAATCTTGAAGGAGGAAAGAAGATTGATGAAGGATGTACGATACAATTATGAACAAGAAAAAAAGTAATGTAAAACTGTAGAAGGCTCAAAATGAGCTAGGGTCAAAGAGAAGGATGAAAAAAAGAATTGACAAAAATGTGCAAGTGTGTAGGACTATATCTTTGGACCTTATTATAAGCAAACAAACAATAGACAAAATCGGGAACACCATCTCAATACATGTGAAGCTGTGAATGTTCAACTTTTTTATCTTTTAAATTTTAGAGTTGTAATTCAAGAAAAAATTGTCACAAGTCGGAGAGCATGTACTGCTAGGAAAGTATCCGCGTACTTGTTCCTCCTTATTTGTATCATGTGATCTATACTTTTTAAGGCGCTCAATACTGGTCCTAGGGGATACTCAACCAAATAGAAGAGAGAGGAAGCCAATAGGTGAAACCACTACTTCCCTCGCAAGCGAGTACTCTGATGCAAGACTATGAGACAGATACCCTCTTGAGGGCATGGTCTATGCTCAATACTTCGTACCAAGTCAGATGCTCTACACAAGGTGAGAGCACCGTTGTGACAAGACTCTACTCACCTACGTATGATAGAAGTGCTAATGCTTCTCCACACCTAGGTGATAGTTAAAGTAGCCACAAATCATGTTTTTGTCTCTACTCCTTAATGGTCATGGCTCGCTCTATCTGGAGTCTCCTTGAATACAATGAGGTCTTTGTGAACCCCAAACAACGATGTTTGTTACGACTTTTAATTAGGTCTAGTTCAATTAACTGTCCCCTTGTTTTAGTTTTTAAGTTTCACTTTTTTGATTTTTTTCAAAGCAATGCCACTAATGATTTTTTTGGATTTTCTTTTTGCCCTAGGTGCTCAAAATAAGAGGGAGAGGATGACAATGCAATGCAAGGAGATTTAAGGATGAAAATCTCATCCTTTAATCTAAATGATGGATGCAAAGATAGAGTTACTTACAGTGCTTCCCAGCTCTCTCCATGCAGGATGTAAGGCAAAAATTTAAAAACCTAATCTATGTACACAATATGCAAAAAAAGAAATTGACCTAAGCAGGATTTGCTATTACCATTAAGAACCAAATGCTAATTACTCAAAAATAGAACCTAAGTTTCTGATCTTGGAGACTCTTCAGTGCCTGTCACAATGGGTCCTACAAGCACTGTTTAGAGTCTCTCACGACACATAGTTCTAAGTCTAAATAATCAATAATTAAATTAGACTAAATCAAAAGGTAGAGAGCTATAGGAACATGTTGGACATGCGAGCCCACGACGAGCCATTATGCAGTAAATGTTATTGCTAATATCATTCCCTAATCTGAAATGAAGAACAACTAATTTGCATAATAGGTCCCGTAGTACAATTAGGGTTATGTACCATGGACATCTTAATGATCATACTGCTGTTGATTCAATTATTGAATTATACAGGCTGGTGCTTGGATGAATATCTAAAGAGTTAGATTGAGGACTCATCAAGCACCGTCAAATGATTGTTAAGAGATGATTACCAGCATGAGTAGGAGATGGCAATCCTTTCTCGTTTGGATGATATCTAACCGACCTATGGATCCAGGTCCTCTCCATGGGAATAGAGATTCGGAGGTGTAAGATTAGTTAGGTCAAAGAGTTTACTTAACGAGATTGAGATAACAAAAGACCTATGTCGTATGCTGTCACAATATAGGCACACATCCTCTGACCGGAGACAGATGTGTTACTATATGTCTGAGTATGTACATTTGGTAGACCAATAGGTTGTATGACCTAACCAAGACTATACACCAGCACGCTGGTGTGCATACAAGGGCATATGAGTAAGACGATCTCTCAAAGGGATCATACACATTCATTACTGAACTGGAAGACATGAGCTCACTCATGAGATATTGGGAAGAATCAAATTTCACGTGTGGTTGTCTTGCTTTAGAAACTTGACTGAATTTATAAGGTTTGATATATGCTTTTGGAAAGTATATAATCAACAACTAGGCTTGATATATGCTTTTTGAAAGTATGGTAATCTTCTAGTATGCAGGATGTACAGGATGTACATGTATCCAGTATGCAGGATGTACAGGTATTAAAAGAGATCTGACAGTATACAGGATGTACAGGTATCCAGTATGCACGATCTAGTACCCGGTATCCAGTACTAAAAGTGATCTAAAACTTTGTATTTATTCTGGGTCTTCCAGTATGCAGGATGTACAGGTATTGGGAATGCCTAAGGGTGATGTGATCATAAACGATAGTATAACCATGATGCTTCCATTCCGAGGGAGTGATGAAACAGGTACGGATTTTAGTGACTCCTCTCATAGAGAAGTAATCTGATCTTAGTCCAACTGATGGACATTAATCGGAATGTGATTTAGATGTAATGAGAAGATTACATTTGCAGAATATGATTCAGATTTATGAGAAGATTAGATTTGCAGTGTTCATTTAATCAAGTATTTATGAGCAATTTGTAAGATTTGGATTTGAGATGTGATCTCAATATCCAAGTCACTGTACGTGGAACAATACAGTTGCACTGTCCTTATCTTCAAGTATCCGTGGAGAAAGCACATTATCCTTGAAAGAGTTCAGGATAATTTCATTGTTGATATATGCATATGATCATTGAGAAAATGGATAATTAAATAAGATTTAATTATCATGAATAATATGAAAAGATTTAACTAAGATAATTAAATGTGATTTAATTATCAAAGATGTGAATAATGTGAATGTGATTCATATTATTTGGGTAAATGAGAATAAAGATCCAAGATGATTAAATGTGATATAATTATCTTGGATATGAATAATGTGTATAACAATATCCATATTATTCAGTTGTATTGTAGATGTGATTTATAATATATTAAAGAGAGCATATTATGATCTATATTTGTTAAATATTTGTTGATGTGAATTGGATTCACATTGGATGATTAATTGAAAATATAATTTACATTTTCTTTTGGGATGTGAATGTGATTCACATTTTTCCAATGGCATGGTTGCAATATTCACAAGATAATTATGAATTATTCTTATGAAATAATATAAACAAGTTTGTTGTAAATCTTGGAGATATCATGAGATATTGAGATCTCATGAGATAATGAGATCTCATGAGTTATTGAGGAGATAGACCCGTTCTCCCCTTTTTTTAGGGATAAGGTCAATCTTCTCATTATCTCCAAGACTAGCGAAATGATTTAAATTTGAAATTAATTATATTGATTTATCAATATAAATTATTTAATTTAAATCAATTGTTGTTGTGTTTTTACAACAACATCATGGCCATTGAAAGAAACACAAATCAGTCTCAAGCATTGATTGTGTGTTGACCATGGATTGAGATCTAGGGACTCCTAGAACCCTATATAAGAAGAGGCACCCCTTGCTCTTCGAGTAACACGTTTACGACAATGACATATGCTCTCTCTCTCTAAACGCCAAATGCTCTCTCCCTCTCTCTCTCTCTTGTGTTCGTCCACCATGGAGCCCTTAAGAGAGTCTCCATCGCCGCAGCATCGTCGTTATGCTATAGGAGTATTTGCTCATGGATCTCTGTATCCTTTGGTGCTCCTCACTTGTGTAGAAGACGTCGGATCTCATGTGACAAGATAAAGAGATTTGCTGCTTTGATCATCAACATGGATTGCGAGAAGGTCGCGTCTCATCAACATGCTCGCAAGCATCTCCTCCATTGGATCAGACTTGAGACAGGAGGTCTCTTCATTTAGAGACTCGATCACAACCATGCTTCAAGAGTTAACCTTAATACCAATTGTGGTTTAGGTGAAACGATCCGAGAAATGTTCTTGGATCATGTGGTTTCATCACATTAAAAAAATTTAAATTCCGCTGCATCGAGTAACTAGTACGACTAGTCGATCATGATCACATACAATGCGATCCTCATGCTTCCATGATGCGCTTAAGGATATTCCCATATCCTTTAAGTGTTATCAGAGCTAGGTTGGAGGTTTTGGATTCGATCCATAAACCTAAGAAGATTTGGGCTCGTTAGGGTTCGTGAAAGTTTTATCGCATTCCAATTTTTGCATCCCTATTTTGTGATAAATTTCACCCTGTTTAATACGTTTAAACACAGAATTTTCAATTGAATAATGTTCCCCATTAATTAAGGAAACAATTGGAATTGAGTTTTTGTGATTTGGAATCCGATAACTAAAGATATGATCATTTTAATGAACCTATATCTACTGTTTCAGGGATGATGAATCATAACGTAATTAGAGAGTTAGTTACTGTTTTTATTGGCATAGAAATGTTTTGTTATGATGAATTTGTGATTCATCACTCTAAAATTTGAAAATAGATATTTGTTCCCGAGTAAATAACATCATATTTCTACTTATATTGCATAAATAGCATTCATGCACGCAAGCATAATATCTGCATTTTAGCATTCATATTTGCATTAAATAAGAAGCCAATTTCACTTGTAAATATCCACCTGTATATTAGATAAAATACCTTATTTATATATATTTTATACTAATCTCCAAAGCCAATAAAACGAACTCTATAGTGTCTATATTACTAACACTAATTAAAGAAAAAATTATAAAAAATACTAACTTGCAAAATTGACCAATAAAACCCCAATCCAAGTTTGAGACTAGGAATCTTAAAATGCACATATCTCTCTCATACGACCTCTGAATTAGGTCTACTCACTTTTAAAGTAATATACATTCAAAGACCTTCGAAACAAGACCAATTTCGTTAAAATTGGAGCTCGTATGCAAAACTTGGGTTTTGGGCTCCTTTCGTACATTGTACAAATTGACCGTTTTGCCCCTATATTTTATCATTTCATTTTACTAATTATTAAAAATCCAAAAAAATAGATTAAGTTGTAAATATCTTTCTCATATTTTCTTTATTTTTTGTTTTGATTTTTCTCTTATTAAAAATGATAAAAAAATTACAAAAGATAAAATGCGGTATTTTATATCTATAAAGTACCACCCAAAAATACATTTTTGTACAGATGATCTCGTTTGATTTTTGGACCTTCACAAAAGTTGTAGATCTCGTCGGGACGAGCAACTTTCGTGTTGATCACTTTTTGATTTAATCCCTTTTGTTATTTCTTTTTTATTTTTCTTTACATTTAATTTTAAATTTTCTAGGAGCGACATGTGGCAGCTCCTGGAGCCGCCACATGTCACCCCTTTATTTTATTATTTTCGAATTTAGTTTATTATTTTCGGATTTATTATTATTATTAATATATTATTACTATTTTAATTATTTTAAGTAGCCTATTATTTTATTTTATTATTTTGTTTATTTAATCTCCCTTTTACCTCTTCTTTTCTTACTCCCCACTCCAAGCCACCATCTTCCCCACTTCTTCCACCATTCTCTCCACTCTCTCCATCTCTTCTCTAACTCGCTCCTCCTCTTTATATTCTATTCCACTCCATTCATCTTCATCTGCCAATTCAACAGAAAAGAGAGAGAGCTCCGGATATATGTAGGTGACAGCTACCGAGAACCACCGTCGAGTGACGACCTCTGATTCAGGCGAAATCCACGGCATCACCATTGCCGCGTCGTGAGATTCCAATCGGACTCGCTCAAGCTTCGGAGCACCCTCCATCTCCTCGAGGTCACAACCGGAAGCCGCACGACGCGGCTCCACCTTCGGTGACCACAGGTAAATCTTCCATCTCATCTATTTATTTTCTTTTATCTAACAAAATTTTTTTATTGTTCATCACACCATCAAAATCACAATCACCATATTCTTTGTTTTTACCGCATCCAAATCACAAAAATCAAATCACCATCACCACCACCACAAAAAAAACCACATCATTTACTACCACCACCACCATCATTCATCTTTATTTATTTCATCACTATCAACACCATCACTACTGTTTTATTTTTACATCTATTTTCTGATTTACCACAAAAAATTACAAAAAAAGATCAAAAAAATAAAAAAAATTAAAAAGGAACAGGATCCTTCTGCCCCACGCCGGCCCTCCACCAGCGAGAGCGGCCGCTGCCCCCGCAGTTGGTTCGCCGGCCCAGCCCTCGGCCACCGGCGGCCGACCTCCGCAGCACCTCCAGCGGCCAGCCGCTGTTGCCGTCCCCCTGCCTCCATGAGCGTGGCCGCCGCCACGCCACCCGTCCGCCCACCAGGAAGCTGCGTGGCCACGCGCCTCCGCCTCCTGGCCGCGGCGTGGCCGCGCCTCCAGGCCCCAGCGCCGCCCCAGCCCTCCGCGGCCATCCGCGACTCCCATAGTCGCCCGCTGGTGCGAGCACCGCCTCCGGGCCCTGCTCCGCCCAGCGCGACGACCTGAACCGCTCGATTAAACACCCGACTCCCATCTTAGCCATCCATCAGCACCGAACCCTTAGCGCACCACGTGGTGCTCGCTACGCCCTTAGATCACCACATCTAGATCTTCATCCAGCCGCTACTCTCCGCCTTGATCACCACCGTTGGATCACAAGATCCAACGGTGGAGACTTCGTCTCCTACCTCGGGAGCCCCTCTCTCCCACGTTCTCCACCTTGCGGGAGGGGCATCCCCTTCCTATTTTCAGCTACGCTCCTTCCACCATCACCGAGCACCACAACCTCCACGATGGCCCCCACTCATCCCTGATCCTCGCCAGCCACTCCATCACCCACGTCACCCTCCAGCTCTCTCCCACGAACTCCCTAAACCTCGCTCCATCATCAGCATGGCCGAGACCCTCGACCTATAAATACTTGCACTCCGGCCATCGTCACACCCATCCACCATTACAGGAGAAACCCCTGAGCTCAGAGCTCTCGATTGGTAACAGCAATTGGCCATCTCTTTGAGCGAAGGCAGGCGTCTTCTCCGGCGATATCCACGGCACCCTCCGCCGTGTCGCAGCCACCCTCCGCGTAGCTGCTTGAGCTCAGGGCCCCACCACCCCTTCGAGCGAAGACCTGGAACTCAAAGACGAGTTCCAATCCCCAGGTGAATGCCTTCATCCCTTCTCGATCTTCATTTCATCTTTTCTTCGATTTCTCGCATTTTATTCGCCGCCTACGGTCACCTTCTCGCCTCTATTTCATCCCGTCGAGCTCCGCGTCGGAGCTCCCATCTTCGCGGTCACCTTTACGCTCGACGACGACGCATCGCACCGTACATCGATCTCCAGCTCCGCCACTTGGCCGGAGCAACGTCGCCAGATCATCTCCCCCTGCCTGAGGCCTCGCCAGCCATCCACCCACCTCCACGATTGCACGCATGGGCTACGGCTCCTTCTCTAACGCTTGCAGGTGCCCATCTGTTCACTGATCGGAGCTTCGCTGGAGTCGTCTTCGAGCTTCATCGCCAGCAGCATCCGACGACCTTCTCCAACTCCTGAGATCACCGCCGCCTTCGCCGCATCGCCACGCTTCTACGGGGATAGCTCCGACAAGTCAGAGAGCTTCATCGACACGAGGAAGGACTGGAGGAGCAAAGGCCTTGTCTCCGGAGCTCCGCCATCTCCTCCGCAGGCGGCGGAGGACCATCGAAGGAGGAGCCCCAACTGCCGTTCGATCTTCTTGATCGAACGGGTGTCGTCTTGCCACGTCGCTTCTCAGCCGAGCTTCACAGGAGCCGTTGGATCCCTTCAGATATAAAGGCACTTAGTGAGCCACGTGTTCCCCCTCCGCAGCAGCCGAGGACCGTTGGATATATCATCTGATCCAGCGGCGGTCCATCAGCCACGCCGCCCACTCCATCGCGATCCAGGAGCCGTTGGATCAACTTAGATCTAACGGCCTGAGATCTCGCCACGATTCTTCACCGCCATCCGTTGAATCGAGCTTGATCCAAGGGTCCACAGCGCGCCACGCAGCACTGATCCGAGCCTCTTCCCCGAACCTAGGCTCGGATTGCCCTAGTCTCACTCCAGACCTCCAGAAGCACCCGAGCCGAGCCCCGAGCCTCCAGAAGCGCCCGAGCCTAGGCCGCCCACGTGAGGAGCACGTATGGCCTGGGAATTTTACACAAAGGCCCTCAGGACTTTTCATATTTGCAAAGAGGTCCCTGTGAAGCAGACCCCACGTGAGGAGCACGTGCCTTGTGGAGAATTTGCACACCAGTCCCCTGCATTATAGGTAATTGCACTTAAGACCCTGTCTGCATGTTTAATTCACAATAAATTCATTTAGTGTCTAAAAATTCCCAAAAAAATAGGGTAGCTTAGTTTCATCATCATTAATCATCTGGCCAATTTTCAGAATTTTGGATTCAATTTGCCACCTTAATTGAATTAACTTCAAATTGGCTTGCTGGTTGAATGTGTCTTGCATAGAAATTCAAAAAGAACAAAAAAATTAATTCCCCGAAAATCCAACACTTGATTTTTGCTAAAAATTACCTAAGGAGACAGATGCCTCCCTGAGTTCAACCTTGGAATTCCACCAAGTAAAAAAAATTTGCCGCTTGAAATTAACATGACATTAATTAATAGTGGTTTTTGATTAGCCTCTCGTATCCGACTGCAACGAACGACATTTAATTAATTTGGACAATTAATTTGATCGAATTAACATAGGGTGCGGGGATGGTTATCATATTATCGCTTAGTTCCGTTAATAATAAAATTAGGATACTTTAGAAACTTACTTTGCTTAATTTGGATTTAAAATGAATGAGATATGCCAATTTTAGTAAGTGAGGGTCACTGCTGGAAATTACATACTTAATCGAGAACCTTATGATTGTCATTTAATTTTTATAAAAATTAATAGTTAATTTCTTGAGATAATTATTGATAAATATTTGTGAAATATTTAAAGATGATAACTATTTCATTAAATGAAATTGCATTAACAATAATTGATTAGATTTGATCTAGAGCCCAAATTGTTGCATCATACACTTTCCAACAAAAAAGTTGCTTCAATAGGATTGGGGATTTGTTTAACAAAACTCCTTATAATGTTTACAAAATGGTTTTGATTACTATATGATATAACTTCGGTTGAAAAACCGATTATCATCTTAAGTACAAAAACATTGACTTGGCATTATTTTTTCCTGAGGTAGATATGGTGTCTAGTCGGGGAAAGTTGGGGTAGCAGGTTGCACCGTGTGCGGTCTGTCCCACTTCCCTCAGTACTGGCCAAGACAACGGGTAGGGAATAGATAATGCTTGAGAGATCATGATGTATTTTTTTAATTAATATAATTCGAAATAATAAGTATTTGAGATAATACCATATTTTCGAGTAACAATTAAAAATGTTTGTTGGATATTAAATATTGGAACATTAATTTAATATGATTAGTTTAATTGGAATCCAATTACAATTAAAACACTCTATTATGAATAGAGTTGTTATTTCCCTTGGAAGAATTAATCGTAATGAATATGATTCATAATGATTAAATAGACTTTGAATATGAGGTAAAGGATCACATAAGTGGCATCCATGGTCTCCTGTCAAGGTGAAGGGTTCAATCGCCATGGATTGTATGTAGGAGACGCTTGTCCGAAGTGATAGATCTTGCATACAAGCGCATCTGGATCGGGCTCTTTGCTTCTCGAAAGAGTAAGGACGTATGCATAGTGACCCCAATATGGAGTCCTCATATTACTGAGAGCCATATTGGATTGCGTATAGCGAGTTGTATTCTTGTTGACGGTTGGTTCAATTAATGATGGGTCAACATCACCTTAGGGGTGGTGGGCTCGAGTATTAAAGACTGAATTGGGAGATGCAAGTTGGACTTGCAAGGTGGAATGAGTTACCTCTTCTATTTATCCGAGTTGCAAGTTCTCATATTATTGGTATGTGACAAAGATAATAAAGGAGATCCCAAATCTTGCTAGAGATATAATGGTATGTATATCTCTTACATTGAAAGTGATTAAGGGAATGAACTTTCAGTGCTGACAACGCAAGACAACTTTGATATCAAATTCCTAAATCAAAGTAAAATGTGTATATATATTTATACATATTTATGCAAATTTCATATTTCAGATAATCCTTCATTAAATTCACTCAATACTATACTCAATAATAACCAGTAAAATATTGTGGATTTGATCCATGATCAAGATATTGTACTTGCAGTTGGAAACATAATGTATGTGGTAGCAATGTGCAAGTTTCCACATAATAATGAGGAATGACAAATAAATAGACAATCAGACAACAACCTACGATTTGTATGTCTCTATAGTCTTGATCTCTCATTGAATGTATTTTGGAAGTCACGTGTCGATGATGATCGTAATTGTCAAATAATCCTTATAAAAATCGAAGAAGATATTCTGGCATATATATGTGCTCTCGACATTTAATCATGAATGACATGGTTCACTACATCATGCAGAATGGTGGCTCTATAAGAGGTGATGTATTCAAATGTTTGAGTACCTACCTGAACCAAAGTCTTTAAGAGTTAATATGTATGTAGATATGATGAGTGTCATCATCCTACTATTTATACTCTAGTCATTCATGAAGACTCATAATATTCGTATTATATGAATTTAATGAAGCATGTATAAATGTTGAAATATTGTTATATTGAAATCTTTTGAATTCAAAATAAGAGATCCTTTGTCATATGTAATGGTTGTTTAGATATGAAAGGAGTGCAGTGAAAGCATAGGTCGGACCCAAGTTAGAAGGAAAGTCAAAGAGTTGACTGTACTTCTATGGTTTCCACACATATGGCATCCAAAGAGTTGTATGAATGCCAATACTGCGACAAGTTGATGTGTTGATAGTATGACTATCAAGACTATGTAGAATTCTTAGAGAAGGACTTAGATAATGCATCAGAATAATGTACATCTACATATCATCATTGAAATTGACTTTCTAATTGGATAAGATTAAAAGCTTAATAAGTGTATCTCAATCTTCTAATAACATTTGCAATTGGATGCATATGTTTAGAAGGCTAGAAAAGTTTGATCTTAAGGTGTTGTAGTCGTCCACATAGATATTGATGCAATTGTTGCAACAATATCTATTGGATAGATAACCTTCATATTTTTAGTGGGAGAGCCGTTAGTCTTAGAGAATGTCTCAATGATCCAGATAGTAGAATACACTCATTATTATTTCTCAATGATGGAAATAAACATGAATTATGTAATAGACCTATCATAAAGAGTTATGATGGATATATTTCAGATAGTAATCTGATATCTGGAGTACTGTACTAGATTAGAAAATTAATGAATGGTTCATTAATGTTTGTAAATATTGAAAATTATACCTTATAAGATTAATAGGAGGATGGAGATAATTTGACAATGATCTCGCATCGAGTCTTGGACATGTGTCTGTTGATAAGATCAATAGACTAGTATGAGATGAAACTTTAGATTGTCTAAAATTTCAAATCTTACATGCTTGTGAATATTGTATTCAAAAGTAAAAAATGTCTAATGCACCCTTCTCTGGGAATGGTGTATGATGTCAAGGTACTCTAGATCTCATACATATTGATGTATGTGGGTCACCTGTATCATAATAAATATTAATGATATGTTATATCATAAGATGATTAATTGTGATGTGAGATTTCTTCCCTTCACCTTAGAAACCTTTGAAATGTTCAGAAATTTCACAATTTGGTTTAGAACAAAAGTTTGAAGGAAGAGAAATGAATTTGATCTAATCAAGGTAGCTTGTACCTATTAGATGAATTCAAGGAATACCTTATGGAGATATGAATATCATTCCTATCTCACTCCTCCGAATACACCTTAACTCAATAGAGTTGTAGGGAGATACAGTTGATCATGTGTGACATGATTTGATCAATGATTAATATTAGCATAATATCTCTTAGTTTCCAGGTATACATATAGTACAAACTACAATATATGTCCTTAATAAGGTTCCACGCAAGTAAGCTGGAATCTTGCACTAAAGAGTGCAGCTTAATTAGGAAAATAAAGGATGGTATTGGATACCTACTTCATGACCTTGAGATTCTTAGATGATCTCATCTCTAAGGATGTGATTCTTAGAGGATGACTTTCTTGAGAATCAAGATGAAAATGAAGTGAAGGAACTCATTTGATCTTGAAAAGATGATGAGGCTCCTGAAATTGGAAACTAAAAGGATAATTAAAGATGAAACACTCATACCTCTTCAAATGAGTCTGAGGATGGATTCCATGTGCTAAATAAATCTGACAATGATCTTACTTCATGTGATGATGCTTCTGAAGATCATGTCATGGAATGATGGATGTTAGCAATAAAGTCTAAAGTAGACTTCATATACAAGTGTTGTATACGGACCCTCAAGGATCCACCTATAAGGGTAGGACCCGTTAAGGTGTAAATGGATCTTCAAGAGAAAGGGAAAACCTGATGAGAAGATAAGGACCTTAAAAGCACAGCTCGTAGCCATGAGTTACACACCAAAGAGAAGACATTACCTGAGATGAGACTTGCTCTTCAGTGACCATGCTAAAACCCATTAGAATATTGCTAACTATAGCTACATAGGTTCATTATGACATATTCAAGATGTGAGTCAAGAGTGCATTCCTCTATGAATACCTCTCTGAGGATATTCATATGAATTATCCCCATGGCTTCAGAGATGAGGAAAGCAAGTTGTGAAAGCTGAATAACTCCATCCAAGGACTTGAATACGATTCTTGCAATTGGAACACCAGATTTGATGAAATCATAAATGATATGATTCCAGATAGAATCTTGATGAACCATGTGAAGCTTAGTGGGAGTGCCATTGTGTTCATCGTGCTAAATGTAGATGATATCCTAATCATTAATAATAATAAGTGTTTTTATAGACTAGATATTCCATATTTGAGACATTTTCTCAAGGAAACCTCTTATGATCTTAGTTCTGAAAGTGTTCAGAAGCAATGAGAAGAGGCCATTGGAACTGTCACATTAGTAATACACCTTTGAAAAATTCCATTTTATGGGAAATTACAAGAAAGGCTTCTTTTACTTAAGATGTGGTACTGACCTATCTGAAGGGATAGCACCTCAAAGAGTTGAGGAAGTGAATGCTAAATCTGCTTGCTCTTGTGCATCAGTTATGAGAAGCCAGATGTGTAATGTATGTGTACAAAAGCAAGATGTCTACCATGCAGTGGGAGAAGTAAATTATTACTAATCCTACTATGGAAATAAAACACATGATTGCAGTAATAACAATATCTTCAAAGATGACAAGACTATAGAGATAGTGATCTCTAAGTCTTATCTTCAAGAGCTTAAGACTTTATAGATGGAGATCTAAAAGGTCTTAACTGCGTATACGTTAGGAGATAGAGATATCAGGGAATAAGGGTATTCAGATAAGGATAATAGCAATCATATACTGGTTATAATAATTATTGAACTGCAGTGTCAAGGACACTATAACTAACAAAATTGATTATTGGTTGCATAATATGCAACATTCGCATTGGATGCGAGCATTGTTACTGGGGATATGCAAGTACCATAAAAGTACATGGTGTGGTCTCTTCTGAACAGAGTGACTGATCGGCTTACCTAGATGTTTTTCTATGATTGTCACAAGAGTGCGGGTTTAAATGATTAGCCCATTAATGGCTATTTGGGCTTGTGGGAGATTGTTGGACATGCGAGCCAACGACGAGCCATTATACAATAAGTGTTATTGCTAATATCATTCCCTAATCTGAAATGAAGAACAACAAATTTGCATAATAGATCCCTTAGTATATTTAGGGTTATGTACCATGGCCATCTTAATGATCATACAGCTATTGATTCAATTATTGAATCATAGAGGCTGGCGCTTGGATGAATATCTAAAAAGTTAAATTGAGGACTCATCAAGCACCGTCAAATGGTTGTTAAGAGATGATTTCCAACCTGAGTAAGAGATGGCAATCCTTTCTCATTTGGCTGCTAACTAACTGACCTCTTGATGCATGTCCTCTGCATGGGAATAGAGATTTGGAGGTATCATATTAGATAGGTAAAAGAGCTGACTTAACGAGATCGAGATAATGAAAGACCTATGTCATATGCTGTCACGATATAGGCACGCATCCTCTGATCGGAGACAGATGTGTTACTATATGCCTGAGCATGTACATTTAACAGACCAATAAGTTGATGACCTAACCAAGATCTATACACCGACGTGATGGTGTGCATGCAAGGGCATATGAGTAAGACGATCTCTCAAAGGGTTCATACAAGTTCATTACTGATCCAGAAGACATGAGCTCACTCATAAGATATTGGGAAGAATCAAATTCCATGCATATTTGTCACGCTTTAGAAGATTGACTGAATTTGTAAAGTTTGATATATTGTTTTGGAAAGTATATAATCAACACTAGGTATGATATATGCTTTTGGAAAGTATATGATCAATACCGACTCCCAAATATCAAATGAGAACCTTAATTATAAAATTCTGATGGAGACAGTCTAAAAGAGATCTAAAACTTCGGATTTTCTGGATCTTCCAGTATGCGGGATGTACAGGTATTAGGAATTACTAAGGGTGATGTGATCATAAATAATTGTATAACTATGACGCTTCCATTCCGAGGGAGTGATGAAACATGTCTGGATTTTAGTGACTTCGCTCATAGAGAAGTAATCTGATCTTAGTCCAACTGATGGACATTTATATGAATGTGATTCAGATGTAAAGAGAATATCAGAACTGCGGTCTTGATTTAATCAAGCATTTATGAGAGGTCTGCAATATGTGGATTTTAGATGTGATCTCAATATCCAAATCACCATACATGGAACAATGCAATTGCCATGTCCTTATCTCCAAGTATCCGTGGAGAAAGCATATTATCCTTTAAAGAGTTCAGGATAATTTCATTGTTGATATATGCATCTGAGCATTGGGAAAATGGATAATTAAATGTGATTTAATTATCATGAATAATACGAAGAGAGTTATCTGAGATAATTAAATGTGATTTAATTTTCAAAGATGTGAAGAATGTGAATGTAATTCATATTATTTGGGCACATGAGAATAAAGATCGAAGATGATTAAATGGGATTTTATTATCATGGATATGAATAATGTGGATAACACTATCTATATTATTCAGGTATATTATAAATGTGATTTGTAATATATTAAAGAGAGCATATTGTGATTTATATTTCTTAATTAGTTATTGATGTGAATTGGATTCACATTGGATGATTAATTGAAAATATAATTTACATTTTCTTTTGGGATGTATATGTCATTCAGATTTTTCCAATGGAATGGTTGCAATATTTATAAGATAATTATGAATTATTCTTGTCAAATAATTTACAGCAAGTGTTGTTGTAAATCTTGGAGATATCATGAGTGAGATCTCATGAGATGTTGAGGAGATAGACCTGTTCTCCCCTTTGTTTAGGGATAAGGTCAATCTTCTCATTATCTCCAAGACTAGTCAAATGATTTAAATTTGAAATTAATTATATTGATTTATCAATATAAATTAATTTAATTTACATCAAATATTGTTGTTTTTTACAACAACATCATGGTCATTGAAAGAAACACAAATCAATCTCAACCATTGATTGTGTGTTGTCCATGGATTGAGATCCACGGACTCCCAAAACCTTGTATAAGAAGAGACACCCTTTGCTCTTCGAGTAACACGTTTACGACAACGATATATGTTCTCTCCCTCTCTCTCTCTCTCTACACCCTAAATGCTCTCTCCGTCTCTCTCTTGTGGCCATCCACCATAGAGCCCTTGAGAGAGTTTCCATCACTGTAGCATAATCGTTATGCTGCTGGAGTATTTGCTCATGGATATCCGTCTCCTTCGGTGTGCCTCGCTCGTGAAGAAGATGTCAGATCTCATGTGACGAGATCAGGAGATTTGTTGCTTGGATCATCAACATGGATTGCGAGAAGGTCGCGTCTCATCAACGTGCTCACAAGCGTCTCCTCCGTTGGATCGGACTTGAGTCAAGAGGTCTCTTCAATTAGAGACTCGATCGCAACCACTCTTCAAGAGGTAACCTTAATACCTATTGTCGTTTAGATGAAACAATCCTAGAAATATACTTGGTTCATGTGGTTTCATCACATTAGAAAATTTTAAATTTCGTTGCGTCAGCACTAGGACAACTAGTCGCTCACGATCGCATACGATGCGATCCTCACACTTCCGTGATGCACTTAAGGATCTCCCCATATCCTCTAGTACATGCTTCTATTATGTGTTTAGACCTAGTATATTGAGCAAGCAATCATAAAAATTTAAGGGCTCATTCCAGAAAACAAATAAAATTAGGCAGATAGTAAAAAACATGGAAAACAGAGAAAATAAAGGTGATGAAAGTGTAAAAAATATGGTGAGACTCCTATTGTACAAACACTTGGTAAACTAGGCTCGAGTGTCCAAAGTACAAATCACCTATATTATTATAAATTTAAAGTGCGAAAAAAATAAAATCTCTCTCTCGCCGAGAGTAAAAAAATTACTATGCTAAAAGTCTTCCTCTCTCTCTCTCTCTCGCACTCTCCAAGGAACTCACAAGTAGAAGATCTACTCTACTCGTATCTCGGTTGCCCCCAGTGCCTATGCGGTCTCCTTAGCCGCGAGGTCCCTTGCAAGAAAAATACAAGAGAAATCATTAACACAGGTAATGAATTATCTCAAATAAAGAAGGAAAACATAAAATAAGAAAAATAATGAAGAAAAATATGCCCAAAATATTTCCTACATTTAGCTCCTCGGTAACGGTGCCATTTGATGACTAGGGTTCTGCAAGGATCTAGTGTAGTCTACAGAAGGCAAGAATTACACTATCATTGAGGCGACCGCTCACAAAACCACCAGAAAAATCAATAATTAACCAATAAAAGACGAAGTATGCTAGGCAGAAATGTGGAGTTGAAATTTATTTTAACTCTACAAAATATATGTATAGTGTAAGTATTTAGAGGTCAAACACATCGAGAAAGGAGAATAGACAACAAAAAATTAGCAAAAAAAAACAATGATTGATTTTGTGTTTTCGTACAGATTTATTATTTTTAGTGTGTTCTAATATTTAAATTATATGGAATTTTTAACTTATATTTATTTTATTTATAATTTCTAAATTTTTATATTTTTAATATTTTGTTTTTTTCATTTTAATTATATATAATATAAGTATATACAATATATAAGGGTAATATAGATAATATATATAATAATAACTGTACAAAATATAGATAAAATTTGGAAAACAACATAAGGTACAATCCTTTTAATTTTTTAGGGTTTTAAAGTATATTTTTGGTATTTCTAGTTATTATTATATAAGTAAATATAATTATATATATAATAAGCTAGTAAACATATATATAGCTAAAATTACTCAAAATTCACCAAATAAAATGTTTTTACTTTTTTTAAAGTTTGTTATGTTTTTGTTATTTTCTTATAATTTCTACTAATTTGTTGGATTTTATTTGGAAAAAATCTCTAGACAATGACTTATATTAATTGGTCATTTTTTTATGGAATTTAAAAAGGGATTTTATCACTTGTGCCCCTCCGAGATGTTGCAATATCAGTTATGCCCCTATCTTTTTGGTAATATCAGTTGTGCCCCTCAAAACTTGCTATTTTATCACTTGTGCCCCTCGGGTTAGTGACCGTCCATCTACAGTGCAAACGGACGTTAACTTTGAGGACATAAGCGGAATTTTTTTTTAAAAGGTTATATGGTCATTTCTTCCTCCTCTTCCCCAACCTCTTCTTCTTCCTCCTCTTCCCATCTTCTTCCTCCTCCTCCGACCTCCTCCTCCTCCCTCTCCGCCCCGAGCTCCCCGCAGCCCCTCCCCTCCCCGGCGCCGCACCTCCTCTGCCTCGCACCTCCTCCCAGCCCGCAGCCCCCTCCCCTCCCCGGCGCCGCCCCCTCCCCTCCCCGACACCGCCCCCTTTGCCCCCTCCCCCTGGGTTGCACCTCACCCAGCCCCGCACCTCCTCCCCTTGCCGGCGCCGCCCCCTGCTCCCCCTCTCCCTGGGCTGCACCCCATCCCAGCCCCGCACCCCCTGCCCCGCACTTCCACCTCCCCTCCCCGGCGCCGCCCCCCTGCTCCACACCGCCACCTCCCCTCCCTGGTGCTGCCCCCCTGGTCCCCCTCGTCCTGGGTTGCACCCCCTCCCAGCTCCGCACTCCCTGCCCCGCACCCCTGCTCTGCACCGCCACCTCCCCTCCCCGACGTCGCCCCCCTGGTCATGCGCGAGGCCAGCTTCTCCAGCCCTGCCGTCAAGCCCACCAGCAGATCCATGGAATCGCTCATGCCATCGAGATCTTTTCCTCCATTGGTCCCTGCGACGGCTGCGACAATGATCCCGAAGTGGCTGCCGCCAGACCGCAAAGACATGTGCCTCGTCTGCACATCCGGCTACAAGAAGGAGCTTTCCAAGCTCTTGTGGAGTGATCCTCTAACTCCAACCCATTGCCCCAGTGGCTCCAGGCAGTGAAAGCCGATGCGCCCGTGGCGTGGCAGGCGGATGCTGCTGTCGTGGTTGCGTCCACCATGTCAACATGTAGGTCTGGCGGAGGAGCGAGGCGACGAAGGGGGTGGGGGGAGGTCGGGGCGGCAACAGGTGGGAGAGGAAGAAGATGGGAGAGGAGGAGGAGAAGGGAGGAAGAAGACGGAGGAGGAGAAGGGAGATAGAAGAGGAGCATAATACCCTTCTTAACCACACCATGGTTTGAATAAACCATGGTTATTTTAATTTTTTGACGGTCATTCTGACGGAAGGGCACAACTGATGACGGAGCAAGTTTTGAGGGGCACAACTGATATTACCAAAAAGATAGGGGCATAATTGATATTGCAACATCTCGGAGGGGCACAAGTGATAAAATCCCATTTAAAAATAGAAAAAATTCCTAAATTTTTCCAAAACTATTTTCTATATATAATAATTTAATAAACAAAATTTATAAATGTGAACTAATATTTTTTTATTTCTATAGAATTTTTAATTATTTTTATTAGTATTTTGGAACTTATTAATTTTTAGTTTTATTCTCTTGTTATTTTTGTGATTTTTTCTACAATTATGAAATGAATTACTAAATAATACCTATTTTTTGAATTTTATAAAACATTTTTCAAAATTTTTATGATTTTTTAATGTAAACAATGAATAAATGCAATGTTCTTAAATTTTTTAATATAGGAAAATATTTTAAATGGATTAGTGGAAAATATACGTGACTTATCAATATAGCAAGCACTTAAAATAAAATTCCTAATATTTTGAGAAGAAAAATGGATTTTTAATGCAAGAGACACAGTAAATAAAAATACAACAATAGCAGGGATTGAAATGTAATTAAAATGAAATAAAAATCCAATCAAGAACAAAAATAGAACGTATAGGGGAATTTACATAATTCTTCCACAAATATGAAATCATTCAACACTAGCAGGGGCAAAAATGTAATTTACAAAACATGGCTGAGCTTACATGAAAAATATCCAAGAAATATCACAGGTGATTTGATACTTTCTTGATGGAGCAATACATAAAACCCTAGAGGGGTCCCTGTAAAAAGCCCACAACCTCACGTGTATAGGCATGTGAGGTGACGTGGCAAGGGACTAAACTATAAATAAAATAAGTACGAGCATCTATTGCAAATATTATAAGAACTTTTAAAATATAGACAAAAGTTTATGGACTATAAATAAAACACAAAAAGCGAGGGTATGAGGCAAAGATACCCCTTAGAGCATTGGTAGACGACTCGGATTCTTTCACATAACATATGGTGACAGCTGGATGACAGATAGTGGTTCATGGATGAGGTGCTGGGACTTGATCATGGAAGATGATCTAATGGTCTATAGATGCTTCATCCAACAGTATATTGGCAATCTGGAGCTCCTTGATGATCAGTCGTTGGAGGGCTCTAGAGGAAGAACAAGGAAGAGCATCTGTAAAGGCAAATTTCGACCTGACCTCTAGAGTAGTTTTGATTATCTCTAGCTCCACGACAAAGTCCAAAATGCTCCTGATAATCATGGGTTGTAGCTGGGAGCCTGGTCAAACCTCGGCCGTAGAAGAAGGCGATGCTCGGTGTTGTCTAAGGTTTTCTTGAGTATCGGAAATTAAAGGTATGAACGTCGTTGCTATCCCCAAAAAACCCGTGACAAATAAACACTATTTTTATTTTGTCTACTTATTAACCTGTATAGTAGACATGGTCGAACTCAGGGAGGCTACAAATCCCGAGGGTTAGTCAATTAATAAAAAATTAATTAAGAGGAAAAACAAGAATCTCAACGGATAACTATCCCTGGTTTTTGTGATTTTTTGTCTTTTTTATTTTTTAATAATTTTTCTATTTTTTTGTATTTTCTGATTTTCAATTCTTTATTGATTTTGATTTTGCATTTTTTGTATTTTCAAAAATAATGCAGAGCAATGTTCACAAGATCAAAAATATGCACACCACTCTTTTTATAATTTTTCAATTTATCAAAAATGCTCAGAAAAATTCAGAGAAAATATTTTTGGGTTTTAAAAGTTTTCATATGTTTTTGGGATTTTTTGTGAAATTTTCAGATGTTTTTCTATTTTTTTAAAAATCAAATATTGAGAAAATACGAAATTGTTCATAGCCTGGAGTAATTTGCAACTTAAAAATATTTTAATACCCAAAACTCCTGGAAATTATGTTTATGATTAAATATAAGCAAATATCTACAAACAGGAAATGGACTCATGATTTTTGGATTTTTGTAGAATTTTCTGTGATTTTTTGTAAGATTTTTAGTATTTTCAATTTTTATGGGTTTTATAAAGAATTAATATGTAAAATTTGCACAGAAATTAAATACAATTAAATATAACTACTATAATTTTTTTAGAATTTTTGGAGCAATATTCAAATTATTATGAATTTTCTAATTTCGGTCAAGTAAAAAGTCACTATTTTTGAATTTTTAAAAGGATCAAAAGCCAACAAAATGCAATGGAAATTTTATACAATGTAAAAGAACATAGCAGGAGCATAACATGAATTTCCCAGAATTTATTGAGAAATGGAATCATTTATTTCAATAAGATGAAGCATACAAATCAAATCTCGATAAACAGAGACTTAATGCAATTGTTCAAAGTTGTGCATCAAGATATAACAAGAAATAACTTGCAGGATGAAAAATGTAATTTACCTAAGAAACATGTGCCAGCCATGTGCTTGAAACTGAGAGGGTCCTTCTCGCATTTTTCGATATCTCCAAGGTCATCTATGCAATTTTTACAACAATTAAAATCCATCCCTAGGGTTCTTCTGTTGTTTCTTCTTCATTTCCCAAAGGATGGCCCAAGGGGGTCGCCGCACACCTTCTCCTCCACGCTACACGGGCGACAGCGGCAGAAGGCGGTTAGGGAGATTGAAGGTGGTGGAGGCACACGCGGAGGCTCGTCCAGTGGAGGTGGGCGGTGCGATAGCGGAGGCGGAGGGTGCGGCCTTAGCGGTTAAGGGAGCACGCTCACGGCGGAGCGTCGCCTGCAGAGATGGCGCCTCCACGTGGAGGGCGACACACATGCAGGGTGGGGGGGAGGGTGGGCTCACGAGGGCGGTCGGATCTTCAGGTAGCTGGCGGTGGTGGCGAATCCACCCAAGGCGCGAAGGAGATGACGCGGTGCGACCGAGGGAGCTTGTTGTGGGTGTCGGTCTGTGGTGGAAATTAGGAGACGGGTGGTGTGGTTGGAAGAGCTGGTGACGCGCGGTGGTTGCTGCGTGTGATCGTCGGAAGTCGGCGATGGAAGGTTCCAGGAAGGGGAGCTCCGCCGACGCGCGGTGAAGGGGCGATGGTGCTGGGCGGTGGACGTCGTTCTTTATTTATTATTTTTTATTATTTTGAAATTTGTAAGCAGTAATTAGTGATCATAATTATTTTAATTTTTTGTGAAAAAAGGACAAAAATTCCCCTTTTTTCATTTCTTTTTATATATATCTTTTGTATTTTTTTATTTCTTGCAAAAAAATGTTAGAAGGATATATATATAATTTTTTTGTTTTTTTGTTTTATTTTTTGATTTTTCAACAAATTAGAAGGTGAGAGAGGATCCAGTGAAAATGAAAGGATCGAATCCAATCTCCGGCTGTCGTATGCGGCCGGAGTTGAAAGATCATGGAAGATAGAAAAGAAAGCGATAGGGACAAGGAAATGAGATGAAAAATTGAATTGATGCGGATCAAATCGTGATGTTTTTTTTAAAGACCTAGAGAAACAAACAGATGAGAAAATAAAGATGTGAAAAATTAACTACAATTGACCTAAGATAAAGCAAGAAGAAAGTGATGGATCTCACCTTAGGAGCGAAAATGACCTTGATCACCTCAACGAAGGCCGACGTGCTGTCACCGGACGGCTCGGAGTCTAGGCACCTCTCTCGACGAAAATTTCTCTCGGAGATCGGGCTCCTCTCACCAAATATTGATCAAGTTGAAATGAAGGAGAAGGAGCCATATAAATAGAAAAGATAATGGAGATGAAATTTGATTTTTTTTTGAATTTTTTGATAAAGAGATAAGAGAGATGAAAATTAAAAATGAGATAAAGATAAAGAGAGATAAAACTATTTACAAAATTAACAATTTTTTGAATTTTTGTCACTTTATTTATTTGAAAAAAATGTTATTTTTTTTATTTTTTTGTGGTAGTTAGTTAAGAAAATTAAATATATACATATGCTATATACAAATACGACATTATCTACATGGATGAACAAGCAAATTAGTTTTTTTCTAAAAATAGTTATTTTTTTATTTTTATTTTAATTAATTAGAAAAAAAATTTACAGTTAGTAAGAATATTTACACACGGATGCAAGTTAGTAAGAATGTTGAGTTAGTGTTATAAACAAGTGTTTTATAAAGGATTTTAAGCTAAAATAAATGAATAAAGCTAACGAATTGTAGATTCATCATCCCCCTATGCTTTACCTTTGCTAGTCCCTTAGCAACCACTTATTTGAAAGAATAAGTGAAGAAAAAGAAAAAGAAAAAGAAAAAGAAAGGGAAAATAAAGAAAATAGGACAATAATGAGTGTTAAGCTTATCTTCATAAAATTGTAGTTTGGAGCTCTGTCGGACCTTTGGATTGTTAGTGGGTCGGAACCTTAATAAGAGATGGATTTAAAACTTAACAACCTCTAAGTTCCTCAGGACACCTATTCAGGTCACCTCAACAGTCAGGTTAGAACAAGCCTACATACAACAATTGTTATGACTATGAATCTTTACGTGTACGGTGTAAGTGAGGTATAGCTCCCCATCTCAGAAGTAGCAAAGAAATAGCCTCCCACAACAAAGTAACTCTAGTTCCCCGATCATGCAACTCTTTCCTCGAGGAGCGAAGATATTCCCTTCCAAGTTCAAGTACAACCATCTCAAGAAGAGGGGATGGAGAAAAGAATGGATGATAACAGGTGTAGCTACCTATCCTTGGATGCATGACCAGTGTAGCCAAGTCATCCGCTACAAGCTTACAAAAATTTGTCTTTAAAGCTCTTATTGTATTTTTTTATCCTTGTATATACACTCCGGCAAGCATTTTACTTTTCATTCAGGCCTGTCCACCTTTGGAGATTCTGCATTTTTCCATATTTTTTTGAAAGCATATACAAGGTGCAGCATGTACATAAGGAATTTTTCCTCTTGAGTCAGTAGACTATCCCTCTTTTGAAGCATTATTACAACCCCATAGCATCTTGTCATTAGACCTCAACATCGCTTACCTGGTTGAGACGCACTTCCTTCCCTAAAGGAAGACGAGAGGTTCCGCCTAGATGTACTACCCTCGTATGCTACCCCAAGCGAAAAGATTCTGCCCCCTCACTACCTCATACATGAAGAGCTACGTGTAGAGTGCTTGTCCAAGATAAGCCACGGTTTGAAAGAATCATCCGTGTGTTGTTAAATATTCTACTTAGACTAATCATGATGACACGTAAACATAGTCTTATGGACTCAAAGAATTAAGTCACTAGGACCTGAAAAAGTCTTAACTCCATTTCTTATAATGTTCCTCTGGAATTAAGTGGATTAAGGCCCAACTCAGCTCTATGCTTCAATTTTATTCTAGGCATAGTTTAAATGTCAATACTATCCTGAAAAATGCACATGAAAATGCAAGAAAATATGTACAATGCAAAGAAAGCATTTTTTTTGAAAAAGTGCCACACATGTGAAAAGAACTTTTTTTAAAACAATTTTCTATTTTTGAACTTTTTATGGATTTTTTTTGAGAAAAATGCAGATGTAAAAGAAAGTGGTTTTTAATTATCCAAGTTTTTGTATATTTTTGGTTTTGTAGTTTTTTTTTCAAAAAGGAAAAAAAGGGTTAGTAAATTCTATACAACTGTGTACAAGAATTTTTTTTGTCTTCTCTTTTTTGTTTGTTTGTTGTTTTTTTTATTTTTTTGGTTGGGTGTTTGTTTATAAACCTAGATTTTACAAAATTATACACATATCCCCCCAAAATAATCATTAAAAGTATGAGTTATGTCTAAAGTATATATACAATATATACGACACCCCTATACTTAGCTCGAACTATGTCCTCATAATGATCAGAGAGCGGCAAAGGAGGACATAACTCGTGCTAAGTATAGAAAAGTGAAAAGACACCAATGCTACAACAACTCAAAGAAAAGATAAAAAGAAGAGAAGTCGGTGATCCCTCCTATACTTAGGATAATGTAATCCTAAGTATAGTATAGTGTACAAAAGGGAAAACCAATGAAGAGAATGTATAGACTCAAAAATAAAAAAACATGATATGAACAACATCACCCCCCTATACTTAGGGTATAATATCCCTAAGGATAGGCAACAATAAGAGTGATGAACATGACAAATATGAACAACACAAATCACCCACCCCCCTATACTTAAGATAAAGAACATTCTATGTATAGCATATATACATATGGAAAAGGGATGAATAATAAAATGGGAGAAGAAAGTGTGAAACGGAAGGATATATGATGAGTACTCATTCATAACTCTTTATTCTTTTATTATAGCTATTTATCTTTGCAAAACACCATATAGATAGTTGTAAATACAATAAATTACAAATATGCATGCTTTTGTTAATATTCAATTGTTAGCATGTATTTGTGTAAATTTAAAAGAATAAAGAAATAAAGAAAAAGAAGGAAATATTTAGAATAAATATTGGTGACCTGAATCAAAGAGAGGGTCCAATATGGGCATGATCGCAAAATAAAATAAGTAGAGAGAGATAGGGCCATTCATGAGTGTATATATTCCTTCTTTGTGTACATATTTTATTTTCACAAAAATAAAAATAAAAATGTGTTTCTAATATCTTCTATATATTTCTCTCTCTTCTTATACATACCACATGTATATATCAATAATACATCTATTTATTTTACCCTTGTATATGATTAATAAAAATGAAATAAAAATATTTTATTCTCTAAATTTTATGTCGTAAATAAAAAAATATAAAATTATAGTATTTATACAAAAAAAGAAAATAAATTTAAAAATATAAAATATATAGGTATTTTATACATGTATATAATATTATATAATGTATATAACATAATTTATTTTTCAAAAAAAAATAAAAATCACAAAAAAATAGTTTAAAATAAATAAAAATTTTTTATTTTGTAAATATTTTTAAATAAAATCACTTCTATTTTATTTTTAATTTATAAATAATTTTGACCTTGGATTTTTCTGATTGGTCCACGAGGCATCGTTGACCCCTGGTCAACTACACCTCCCGGGTCCCCTCTTCGTGAATACCCAATTTCTTCAAAATCTCTGGAGCAGATCCGACCACCGTTTGCCCCGATTCCAACGCCCGCCTCTTCCCCTTAGATCAGCCACCCTCGCGGATCCCTAGGTCGAGGCGGATCTTTCTTGGTTCACGCGCCCGTACCCGGTCTTCATCATCACCTGGGACATCCTATAAAACCTAAACTTCGTTGCCCAGCTTCCTAGCTCGCACCACAAGCCTTTCTTTTGCCCTAGAGATCATCCCTTAGGTGACTGCTACCTGAAGCTTAACTTGGTGGCTGAAGAGGGCGCCTGTAGCTGCAGCTCAAGGCACGTGGCCGGAGCGCTGCCACATTTGAGCCTCCCAGCCCGCCGCAGCTTGGTCGAGGCGACGACCCCCTTCGCCGCATTCCCTTGGAGCTCAGGATCGACCGCAGATTGTCAGGTGAACCTTTCATCAACCTGAGTTTCATTTATCCTCGATTTCTTCACTTGTCCTCCGCCGGCTCTGACCCAGTGGTCGGAGCTCCACCGATCATCCCTAGCCACTCCGATAGACGCCCCGTTCCATCCTCATCTCTCATCTGTACTCTGATCAACATAAACTTGGCTTATATCACCGAGAATAGGATCAAAGTTCTTCCCCCGCTTCGTCAGAACTTCAAATCCCATCCCACCGTCGCTTCCCTTTGCTGTTCATCCAATAACCCCTGACGGAGCGAGCCTCCGAGCGAGAGCTTTTGTTTGCAGGTCAATAAGAGCTAGAATACCCAGCTCTCCTTTCACCTCCTCGCTGGAGCTAGCCCAAGTCGTACCCCCCCTCCCGGAGATCTAACCGTTGGGAGCTCCATCCGTCACCGCTACCCGACGCGGAGAGGCATCGCGGATCGAACCCCTCTTCCTGATCGATCATCAGACGTTCGAAGCACCCCCAGTTCTCCAGTGAACTTCGCCAGGGAGGTGTTCGTCCTGGACCTTCCTCCACCGTCAGATCGCCACCACCTGCCAGTCTGCATCGGGATCGTCCAGCATCTGATCGTGTCAGGCCATTAGATCTGATATCTAACGGTCTGGTATGACCCACGTTCACCATCTTGTTAGAGCCATTGGATGCGCCAGCCGTCGCCGTCATCGTCGTTCGTTGCCAGCCACTCACCGCCTGCCACCTGTCACCCATTTGACCCACACGCTTTGGTTGGGTAATTTGCGCCTTCTACCCTGGAGTTGCTTTGTGTTTCTATTTAGTCTGTTAAATAAATTTGTACACTATGGATTTTTTGCATGTGAACCCCTACTGTTTGACTGATTTACACTTTAGTCCTCTTTGTTTGGGAACACATGCATCGTCACGTGAGTTTTTGGTACATTTGCACATTTGCTCCTGAACTTCATGATTGTTACGGTTTGAGCTTTTATAAATAGGAATTACATTTGTGCCCCTCTTTGTGTGAATCACGTGCCACCCTCATACGGATTTGGTTTTTTTTTTGCATTTCAGCCCTAGACTCTTTACGCGTGTTATTATTTGGCTGATAACTTTTCAGTATTTACATATAAGTCCATGTGTGTTGTACATCTCTGATTGTCTTGAATAAAATATCAAATCGTGTCCAAAAATTATGAGATTTTGAAACATGGCTCCTGCCATTTTGTAGGAAGTTATAGATTTTTTTGTGCCCATTTTATTTTCTTTTTCTATTTTTAAAAATTCAAAAACCTCTTTTTTTGTTCTGTTTGAATTGAAAAATAAGCTACAAATATTAAAAACCCTTTAAAAATTCTAAAAAAAATATTTTGTTTTCCTTTTTTGGTGTTTTCATTTCTGTTAAATTTTTGTTTGATTTGGATCTATAAAACCCTTAAAAATCTAAAAACACTAAAAAACTCATAAAAATTATTAAAAATTATTAAAAACTCATAAAATGCAATTTTATTTTTCTAAGTTAGGTTTTTATTTTTACTTTATCATAAATTTGTCTCTGGAATTTCATAGGCTATTTAGATATTTTTAAATAGCCTTTAGATTATGGATTCACATTATTTTTTATTTTTCGCCTTCTTTCATTTCTAGAAAATTCCCTAAAAATTATAAAAATCTTAGAAAAATAACAAAAACACTTGAAAAAATATAAAATCCAAAAATATTTTAATTTTAATTTTATGACAATTTTTGTTGTGTTTAATAATTGTCTGATTTGGCCTTTTTCGTTTTCTTTATCCTTCTCTATTATTCTAAAAATCACAAAAAATTTTAAAAATATAAAATCCACCAAAATATTTTATTCTTTTTATTTTAGAGCCTCGACTACTTTGTAGGCCTTTTGCCAATCCGTGCACCTTGAGTTCAACCCTTGTAGCTATACCAGGTAAAATTAAATAGCGAGACCACTATTTGCTTTACGTGTTTGATTCTTTTGATTTGGTGGTCTTTGTTTTCTTGGTTGAGTCCGACCCTAGAGGTTGAGGTCACAACGACCATTGATACCTTCTCACCTTAGTCTATCGATTCATCGGCTCATCAGAATTGCACTATTGCCAGGGAGCACGGCTTAGTAGTCGGCTTTTTCACGGCTTTTGTTTCTTTCGCGGTTTTCACGACTTTTTCGTTTTCGTTTATTTTCTTTTGTTTTCTTTTTCTTTTATTTTTGTTTTTATTTGTTTTTATTTGTTTTTATTTCTCTTTGTTTTTTATTTCTATATTTTACATTTTTGGCATTTTATTTTATTTTATTTTATTTCAATTTTTATCATTATAATAATTGTTGGACTAACACCTCTGTTTGACTTTCTTGCGAGGGCCCGAGGATCGAGGCGGATTTCTTCAGGAAGCCGACGCAACCACGACACTTGGAGGCGGCTCTTTTCTGTATAGAGCCGCATGAGAGCACGAGAGAGATGAGCAGGAGTGAGGGAGTGTTAGAGTAGACTTAGCTTAGCTTTTATTTTTAGCATGATTATTATTGCAATAATACAGGGACAGACTCAGACACTTTCAGAGACTTGGTGATTTTCGGGGTCTATTTCGTCGGGCACCGGTGTGCTCAGGGGACCTCACCGCGTTTTTCGTCGGCTTTTTAGTTTTTATCTGCTTTTTATTTTATTTTGTTTCTCGAGGATTTAGCCTTAGCTTAAGAATTTCTTACTCTGTGATGTTATTAATTACGGCCCAACCTTAATTAGACTGCATGTTCCTATAGATCGAATAATTAGACCTAAATTAATTAATTAATAAAAAGCTAACCTGGTCACTCGAGGGGTCACGTGCCACTAGAGGCCATATACGGCGTTGGCAGGATCCGTTGTGGCGGACACCGATCGGCATCAGAGACCAGACCTCGACCCCTCCCGTTGGCCCGTTAGCTATCGTGCTTCACGTGTAGAAATTCATGTTAAGGCTGATTTCCTCGCTGCATCATTTAGATTAGTTTACTTTCTATCTTTTCAGTTATGCACGGATCATTTTGCATGTATAGTGCTGGAGACAAGGTACGCATTTCTTACTCAGCATGCATCATTGAGTTTCATCACGCATCAGCTTTTTCGTCTTCTCCCCCGTTTTCTGGACTTAATAAAATCTGGAGAACCGAAAAATTCATTAGGCGATTGTTTGTTTCTGAAAAATATCTAAAAAATCAAAACCATAAAATTGGGACCGTTAAGCAAACTTGACTTAAAATCACCTCACCAAAAAAATTGCATTGGGAGAGCAATCCCCTCATTAGATGGTTTGTATAAGCAAGAGAGTGGCCCTCACAATAGGCTAGAGCCACATTCGACCCACTTTCATACTAGTGATTTTGAGCTAGTCGTTCTCCAATGAGGATCACTCCGGTCTATGGTAAAGCGGGTCGCGATATCCTTAACAGAGCGAGCTGATCGGGTAGTCGGTAAATGGTCCGCGGCTTGTACTGGAAGGGAAAGATCTAGTTTGGGATCGGGACAGTCTCCTAGGGGCGTTGGATTCCCAACAGCTTGCTTAATCGCTCTGATAGACTGTCTTATCACCAAAATAAAAATGACAAGATAAAAGACCGAAACTTACGGTCATTATCTCCACGTGCGTTGGTGAATTGGGGGTATTATTTGACCATCCTGTTTGCTATTCAGATCTCATCCACCTTACTCGCCAGATCGAGATGATGGGTCGGAGGTCCCTTAGGCAGCCTCTGGCTGCACCGCTTTCAAGCACTCCGACCCGCTCATCTAGGTCGGTTCGTAAGAATCAAGACCTGCTCTCCGAACCCGAGTTCGATTCCACCCTGTTCCCCCTTGAACACCCTTCTACCACCAATCCTGAGGTGCCCGACCGGAGAGAGAAGCAGCCAGTTTATTTATCGGCACCTGAGTTTGGGTCTTTAGCAATTGTAGAGACCATGGCTAGTAGCGAGGACAGCACCGAGGGCCCCAGAGCAGAGAAGACATAAGTTTTGGACCAGGGTGCGATCAAAAACACCTTGTTAGCCTCCCTAGAGACCATGCAGAGACAGATACGCGACCAGGGGGCTTTCATGGTGGACATGCGCCAGGACAAGGAGCAGATAGAGAGCAGTGCAGACCCGGTGGAGGAGATATTCCTGAGGGAGAGCAGCCAGTCCAGCCAGCAGCAGGAGCGCGTCCGATGAGAGAGTTGCACAACCCTGGTGCAACTCTTATACATAGATGGATTGTGTTACCAGCCATAGCGGAAGACTTCAAGTTACCACCACAGACGATTCAGCTCCTTCCTTGTTTTCACGGACTTGCCACCGAGGACCCGCGTCTTCATCTCCAGGAGTTTGAGATGATCTGCTGCACTGTCCACGATTGCAGCGTGAACGAGGACACCATCATTATGATGGCATTCCCTTTCTCCCACGTTGATAGAACAACCAACTAGCTGAAGCATCTCGGGAGATTAGTGACGACATGGGAACAGCTCCAGAATGAGTATCTCAAAAAGTATTATCCACTCAGTCGGACCAATGCAGCCAGGGCCCTGATCAGCAACATTTCCATGATCCCCAACGAGCAGTTTCACGAGGCATGGGATCGCTTCAGGGAGCTTCATGACCGGTGCCCCCATCATGACATCTCGAAGCCGAACCTTGTTCAGAGCTTTTTCTTCGGGCTTACACTGGAGCTACAGGGGTTGGTGAATGTGTCTTGTGGAGGATCATATTTCACCAAGGATAAGGACTAGGTCTGGGCCATCTACGAGGAGATGGTCGAGAACTACACGGTTATGTCTCAGACATGCCTCTACACACAGGGGAAGCCCTAGCCATAGGTTGTGTCCTATCAGAGTATAGCACGGGTCGATGCTGGTCCCTCTACTTCGTCAGCGGTAGGAGCACAAGCAGAGTCGACAACCACCGACATGGGCATCATCAGTGAGAAGCTGGACCGGATCAAGTTCATTGAGAAGAAGTAGTGCTAGGGGATGTCACAGATAGATCAGATGGAACAGACGCTGAGTGACCTAAAGACATAGATCATGTGTCTCCATGAGGCACAGATTGCTTCTCAGCCCAGTCTTAGGTCACGGACAGATCCAGGCAACAGCAGCATGACTCTGCCCTCCGCCCTGAACCGACAGGTTCACCATATTCAAGAGGAGGCATATCAGCAGCCACAACACCAGTACGTCCAGTCGCCACTATCTCAGGACAGCCAGATGGTGGTGTATCAGCCTGACCAGCCCTTGGTAGTACTCCCCCCACCCACCTACGAGCAGGAACCATTGATGGATGTCGACAATATATGGTATGACCGACCCTAGCCTGGGATCCGACGAGACCCTCCCGAATTCTGAAGGACAACCGGAGGTACCAGTTCCCAGTAGCAGCCTCCAGTTCAGGGTGGCCAGTATGGCCAACAACGAGAGCAGCACCTGCATGCCCAATTCCTGTCACACCAGCTACAACCACAACAGAGTTACCAGCAGCACGGTCCTCATCCCTATCAGCCTGGGCAGTCTTGGAGGCAACCTCAGCAGTATCACTCACAACCCCCTCATCTCTCTCACCAGCAGCAGCAACAACCTCATTATCAGAGAGTCCACCCATCAGGTTCTCATGGGCCCGCCTATGAGAACCCCTCCTTGGACGACATAGACCACCTCATTTCCGATCAGCAAGCTACTTTCAGACGGGAGATGGATGAGTTCAGACAGGAGATGAGAGAGATTGTGAAGGGGAAGGCCGCCATTCCTGCCCAGATAGAGCCGAACCCGAACAACCTCAAGAGGAAGTCTGAGCTGGTAGAGTTCATATCGACTACCACTCCTAGTGATTCCCTTGGTGATATTACTACATACATGTTTGATGCTGATTTTGTTACACTTAGGAGCGATAGGATGCCAGCAGGCGGCGCCTCGTCTGAGCAACGACCCCACGTAGCTTCAGGAGCGTCAAACGAGTAGGAGAGCGGTGCTGATGCCGCTCATGATCATGATGATGACGGTGGTGCTGACGCCACCAAGGACGTTGATCCAGCCGACAGTACTGAGGTCGTCGCTCCACCAGATGGAAGAGATGGTACTGATGCCACCATTATTGTTGAGCCAAAGCGCGGTACTGATGCCGCTATTCCAGATGTTATTCCAGATGCTGAGGGTGGTGATGAGGCCACCATTTCCAGTTCTTCTCCTATTGTTTTTCATCCAATTGATGTATCTCAGGACACTTCTGTGAATAAAGGAAAGAATTTATTATTTACGGATCCATCTGTGTTGATTGATAATTTATGCATGGATTCTACCTTACCTGAGCAGCATAGACCCGATCCTAGTCCTTCATATGAGAAGGACCCAGTCGTCCCCTTTCCCCAAGCACTCCGCTTGGCTAAGGGGACCAAAAAGATCTAAAAAAGTTCCACCAGCTAGAGTTCAACCAGCAGATGATCGACTGATTTCACATTCAGCTGACTCTACAGGAGGCCTTGGAGCACATCCCTATCTTCCATATATCCCTCAGAGATAGGACCACTATTCGGAGGAAGAGGAGGAACCACCAGTCAGAGATCCATGTGCTCACTCGCGACACTTGCTTCGCGATTCAGAACCGTCTGCCAGCCAAGACGCCAGATGCAATATCCCCTTATGTTAGATGCCACATTCATGAGTAGAGGTTCGATCGGACTCTATTAGACAGCGGGTCTTCGATCAACCTACTTCCGACAACCTTACTCGACTGATTCAAGTTAGGCCCTCTATGATAGAGCAGGACGATCCTTCAGTTTGTTGATCAATCTGTCAAGAGGCTGGAGGGGTTGCTGGAGGACGTTGTGTTGGATATGGAGATGCCTGAGTCCGTGACCGATACCCTCATCATTTTTGGATGCATGTTCTTGGCCATATCCAAGGCAGAGTCCGATCATGATAGCGGGAAGATATACTTTCACGTCGAGGGAGAGAGTATACAATAGAGATGATGGAGGAGACTAGAGCTAGAGATTCAGCTTGCTCAGAGCCGCCTTCTGATTCAGAGCAGATGACTGAGGCAAAGCAAGGTATCCACTAGGACTATGATTTTGTGATTACAAACGATGAGGCAATTTGGTCTGATCCAGTTGCACAGGCCATCCTCTCACCTTTAGATCACGTTGATGCACAGATTCCAATAGAGGAGAGCTTGGAGAGCACATTCCTGGTCCATGATACATCCCAGGCAGCAGAGTCGGTTTCTGATCGTGAGGCAGATGATTGTTTTGATTCAGATCCCTCGGAGTCAGACATAGATTGGGTAGAGTTGGATGATTTGATTCCTTGTCAAATTTCCCTAGAGTATATAGCTAGGGTGGAGGCTGATTCCATTCAGAACAGAGATACACCAGTAGAACAGCCTTCATCAGATACAGATTTTCAGCAAGAGTTCTCATTCTCCCATGCAGATTTGGTCGCATTCACTCAGACATTTCAGAGGCCATATCCGCCAGCACCCAGTTGTCTAGAGATGAAGCCCTTGCCGTCGTCGCTGAGATATAGGTTCCTTGCAGGCGAGCATGAGATGCACCCAGTCATTATCTCAACGGATCTGACTGGAGAGCAAGAATCCTGTCTGATGGGGGTTCTTAAAAAGAACCTCAACTCGATAGGATGGAGCGTAGACGATCTCTAGGGGATAAGTCCAGCCCTGTGCTCCCACCATATCATTATCGAATAGGACGCAAAGCCTTCGCGTGAGTTCCAGTGGCGGCTGAACCCGAACCTTCGAGATGTTATCATGAAGGAGATCTCGAAATGGTGGAGCGCCGATTTTATGTACCCCATCTTCGACTCCAAATGGGTCCGTCCACTACATGTGGTGCCCAAGAAGATGGGAATCACCAAAGTTGTTAGTGAGTCTGGAGAGGAGATCGCTACCCGGGTACCCACTTCTTGGAGAGTCTGTGTGGACTACATACGACTAAACCATGCCACCAAGAAGGATCATTTCCTGCTACCTTTTATTTACCATATTATAGAGAGGCTAGCAGGTAAGAGTCATTACTGCTTTCTTGATGGGTACTCCGAATACAATCAGGTAGCCATTGTGCCCGAAGACCAAGAAAAGACCACATTCACCTATCCCTTTAGGATATATGCTTTCAGACGGATGCCCTTTGGATTGTGTAACACCCCGGTGACATTCCAGAGGTGCATGTTGTCCATCTTTTTGGACATGATGGGTGAGTGCATGGAGGTCTTCATGGACGACTTTTCAGTCTACGACGACGGGTTTGATGCTTGTCTTGATTGCCTAGACCGCATCCTTCAGCGATGCATTGAGGTCCATCTTGTGCTTTCTTGGGAGAAGAGTCACTTCATGGTGACTCAAGGGACGGTGCTTGGTCATATCATCTCCCAACAGGGGCATGGAGGTTGATCTAGCCAAGGTGGATATCATTAGGAAACACAGTTCACTATCCAACTTGCGACAAGTACGATCTTTTCTGGGGCACGTCGGTTTCTATAGACGATTCATTAATGATTTCAGCAGGATTGCCCGGCCATTGACCGATTTGCTGACAAAATACACCGAGTTCGTTGCGGATGATAAGTGTCTAGCGTCCTTTGAGACCCTTAAGAGTCTAGTTGTTGAGGCTCCTATCCTCCAACCACCTGATTGGTCTCTCCCATTCGAGATCATGATGGAAGCCTCCGATTTTGCCGTAGGGGCCGTGCAGGGACAGAGGAGGGATGGAGTACCATTTGTCATACACTACGCTAGCTGGACATTGGATGCCGCTCAACGGAACTACACCGTCACTGAGAAGGAGATGCTAGCCGTAGTGTTTGCCCTAGATAAGTTCAGATCATACATCATTGGATCTAAGGTGACCATCTTTATCGATCATACCACCATCAACACCTCATGGCAAAGAAGGATGCCAAATCCAGATTGACCAGATGGAAGCTTCTACACCAGGAGTTTGACATAGAGATTAAGGACAAGTCTGGAGTCAAGAATGTGGTGGCGATCATCTCTCCCGTTTAGAGCATCTTGAGGATTCTGAGCAGATCGAGCCTTTTTCATAGACCTTCCCAGATGAGGCGATCCTTGCTATTGCCTCTCTCCCATGGTATGCCGATATTGTGAACTATCTTGTTTCCAAGAATGTTCCACAAGATTTGCCCAGGCAGCGACTTGAGACCTTCCTCGCGAAGGCCACATTCTACCATTGGGAGGATCCCATCCTTTATCATGAAGGAGGGGATAGCGTCTGGCGTCGGTGCATTCCTCAGGAGGAGCACCATAGTGTCCTCGCATACTCCCACAAGCTTGAGGCAGGAGGACAACAGTCTGGGAGGAGAACGACACAGAAAGTCCTCCAATCCGGCCTATGGTGGCCAACTCTATTCAAGGACTCTGATGAGTTCGTGAAGAGATGTACTGACTGTTAGAGGATGGGCACTTGTGGACAGCGTGATATGATGCCGATGCAGCCCATTCATTGTTGTAGGGTTTTTGAGCATGGGGCATCGATTTCATGGGTCCATTCCCTATGAGACAGGGATTCGAATACATTCTGTTGGCCGTGGATTATGTTAGTCGTTGGGTTGTGGCCATCCCCGCCCGAACCGCAGATGCTAGGACCGTATGTGGATTTTTGGGGAAGAATATCATTTCACGTTTCTGGGTTCCTAGAGTTTTGATATCTGACGGGGGGTCTCATTTTGTCAATGACAAGGTAAAGGCCCTTGCCAGCGAGTTCAGCATAGACCATCGAGTAGCCACACAGTATCATCCTCAGACCAATGGTCTTGTTGAAGTGTCGAACAGAGAGATCTAGACTATTCTGCAGAAGGTCGTCCGCCCTGACCAGAAGGATTGGTCACAGCTTTTGGACTTAGTTTTGTGGGCATATCGGACGTCCTTCAAGATGCCTCTGGGAATATCTCCCTTTTTCCTTGTTTATGGCAAGCCCTGCCATTTACCTGTTGAGCTGAGACATAGGTCACTTTGGGCAGTCACAGATATACTTCTGGATCCAGTAAGTGTAGGAGATCAAAGGAGGGCAGAGTTAGCAGCCCTGGAGGAGCTTCGTGATACAATCTTTTCGAGCAGCCTACATTATAAGGAGAGAGTGAACGAGTGGCATGATTCTCACATCAGCACAAGCAGTTTGAACCACGATAGAGAGTATGGTTGTTCGAAGACAGGCTTCATTTATTTCCAGGGAAGATGCAGAGCAAATGGAAGGGACCCTATCTGGTCTGAAAGGTACATGACAATGGAAGCATCGACATATCCGAGTTGTCATTTGAGGCTACCTTTCGTGTCAACGGGCAGCGGCTCAAACCATATCTAGATCATGAGCCACTGGTCATTGACGTTTCCTCGATTCATTTTGTGTGAGATGTGGACTCTTGACCCACATCTATTGCATGTCACGCCTGACTATCACTATTCTTCTGACTTGTATAGATCCAGATGTCCATATCACACTTCTCTTCAGTCCAACACCCCATTTGCATCTTTGATTATACTATACTTAGGGTGCACTTTACACTATGTATATAGGGGTGTGGGACTTTTGAGTTTCTTTTGATTCTTTTCTATCTCTATTTTGTTTCCTTTACTTAATGATATTTTACCCTAAGTATAGGGGAGGTAGACCCTATACATTCTTCCACTCGGATTTCCCTTTATGTACAACCTGCAATACTTAGGATTACTTGATCCTAATATAGGGGGAAACCCCGAGATTCTTTTCATTTCTATTCTTTCATTCGTCTTTGTAGTATAGCCTTTCTTTTCACTTCCCTATACTAAGCACGAGTTATGTCTTGTTCATCGCTCTTGATTCACATTGAGGACATCGTTCGAGCTAAGTATAGGGGAGTGTCGTATATATTTCATATATACTTTAGCCATAACTCGTACTATGTGTGAGTGTGTTAATAAATAAAATGGCTAAAATCCTTAAAAATCCGTAAATATTAAAAAAAATTCTTATACATAAAAAACCTTTATTGCACATACATAACTATTTATACAAATTATTTTTGTACAAATGTTTCTAAAAATGTTTTGTGTAAAGAGTTTATAAATATTTTGATACCAAAATTATGTATATAGTACAATTTTTTTGTAAAATGTCTGAAAAACAAGAAGTTTGCAAAAACCTTGTGTAAATGTGTGTAAATACTTTGCAAAACTTCTACATTCATGCATACATCCATTTTTTAAATCATTTTTAAAAAAAATTGCACATCTTCAAAAACTTTGTAAAAATTGCATCTTTGTAAATATTTGTACAGATTTTCCGAATCATAGTTGCCATTTAAACTAGCCTAGAATTAAATTGAAAAAAGGAGCTTGTTTAAGATCTTAATCCACCTAATTCTAAGAGGAACCTTAGAGGGATTAGGGTTGAGACTTTTCAGGTCCATGGTGACTTAATTCTTTGAGTCCACTAAGCTATGATCATATGTCATCTTGATGAGCCTAAGTAGAACACTTAACAACGCACGCATAACTCCTACAAACAATGGCTTTACTTGGACCAGCACTTTACACCTAGCTCTCTACGGATGAGGTGGTGAGGGGGCAATCTTCTTTGACTTTGGGTAGCATATGAGGGTAGTACTTCTAGGCGGAACCTCTCTTCTACTTCTAGTAAAAGAAGTGCATCTCAACTTGATCTGGTAGCCATGAGGTCTAAAGACAGGAGTTGTGGGTTGCAATAAAGCTTCAAAAGAGGGATAGTCTACTGGCTCAAGAGGAAAAACTCCTTATGTATATATGTTGCACCATGTAGATATGTTGTACATATGCACATCAAAAAAATGTGCAAAAAGAAAATAATAACTCCAAAAAAGTGGTGGGTCTGAGGGAAAATGATATTCCCACTGGAGTGTATATAGGCAAATAGAGCAATGCTTATGTTATCCATGTTCCATCTCATGAAGCTTGCAGCAGGGAGACTTAGCTGCACTGGTTGGGCTCCCTAGGATACATGGCTACCCTGGCCATGGTACATTCTCTTCTTCCACCTCTTCTTGAGCCGGTTGAACTTGAACTTAGAAAAGAATACCTCGCTCCTCGAGGAAAGAGCTTCCCGACTAGGGCATTAGAGTTACCTTGTTGAGGGGGGTTGTCACTTTGCCATTTCTGAGGTGGAGAGCTATATCACTTACACAGTACAAGAAAAGATTCATGGTCTTCAGAGTTTGTGTATGTAGACTTGTTCTGATCTGGATTGTTGATGAGTCTTGACTATAGATTAGTGGAACTTAGAGGCTGTTGAGTTTTAAACCTAAGTCCAAATAAGGTTCCGACAAATTAATAACCAAAGATCTGACTGAGCTCCATACTTCAATTTAATGAAGATAACTTTAATAATCAACATTGATTCATCTTTCTTCCCTTCTTTTTCTTTTCTTTTCTTTTTTCACTTCTTTTTCAAATAAGTGTTTGCTACGGGACTAGCAAAGGTAAAGTATAGGGGGGTGATGAATACCCATTCATCACTCTTTATTCTTTTATTTTAGCTATTTATCTTTGCAAAACACCATGTAGATAGCTATAAATACCATAAATTACAAATATGCATGCTTTTGTTAATATTCAATAATTAGCATGTATTTGTGAAAAAAATAAAAGAATACTCAAAGAAAGAAAAAGAAGGAAATATTTAGAATAAATATTGAGTGACCTGAACCCAAGAGAGGGTCCAATTTGGGCCTGATCGCAAAATAAAATAAGTAGAGAGAGATAGGTCCATCCATCAGTGTATATATTCCTTCTTTGTGTACATATTTTATTTTAACAAAAAGAAAAATAAAAATGTATTTCTAATATCTTGTATATATTTCTGTCTCTTCTTATACATAGCACATGTATATATCAATAATACATCTATTTATTTTACCCATGTAAATAATTAATAAAAATGAAATAAATTTTTTATACTCTAAATTTTATGTTGAAAATAAATAAAATATAAAAATAGAGTATTTGTACAAAAATAAGAAAACAAATAAAAATATAAAATACATAGGTATTTTATACTTGTATATAATATTATATAATGTATATAACATAATTTATTTTTCAAAAAAAAATAAATAAAAATCACTAAAAAATAGTAAGAAAATAAATAAACATTTTTTAAAATTATTTTTAAATAAAATCATTTGCTATTTTATTTTTAATTTACAAATAATTTTAACTCTAGATTTGTGTGATTGATCTACGGGGGATCGTTGACCCGTGGTCAACACCCCCTCCCGGGTCCCCTCTTCGTGGATCTTGCTCATCGACCCAACTTCTCCAAAATCTCTGGAGCAGATCCGACCACCGTTTGTCCCGATTCCAACGCCGCCTCTTCCCCTTGGAACAGCCACCCACGAGGATCCCTAGGTCGAGGCGGATCTTTCCTGGTTCGCGTGCCCGTACCCGATCTTCATCGTCACCTGGGACATCCTATAAAACCTAAACTTCATTTCCCAGCTTCCTAGCTTACGCCGCAAGCATTTCATTTTCCCTTGAGATCTTCCCTTAGGTGACAGCTACCGGAAGCTTGCATTGGTGGTCGGAGAGAGCGCCTGCAGCTGCAGCTCAAGGCACGTGGCCAGAGCGTCGCCACGTTTGAGCCTCCCAACCCGCCGCAGCTTGGTCGAGGCGACGACTCCCTTCGCCGCATTCCCCTAGAGCTCAGCATTGGCCTTGGATTATCAGGTGAACCTCTCATCGACTCGAATTTCATTTATCCTTGATTTCTTCACTTGACCTCTGCCGGTGCCGACCCAGTGGTCGGAGCTCCACCGATCATCCATAGCCGCTCTGATAGACGCCACGTTCCATACACATCTCTCTTCCGTACTCTGATCAAGTTAGACTTGGCTTATATTGTCGAGATTAGGATCGAAGTTCTTCCCCCGCTTCACCGGAACTTCAAATCCCATCCCACCGTCGCTTCCCTTCCCTGTTCATCCAATAACCCCCGCTGGAGAGAGCCTCCGAGCGAGAGCTTTTGTTTGCAGGTTAATAAGAGCTAGAGTACCCCCCAGCTCACCTTTTAGCCCCCTCGCCAGAGCTAGCCCAGGTCGTACCACCCCTCCCGGAGATCTGACCGTTGGGAGATCAATCCGTCACCGCCACCCGATGAGGAGAGGCGTCGCATATCGAACCCCTCTTCCTGATCGATCATCAGACGTCCGAAGCGCCCATAGTTCTCTAGCAAACTTCGCTTGGGAGGTGTTCGTCCAGGACCTTCCTCCACCGTCGGATCGCCACCACTTGCCAGTCTGCATCGGGACCGTCCAGCATGTGATCGTGTCAGGCCATTAGATCTGATATCTAATGGTCTGGTATGGCCCACGTTTTCCATCTTGTCAGAGCCGTTGGATGCGCCAGCCGTCACCGTCATCGTCATTCATTGCCAGCCACTCACCGCCCATCACCTGTCACGCACATGACCCGCACGCATTGGCTAGGTAAATTGCGCCTTCTACCCTGCATTTGCTTTATGTTTCTATTTAGTTTGATAAATAAAATTGTACACTATGGATTTTTTGCAAGTGATCCCCTATTGTTTGTCTGATTTACACTTTAGTCCTCCATGATTGGGAACGCGTGCATCATCACGTGAGTTTGTGGTACATTTGCACATTTGCTCATGAACTTCATGATTGTTACAGTTTGAGCTTTTATAAATAGGAATTACATTTGTGCCCCTGTTTGTGTGACTCACGTGCCACCCTCGTACAGATTTGGTCTTTTTGCATTTTCAGCCCTAGATTCTTTACATGTGTTATTATTTGGATGATAACTTTTCAGTAATTACATATAAGTCCCTATGTGCTGTGCATCTCTGATTGGCTTGAATAAAATATCAAATCGTGTCCAAAAATTATGAGATTTTGGATTTCTAAATTTTTTTGGGCCCATTTTGTTTTCAATTTCTATTTTGTAAAAATTCAAAAGCCTCTTATTTTGCTTCTGTTTGAATTGAAAAATCAACTAAAGATATTAAAAACCCTCTAAAAATTATAAAAAAAATTACTTCATGTTTCTTTTGTGGTGTTTTCATTTTTGTCAAATTTTTGTTTGATTTGGATTTACAAAACTCTTAAAAATCTTAAAACACCAAAAAGTTCATAAAAAAATATTAAAAATTACCAAAAACTCAAAAAAAATGCAATTTCAGTTTTCTTAGTTAGGTTTTTATTTTTACTTTATCATAATATTGTCTCTGGAATTTTATAGGCTATTTGGACATTTTTAAATAGCCTTTAGATTCTGGCTGCATATTTTGTTGATTTTTCACCTTCTTTCATTTTTAGAAAATTCACTAAAAATTATAACAATCTGAGAAAAATTACAAAAACACTTGAAAAATTATAAAATCCAAAAATATTTTTATTGTAATTTTCCGACCGTTTTTGTTGTGTTTAATAATTGTATGAGTTGGCCTTTTTTATTTTCTTTATCCTTTTTTTATTAATTCTAAAAATCATAAAAAAATTAATTAAAAATATAAAATCCACCAGAATATTTTATTCTTTTTATTTCTGAGTCCAGACTACTTTGTAGGCCTTTTTCCAATCCGCGCTCCTTGAGTTCGACCCTGGTAGATATACCGGGTAAAATAAAATAGTGAGACCGCTATTTGATTTACATGTTTGATTCTTTTGATTTGGTGGTCTTTGTTTTCTTGATTGAGTCCGACCCGAGAGGTTGAGGTCGCAACGACCATTGATACCTTCTCACCTTAGTCTCTCGATTATTCGGCTCATCAATATACAAAAGGTGTGGATGTACAAAGGTTAAGAAGGTCGAAAGCGAACCTTCTTGCGGGATCGTTGAGAAATGGATCTGATAAGGTGTAGGTCGATATTGGGGTTATCATTAAATATATACTGAGTATAATCGACCAAGAATGTATCCTCAGCGGTTTCATATTGTGTAGGCCTAAACATGTCAGTGGAAGTAGTATGGTTATATATGGCCTGGAAAATCTTGCAAATATCTAAGTAAAAAGGCTCGAAATCATTATAAGAAAAGTAGGATCAATTTCAGCCTGGCGAGCCTCTACTGGATCATCATCTTTATCAAAATGGCCAAATTCCTTTATAAAAGCAATCAAATCAAATTTGGCCTGATCGATCTCATCTGAATCAGGGTGAATAAGAACGGACTCATCAGTGAAAGTAGTCGAATCATGTATGTCTTGTCTAGTCTAAGGGTCTGTCTTCTGCTCTAGGGTGTCTATCGTGTAAATTCCACGGATGTCATCAATGCATCACCACATAACAGAAGGGGAAACTCCAAGGTCTATGTTTTCGAGTCTTCCTCCTTGAAGAGGAATTCTTGGGTTTCATTATCATCCAACATATAACAAGAATCTCTGATATTATCACCGAGGTCAAATTCCTTGGGGTTGGATAACACGGGCGGGCTCTCATGGGATGCAGGTCTCTGGTCAGTAATGGGTGTATTGATCAACACATCGCTCCCTACATCAGAACAGAAGCGAATCTCTCATGAACCATAATCAATAATGGCTCCCGCAAATGTGAGAAAATGCCATACCAGGATGATTGGAGGGTGATCCAAAGGGGTGAAGTTCTCCATGGGCAATACAACAAAATCCACAGTGAAATTCATGCCCTGAATAAGAATGACAACATTTTCTAGAATACCCTTCGACCTCTTGATAGATCCATGAACAAATTGAACTATCATCCTGATTTTCTTGAGAGGCCCAAGATGAAGAGAATGTATTATAGAGAAGGGTAGTATATTAATTGAAGAACCGCCGTCAAGGACAGTGTTATCCTAAGAATGGTCAGAGATGGCGCAGCTCACAAGAGGTCTGGTATTGTTCCTTTTCTTAAAATATGGATGGTGAGAGATGACGTAGGCAGTGGCCATGGTCAAGATGTGATGCTCAGATCTTCTCCTTCGCTTTCTCCTCTTCTATTGAGGAGTAGATAAATTTGTCATGGCCTGTTGAAGTGGGGCTTTAATGATCTCATGAATAGTGGCCACCACTTCGGGTTCAGTCAGCATTTTTTTTAATTTTTGGACCTCATCCATGCAAGGGAGGAGGTCGGAATCAACATTTACACGAGGATTGCCAAGAGCAGTCTGTGTAATGGAATCCTTAGGGTCATGGTCGAGACATGTGGTGGATGACTGTGTGGGAAGGTGATCGGGCATTTGGGACCTCTCCTCAGAAAATGAATCAATAATGTCTCTTCAATAATCTCTTTGCATTTTCAAAATTTTCTCATTTTTTTATTTTGGGCGATTGTAAGCTCTCATGATTATCCTCAAGTGAATCCATGTCCTCCAATAGTGGAGTAGCGCTTTGGCTTGTATTTATGTTAAATAGATTGCTAATCCTCGAATTCATATGCTCCATCATCTGGTTCAGTGTCTCAAGTATGGAAATCATGAAAGGTGGCTCCAAAATCCCAGGATCGGGTGGGTTGAATGAGGGTGGGTGAAAATCAAAGTCCGTCTCTTGAAATAAGGGTTAGGTGGATATGCACAAAACTCAGGAGGAAGGTCCTCCTGGAAAAAGGAATGTGGATCGTCTGGAGAGTACAAGGTATCCACGAAGATCGGATTAAAATAGCTCCAGTCGGCCATCTCTGAAACAAAAACAGGGATCAGGAAAACACGAGGGTCAAGTCAAAAGATATAGAGAAAAGGCACAAATGACAGAAGGATCGAGTATGCACACAAGAAATCAAACACAATACAAACCCCCAGTTCTCCAACTCAACTAAATGTGAAGACCGTGAAGGTTCGGTCAATTATCTTGTCAATTTTAGAGTTTGGTGAGAATACAATCTATTAGAGTCATTAAAACGAGCTGTTAGGAACCCAATGCTCTTTGGAGACTAGCCCAATCCCAAAGTTGATCTTTCCCAGCCAGTATGAATTGCGGACCATTTACTGGCTACTCGATCAATTCAATATGTTAAGGACGTCGCGGGCCGTTTTACCGGCTACCGAAGAGATCCTCACTAGATAATGGCTAACCCAAGATAGTAGTCTGAGAAGAATTCGGGTGTGGTTCTATCCTAGTGTACGGGTCGCTCTCTCGCTACATACAAACCAACAACGAGGGGGTTACTCTCCCCAAAAAAATGATTTTTCCTTGTATTTTTAGGGTCCAGTTTTCTTTAGCAGTCCTGATTTTAAGCAGTTATCACATGGTTAAAATATTTTCAACGAATCGCCTACCGAGTGTTCAATTTCCTTTTTATCTTATATGTGTGAAAACAAGGAAGGAGATCGAAAATGCCAATGCGCGATTAAAAACAATGATGCATGCAGGGGTTAGAGATGCGTACCTTGTCGCCAGTACTCTACATGCAAGTGATCCACGCAGAATTGAAATATAGAAAAATAAACTAACCTATATTCAAATGCAAGTGAACCGTTCTAAATGATAGCTTCTATTAACGGGAAAGAATAAGTTAATTTGACTAAGTCCAAATTACGCTCTACTCTATAGGTATAGAAATTCTTTTTTAGGGTTTTTGGACTTAATTAATTACCTAGCTCAAGAAAAATAATTAAAGCAATCAAGAGATAGCTCATGAAATCCATGGGAAACAAAGCAAAGTAATGGCGATGAAAACAAAATCGCTGAGATCCCCCAAGTGCACCGGCACTTGGCGAAACAGACCCCGCAACAAATGAATGTCTGTTTACAGAGTTCAAATGCTAGAAAAGAAATCTCTCTCTCTCTCTCTCTCTTCATCTCCTTCAATTCTTCTTCTCCTCCTCTCACGCTATCATGCGGCTTGGTGAAGAATCAAACCTCCTCCACGTCACTTGGGAGCTTCGGCTCTCCTAGGATCGCCTCCTTTGCTCTGCGGGCCCTCGCAAGAAAAGAAAAGAGAATGTGTAAGAAATACAATTATCAAATATGAGAAAGAAAAATGAAACAGATGCAGTGGAAATGAATAATGGAATAATGTGGCAAATTATAAACAATTATTTACAACCAAGAATAGCAGGTGAAAAGAGAAACCTAACTACCCTCGTCGTGCATCCCGGCAATGACACCATTTTGTTGTCTAAGGTTTTCTTGAGAATCAGAAATTAATGGTATGAAAGTCGTTGCTATCCCCAAAAAACCCATGACAAAAAAACTTTTTTTTTTAAATTTTGCTACTTATTAACCTGTATATCAAACATGGTCGAACTTAGGGAGGCTACAAATCCTGAGGGTTAGTCAATTAATCAAAAATTAATTAAGAGAAAAACAGGAATCTCAAAGGATAACTATCCTTGGTTTTTGTGATTTTTTATCTTTTTAATATTTTTCATAATTTTTTTTCTATTTTTTTGTATTTTCTGATTTTCAAATTTTTAGTGAATTTGATTTTACAAATTTTTTTATTTTAAAAAATAATATGGATCATTATTCACAATATCAAAAATATGCACACTAACTCTTTTTGTAATTTTTCAATTTATCAAAATACTCAGAAAAACTCAGAGAAAATATTTTTGGGTTTTAAAAGTTTTCAAATGTTTTTGGGAATTTTTTTAAAATTTTTAGAAGTTTTTCTATTTTTTTAAAATCAAATAGTGAGAAAATACAAAATTGTGCACAACCTGGAGTAATTTGCAACTTAAAAATATTTTAAGTGCCCAAAACTCCTGGAAATTATTTTTATGATGAAATAGAAGAAAATATCTACAAGCAAGAACTGAAATCACGATTTTTGGATTTTTGTAGAATTTGTTTGATTTTATAAGATTTTTAGTATTTCTTAATTTTTTGAGTTTTATAAAGAATTAATTTGTGAAATTTACACATAAATTAAAATACAGTTAAATAAAACTACTGTAAGTTTTTTTAGATTTTTTTGAGCAATATTCAATTTTTTTTAAGAATTTTCTAATTTCAGGCAAGAAAAAAGTCTATTTTTGAATATTCAAAAATTTCTTCTTCATTTACCAAAAGATGGCCTAAGGGGGCCGCCGCCCACCCTCTCCTCCACACTACACGGGCGGTAGCAGTAGATGGCAGTTAGGGAGATTGAAGGTGGCGAGGCGCACACAGAGGCTCGTCCAGCGGAGGTGGGCGGTGCGATGGCGGAGGCGAAGGGCGTGGCCTTGGCCATTAAGGGCAGCGGGCTTGTAGTGGAGTGCCGCCTGCGGAGATGGCGCCTCCACTCGGAGGGTGGCGAACAAAAGGGGGTTGGGGACTGCGAGGGCGGTCAGATCTTCAGGTGGATGGCAGTGGTGGCTACTCTGCCCAAGGCGCAAAGGAGATGACGTGACACGATCGAGGGAGCTTTTTGTGCGTGGCGGACTGAGGTGGAGATCAAGCAACGGGCGGCATGGTCGGAAGAGCTGGTGACATGTGGTGGTCGCTGCGTGTGATCACCGTAGGTCTGCGGTGGAGGGTTCCAGAAAGGGGAGCTCCGTCGATGCGCGGTGAAGGGGCGGTGGTGTTGGGCTGCGGATGCCGTTCTTTATTTATTATTATTTTTTTTTTGAAATTTGTAAACAATACCTGGTAATAAAAAATATCTTTTTTTGTGAAAACAGAATGGCAGAAATTCTTGTTTTTTCTAATTTCATTTTATATATTTTATTTCTATTAAATTTTACTATTTCCTACGAAACAAATGTTAGATGGATATATATATATATATATGATTTTTTTGTTTTTATTTATTTGTTTATAAACAAATTAGAAAGTGAATGAGGATTCGATGAAAATGAAAGGATCGAATCCGATCTTTGGCCACCGTAAGCGGCCAGAGTTGAAAGATCGTGGAAGATAGAAACGAAAGCAATAGGGTCAAGAAAATGAGATGAAAAATTGAATTGATGCAGATCAAATCGTGATGATTTTATTTAAAGATCTAGAGAAACAAAATGATGATTAAATAAAGATGCGAAAAATAAACTACAATTGACATAAAATAAACAAGAAGAAAATGACGAATCTCAACTTAAGAGTGAAAATTACCTTGATCACCTCAACGAAGGCCGACGCACTGTCACCAGACGGCTCGGAGGCTAGGCACCTTTCTCGTCGAAAATTTCTCTCGGAGATCGGGCTCCTCTCACCAAAGATTGATCAAGTGGAAATGAGGGAGAAGGCACCATGTAAATAGAAAAATAATGGAGATGAAATTTGAATTTTTTTTACTTTTTGGATAAAGAGATAAGAGAGATGAAAATTAAAAATGATATAAATTTTTTTTAGATAAGCTATAAACAAATTAAATACGACATTATCTACATGGGTAAATAAGCATATTAGATTTTTTTTAAAAAAAAATATTTTTTTATTTTAATTAATTAGTGAAAAATTTAAAGATAATTTAAATTTGAGTTGAGTAAAACCAACTTTTTACTCGTAACTCCAAAAAATATGAAAATACATCCATTTTAAAGATAATTTAATTTAGAATCCAATGGAAGTGAGATTGGTTCAATTTGAGTTCATATGGTGCCAGAATTGATCTTTCAATTAGTGCTTAGTGGCTTTTTCCAAGTGTGGTTGCTTTTATTGTGTACATTTTTTAATTGTGCAATTATTTTTATTAATTAGAACACATTTTTATTTACAACTTGGGTTTTGAAAGTTATTTGATTTGATTTCAATTAATGTACAAATTAATTTGTGTAAGTTTTATACAGATATACACAAAATATATGAGAAGTATTTACAACAACACACACACACACATTTTTTTGGATTTTCGACTTAAGGATACTATCTCCCCCTACTTTATTTCTATTCGTTCAGGTCAAGTCTTGACCTTCTCTCAGGGTTTGGGTCAGTCTGTATACAATCTTCCCTTTTTTATTTTCTTTTCTTTATTTTTTATTTTCTTTTCTTTATTTTTCCTTTCTTTCTTTATTTATTTATTTTAGGTTAAAATAATTTACAAATATACAATATTTACACACAAATGCAAGTTAGTAAGAATGTGGAGTTCGTGTTATAAACAAGTGTTTAATAAAGGATTTTAAGCTAAAATAAATGAATAAAGATGATGAATCGCAGATTCATCACTCGGATCTCCTCCTCCAAGTCTCTTCCTCCATGCTAAATTCTTAGGCGAAGCATCTGATATCACCAATGACCTCGGACACCACAAAGTTCAGGTATTTCTAAGTTAGAGTGGGAAAAAATCAAAATGGTGGTCAGAGAGGTGTATATATATAGGGTCATCACAGACCAAGATGTCTGATCGATGCATTGCTCCTTTGATCAAGGTAATATGCAATCGTGAAAGAATGATGATCGATGAACCAAAGTCAAATAGCAATCAAGGTAAAGAATTTTAGGGGAAAAATCGATGAAGATGGGCGGTTAGTGAGGCTATTAGTGCTATGGTTGCATGGGGCTCAGTTGACCAGTGAGTCTACCGAGGCTGCAACCTGATTGGGCCATGTAGGCCACTACAAGACAAACCAGATTCCAAATAAAAAATAATTTGAAATAAAATAATAAATGATTTATTTAATTTTTATTAAAACGTGAAAATATTTATTATTTTATATAGTATTTTATTATAAATTTATTTTTTTTCGAGGTGGTTTATTGTATGTTTATTTTGATAAGTATAAATACAGGTGTATCGACCTATATATTGGTTTTTTATTTATATTTTCTATTTTGTTAGTTTATCTACATAATTTATTTATTTATAACTTATTTTAGTAGATATAACTATATTTTTATTGTATTTTTATGAGGTGATTTGTTCACTTAAATAAATATATGTATTTATTACATAGTTATATGTATGTATATTTCATCTATGTCTTTGAGTGTACTATTTTTTTAATTGTATTGTTAATGGATTTTATTTGATCTAAGTATGTATATGTATTATAAATAATATTTGCAAAATTATAAAAATATAAAAGTATTAAAAATATAAAGAATAAATAAAATGATTTTTATTCAAAGTAAATGAAACCACCTTCATTAAATAGCTTATTAAAAGTTATATACAATTAAAAATGATTTTGGTCAATTTTGGTATAGTATGGAGAACGTTCAAGTCTTTGAAGTTTGGATTTTGGGTTTTTATTTAGAGTGTATAAATCACAATGTACTTTATTTTTATGTGAAATAAATTTTATATTTTCTATGTATTTTTATCTACAATTTTCATGTACAATTTTTATTGATTTGATGTATAAATAATGAAGAATAAAATAGGTATCAAAATGAACATGTTGATGGATTGAAAATTAGAGTTTTATTGTATTTTTGACCTTGACATCCCCCTACTTTATTCCTTACAGATTCAGTCGTCAAGATGCCTAGGTCTCGAGATTTAGGGTCATTCAATACCTATGATATTTTATTTCATTTTCTATTATTTTTTATTTTATTTTAGCTTTAAATACGATATTTTATACAATATTTACAGTGTAAATAATAGATGGAATTTTAAGCAAAATAATGATATATACATGCATTTAGCTAAGGTTTAGATGCCAAATGAATGAATAAAGGCGATGAAGTGGAGGTTCATCAGTAAGCGTTAAACAATCGAAAGGGCATCTGTTTGAACACGTAAGTCCCAATAGAACAAGTAAATGTAGTATTCTCATGATCCTCTGGGGCATTTGACACTAGATTATAACCTGAGTATCCATCCAAGAAGCAAAAGAACTCTTTCCATGTCAACCTTTTAAACACATGATCAATACATGGCAGCGGAAAGTGATCCTTCTTGGTAACTGAATTCAAGGATCTGTAATCTACAAAGATGCATCATGATGTTGGTACTCAGGTCGAGATCTCCTCTCCTTGGTCATTAGTAATCACAATAATTCCATATTTCTTTGAAACCATGCAATGTGCTTACACATTTAGAGTCGGAGATTGGATAGATAAAGCCAACATCACAACACTTTTTTTCTCTTTGATGACAACTTCCCAGAGATTAGGATTCAACATGTGTTGTAACTCATATGATGACTTCCCATCCTCCTTTAAGTAGATATGGTGTGAAAAAAGGCATGGATTTATCCCTTGGAGATCCAAAATGTTACATCTAATTGACTTGCGATTTTTCTCTAGAACCTCTAGAAAGAGAGATTCTAGGTCAACAGTCAAATGGGAACTAATAATGATCAGATATAGTTTAGGCTCACATGTAAGGAATATTTCATGTTTCTTGGAAACGGCTTTATCTTAGGCGTAGTTGGAATCAGCTTCTTGGTAATGTCTAAGATGTTGATGACAATAGTTGTACCGTTGCTTACTGATGTTGTCCACCTTGTTTACTCCTTATTCCAATATCAAAATAGTGAACATATGTTTAACATCTTTCTCATGTTCGATTAGGGATGATTCTTCTTCAAACAGTTCAATCATCTCATCAACAAAGGACTCCTCATTTGTAAGTGAGTTGAAATGGATTGTGATGTCCAAGTCATCCTCTTGAGAGAGTATTTCTCGAGTTTCCCTATCATTCAGATTTAAGCATGGTTCTTTGATGTTCTCAATGTTATCATAGTCTTCTTCAAACAATGTGGTTGCCTCACTTATCTCAGATGCACTTTCTGCACCTTTCAGCTCTGTGATCTTTTCAATCAATACAATAAATGTGTTGGAACTAAATGTGATCTTTACATACTCATAATCTGCTATCACCTCAGTTGTTCTAAGGAACGACCGACTAAGTATGATCATTTTCTAGAGTAACAGTGCAAATGAATCCATGTCTAGGACAATGAAGTCCACTAGGAATTACATATCATGCACTATCACGATAACACACTTTAATATCCCTTAGGTCTCTTAGTGGTTCGATAGACAAACTAAAAGATCATTCTGGTTGTTTTTAGCGATCCCAACCAAATTCCTTAAGAAGAGTAGTGGACATGATGTTTGTTGAAGAACCCTTATTAACCAATGTTCGTCGAACATTTGATCGAAAATCAAGCACATTATCAAAAAGGCTCCCTTGTCTATCTTTTTGAATAGGAGGTTTCGATGGCACTAACAGTAGCCATGGTAAGAATGTGTTTCTTTGCACGATAGCATATGTTTTTGTTGGGATGACGCTTTGAAGCTCATGCCTCTTTCAGTTCTTTCATAATAGTTGGTTTGTATTCCATGGCTTTTGAAAGTGGCATTTCTAGGAAAATATTTTGCAAGATCTCAACAACACTAGGATCAGATTAGGTTGTTTTGAATTTCTATTTTTTATTTTTCAATGCATGTAGATATGTCATATGTACATCATTCAAAAAATGTTCTTTGGAATCAGTTTTTACATGCAAATGATTAGAAGGGATACACTCATTTGCCATACTGGAAAGGCTAAAAATGGAAATGTCAGCTTTATTAATCAGCATAGGACCGGCTGCAGATGTTGGCTTTTCCATGGTTGTCTCGATGAGTCCTTCATTATCATTCTATTTTTGGCTTTTTCTTTTTTCTTCATTTTTTGTATTTTCTCATCATCAGGAGTTGTTCTTCCTTTTTCTCCTCGAGAGCTCGATGCATGCACGACTAAGAAAGACTCACACTAGGAAGCTTTATTCATCCCATTCGCATTTGCAACTGGTTGTAGAGTCCTACCACTCATGAGAATAACAACATTAGATAGCATAACAAATTTATTAATAAATGACTTAATCTCATATTAGACACTCCTTACTACATGATCCTTACATCGGAAGTTATCTGAGTTGGCTTCGACTTATGCTAGAATGGTGGTTTTCACAGCGATCAGATCATCTAACTTCTGGCTCATCCCACTTAAACTGTTCACCAATTGTGCCAAGCAATCAAGGGTTGGATTCACTGTGGCTGCCTAGCTCACAGGGTTGTGCTCGCTGACTCTTTTACTAGTACAGATGATGTAACTGATAGCTCTGGTAAAGACGAGGAGGGTATTGCTTATAGTGTTGTAGAGGGTACTATTGCTAATAATGAGCAGTCAACTACTACTAATGGTATAATGATTAGTGATTAGCCGAATATTGGAGCATTGGTCGTCAGGTGTTAACATTATGTGGAGAATGGTAATGCGAGGATTGGTTCTCGTATGTCTTCCATATTTCTACTGGTGGAAGAGGCGTATAGCCGATGATTAATCATGCAGTTGTCCGTAAGGAAGGGTCAATTACTGATCATTTTCTCAAGCTATCATTCACCTATTGGCTTTGTTGAGGTCGTGGAAAGAATGGCTAGATGAATAACTAGGGCTCGAGATGGTACACTACCATCTCTGTATGCTATTGAGATTATTAAGGTGCTTGGTCGGGAGACTGCATGTAGTACATGTGCTGGACTGACTGTAGTTTTCCTAGACTCTATTGTGGATTGGATTCCTTGGGCTCAGTAGGTATCTTGGTAGATGAATTCTAACACTATCATGAGTTGATTGTTTTGACCAAGAGCTCCAACTGCTTGCCGATTTGATCAAGCTTGTCCAATTTTTTGTTCTCTTGTTTAATTACAATTAATTTTTATAAGTTTTGTGATCGTTATTCAATGATTTTGATCTTTGAGATATGGTTCCTGATGATGTTGAAGTAGGAACCGTCATCTATCTCTACTCCATATGTTGCAGCCTTGGTTACGATTTTGTGAGGATCAGAGGATTATTCTAGAAAGCACGTAATGAAGATAGGGTGGGTGAGCCTTTGGCCAACCCCTCAAATATTTTCCATGTGCTGCCTTCGTCCTTGTTGAAATGTGATCCCCCACATGCTACGTCCACCATCTTCTGGCTTTGTTTATTCAACCCACGAAAAGGTTTTATATGAGACTGGTCTTGGGATATCATGGTTTGGGCACTTCTGTTGAAGATCTATAAATATTTCCCATGACTCATGGATGGGTTCATGGGACAACTATGAGAAGTTTGAAATCAATGCTCTTATCTGATTCATGCAACCAAGGGGATAGTACTTATATAGAATTGCAGACTTCAGTGCCTCCCAATTCGTCACAACCTTCCCCAAATGATTGATTCCATATATAGCCTTATATTGAAGGCTAAAGGGGAATGCAATCATCTTGAATACCTCCAATGAGATGTTGGGGTTGTGCATGTTTCCACAAATGCAGTTAAATAGTTGTAGATGAATGTAGGGCTCTTCATTCATGTTTCCCTAGAAAGTGGGTAGATGTGAGAGTAGTTGAGGTTTCAACTTGAAGTGACTGTGGATCAAAGGAATCTAGATCCATTAGGTTATCTTCCTAGCTCTTGAATTGTATGTTTCATTGAGAGTTGGCTTTCATTTCTCTCTCACCTCATTGTACCTTCATGGTGTATGATGAATCTCTAGTTCATCACTCTAAAAGATGAAAATATAGCACTATTCCCAAGTAATTAACTGCATTTAATCATATATATATTGCATTTCTATAACTCATTCATATGAATATAATATTCACATTTTAGCATGCATAATTGCATTAAATAAGAAGCCAAATTTCATTGTACACTATAATATGTATATTACCATAATTTCTCATATGTTTTATTAATTTGCAATGACTTTAAATAAAGTAAAATCAAATTTTTTATGTACATATTACTAACATTAATCATGAACAAAATATCAAAAAAATACTAATCAGTATATTTGCCTCGTAAAACCCATACCATAGTTTAAAGATAAAAAGTATAAATATCTCTCTCATACAGTCGCCTATGAACCCCTACTAATTTTAAATTAATGTACATTCAATTATTTAAAAGAAACAAATTCAAAAGATCGGAGTTCTCCTGTGGAACATGGGTTTCGAGACCTCATTATATATTGTATATTTTGCCTATTTTGACCATACTATTTTTTGTACAAAAATAACTATCTTTGGTTTATTTCTTTTTCTATATTTTTTATTTATATTTTAATAAAATGCATAAAAATTGAAATAAAAATTGAAGCAAAAATTAAAGAAAAAAACAATATATATAAGTCCCTCTATTTTATTTATTTTTATTTTTTTAATAATTAAAAATAACAAAAACATTAGATTAAGTTGGGAAAATATGTTTTATCTTATTTTAATTTGATTTCTACCTTATTCATAAATGACAAAAAAAATTTGCAAAATATAAAAATATGATATTTTAAATTAATAGAGTTAGCAAAAAATGCGTTCTATATAGATAATCTCTTTTGATTTTGATTCCTTCACAAAAGTTGTAGATCTCGTCAAGACGAACAACTTTCGTTAGACTATTTTTAGATTTGACCATATTTTCTATTCCTTTTTTATTTTTCTTTTAATTTTTATTTTGAATTTTCTAGGAGTGACACGTGGCAGCTCCCGGAGCCGCCACGTATCAGTCAGTCGTCGCGTGTCGGTCCCTTTATTTTATCTTTATTTATTAAATTTATTTTATTTTACTTATTTTTAAATTATGTTTTTACTCACTACGTGGTGGCTACTCAATGCCACATGGCATCCCTATCCTCCACCCATCCTGTACAACTGTGCCTCCACCTTCTGTGGCAGTGCGTCTCCTCTCCCTATGATGAATACACATTCATTTACCTTTATTTTATCTTTAAAACCCTAGTTAAATGCACGTAAATATAACTAACTTGTACAAATTAACACTCTGACCTTTACATGTAAAGCACCTAAATACATGTATTTAAATACATAAAATAAATAAAGAAAAGAAAAATAAAGGAAGTATTGCAAATACTGACTAACCCTGAACCTTCATACTAAGTCAATATTGAGTTGGCCAACAAGAAATAAACTATGAGGAGATAAGGGCAGATAAACACAAACAAAAGGGCACTATTATCTAGAACCCCTAGGCGACCTGTATATTGTATATAGTTGAAACTTTCTTTAATTTATGGACAATCTTTTACAGTTCAAATAAAAATACTTTCAACATCAGTACATAAAAATACGTAGAAAAAGACAAAGTTAATTGTACATTAGAACAAGGTACTAGGTGACTGGGACCCACATATGAAAAGGCTGCAAACATAACTTCATTGATCCATATCGTCTCCATATGAACTCAAAATGGACCAAACTCACCTTTATTGAAAATTAAATTATCCATCTAATGAAGGTGATTTCATTAAAATGGGAGTTAAGATACAAAATTTGTCTTTTAGGGTCCCAAAGTATACTTTACAAATATATTTTAACATTATGTCTTCTTTGTAGTTATACTCTTCCCATATTTGTAAATATTTATAAATATTATTTGAATATCATTTAAACTATAAAAACCAAAATAAATCATTAAAATTTCATTAAAATAACTAATATAATAAAATACATTGGTAAACTATATGTATATTATACATACTCATATTTATTTAAGTAAAAATAAAGTCAAAAACTGAAACAAAAAATATGTAAATGCATAATTAAATATATTGTAAATATATAAATTACAGACATTAAGTAATAAATTATAACATGCAAAAAAATCAAATACACTATATTGATAATTATACCTATAATTACACCTGTAAAAATTAACACATAATAAAATATCAATAAAAAATGAAGAATCACTTAAAAATAAAAAAAAATAATGAATAAATTCCATGTTTTAAGAAAAAATAATATTTCTATTTATTTTCCATTATTACCTCTATTTTATCTTCTAGCACCTGACATGGACCAATCAGGTGCATGTCATGGTTGACCTGCCGATCGACTGTACCCACACCTAGGCCTAGGCGTGTCAGAGCGTTAACCCCCATCTTCTCCAATTTGTTCCACCCAATCCTTTTATTTTTTGGGCTCGATTCCTTCTTTGAATATGTTCCCCAATATTTGGTCTTTCGCACCCTAGTGATTTCTTTAACAATGGAGTATTGATGCACCAACAATCCCTAGCCAAAGTCACCTTCTTATTTAGTTTCTCCCCCTACCTCCATTTTAACTTGATCCGTTTTTACCCATCTTCATCGCCTTTTCTCTTAATCTAGAGCATCCCTAGCGATAGTAGGTGCATCTCCTGAGATTAGGCACTGCGAAGGAGGTAGAGAGACGATATCCAAGCCTCGCTGGACCTACTCAGGTGTAGCTCTTCTCCTCCCTAGTTCCTAGGCCCGAGCAACTATTTTCTTTGCCTTTTCTATTCCTAGCAGTAGTTGTAGGATAGTGTAGATTTTTATTATGTTATATTGCATTTGGTATTTCGTAAAATATAAAAAAGCGTAGTTCACCAGAGCATTGAACTCCAACTTTCGGTTCAATATCCCTCAATTGTCCTCCACCTCGTTGACCATCCCATCTGCTTCACCACATGCTTCTACATCTCTAGCACCCCTCCGATCCCCTTGATCTTGCTCAAATCAATAGATCTAGCTCTCCTCCTCTGTCTTTCGTCGGAGAGCTCTGCCCCATCGCATATTCACTTCATTACTCCTCAAATCAAGCCCCAGACCACCCTCTCTATGTTTGCAAGCTAACTTTGCTGGTACTGGAGCTTGATAGGCCCCTAGAGGGCCAAACTTTGATAAGGACAAAGGTCCCTTGGCATCCATTCTTCCTCGAGCATCTAGGATTGTACTGAAGGGTCCTGGACTATTTTGAAAGTATCAAAGGATGAGAGAGGGCTCAAGCTTCATTTTAAAGCACTTGGGCATCACCTAGGTGGTTGGCGTCGAGCATGAAATGGATCGTAGCTCGCCTAGCAGAGCTTTCTTCCCTATTCTTCCAGGCATGCTCCCAATCGTCAGATCAAGAGCCATCCCCTGGTGCAGCAGCTACCATCCTATCACACCCAGCCAGGCCGTCAGATCCGTGGGCGAGTATAATCTCTGCTCTTCATCTGTGAATCATCATGGACTGTCTGTTGCATGACCCCTGTATAAGTAGTGCTCCATATGTTGTCCACAATGCCTATTGAGGGGTATATTGCACTATTTCCCCTCCACATTTTTATTTAGTCTTGAAACTTCCATTTGATATTGTAATATTTACATAATATTTCAACTTAAGGACTTGAACTTTGTCATTATTACATATTAGTCGAATATATGTCACCTTAGGTGCCTATGCGTGTGAGGGGACTGGGTATTTTGTGAGGACGCCCCTATGGGTTTGTGTTATTATTAAGTACAAATATTTTAAATATGAGTGCAATTTGTTTGTAGAAAATTACAAGCGGGACCTGAAACTTTTTGGATAAGAAAAAACACCCCTACTAATGCATTTAATATTGATATATTTGGGAATCTTGCACATATGCTCATGGACATTTTTAGGGTGTTCTAGAATACATTGCAACTTTATTTAAATTCAATTTAGGTTCCTACCAGCTCATTTAGTTTTATTTCTTGTATTTTCATTATTAAAATAGCCTTTTGCACCTAGAAATTATAGGGAAATTATTTTATGTGCCTTGAACAATTTTAAATCACATATAATTTTATTAAGCTAACTATAATCATTTTCCTTTTTACAAAATACAAAAATAGAGCATTTTCCCGATTTTGGATTTAAAAACCCACAAAAATTATAAAAATATTTTGAAAAAATCTAAAATATTAGAAAAATTAGTAAAACTTATATTTAAGTCTAAAATTATTTAGTTATTTATTTATATATATTTGATTTTCTTTCCTTTTTTATAAATATTACCAAAATCTCTTAAAAATTTATAAAAACAAAAACTTAATAACAATTAGTATAAATTATATTAAATTCAAAAATATTTAGTTATTTTTAGATTTTTTATAGTAAATATTATATATTAAAAATAATTTTGGGAATTTTTGAGATATTTATCTACCTTTAAATCCCAAAAAATCTGACCCATTATTATAAGTCATTGTTTTGACATTTATGGTCACTAAAAAATACGTACAAAGTTAGCGAAAATTACAAGAAAATTTACAAAAATATAGAAAAAAAATATAAAAACATAAAAGCATTTTATTTTGTAAATTTTAAATATTTTTAGTTATATTTATAAGTATAAAACTCTCATCTTATATATATATATTGATGTATTAGTTATATACTTGTAAATACTACTCTTTCTGTTATAAATACTTATAATATATTTTAAAACGTATAAAAAGAAGGACTCTACTTTTATTTCTAAATTTTTATATATTTATTATATATATCACATGGAGTACTTATATTGTACCTCTTATTCTATATATATTATAACTCTATACATTAAAAAGAAAACTACAAATCTTAAAAAAATAAAACGAAATAAAATTAAAAATTTAAAAACAAAAAAATTAAAAAGGTTTTAAATATATCAAAATTAAATATAATTAAAAACCAATAAAAATTACAAAAACTATAAAAATACACAAAACATTTGTTGATTTTCTCTTAGATTGCCAATTTTTGTGACTATCCCTGTTGCTCCTCTAGGTTTCATCCCCTACACTTGCATACTATACATACCTTTTTGTAGGGTATAGTAAATTTTAGCTCACCTTCCTTTTTTGCATAATCACTGTTGTGGGTTAGTTATTGATTGACACACTTGAGTTGAGTATTGAGAGACGAGAGAGGCATCGATACAACGATTGTCGGATACTACTTTTCGGACACTAAGGCCCTCTGAGGCTACACATTAGACACCACAATCTTGCTTTCATTAAATGGCATTGTTGATGGGGAGCAACGCTTAGGATATATTTTGTGTGTATCTATTCTTTCTATCATTTTCTGTTTTATTTTTCTTTTATTTAGATAATTGTTTATCTGTGCTAATACATCTCATTTCATGTATTTTTTACGGGGGTTCGTGGATCTAGGGCAATCTTCCTCAAATGGTTGGTGCACCTAAACCACATGGATATATGCTCCATCTTCATGAGTTGGTTGGATAGGAAATTTGGCTAGCTTTTGGGACCCAAATTAGCAAGCCATTACCTTAGATTTTTCTTTTGTTTTTGTTAAATAGTGACTCTATTTATTATTGCAATAATACATGTGGTCACCCAGACTCTCATACCTATTTTACCAAGTGTCTGTTCACTTGGGGGCTCATCGATTTTTATTGCTCATCACTTTCTACATTTTTGACCTCCCTATTTTCCTCTTATATTCTTTTGTTTACTGAGGTTTTTTGTTTTCCACCATTATTTTCATTTTTTTTCAATGATTTATCCTATAGATTTTCAGGATTGCTTGATTGAGTAAACTAGGTCTAAATCCCTAATATTTTCATGATCATATGCATGCTCCTATAGTCTAAGTTTGGATATAGCTCAAACTCAAACTGTGCTTCACAATAATAGCAATTCCTACTTAGGGTGATTTCACCGCTTTGTCGTTGCAGCCACAACCGACACTCCTGCTGGCTAGAAGGAGGTCACAACGCAACACTAGCCTCAATCGAGTTCTGATTAGCCTTGGGTCCAGCATATATACTATGTGCGTGCACCAGAACAACAACCAACACAAACATAGATAGTGGCTTACGATCTCAAAACCCAATAGTTTTAGGTTATGCAACTCTTTCACCGCACCACAAATTCAAGAGGTTAACAATATTTGGGGTAATGTGATGCAACTAACCCGACCTCGGGGATAGTATTTGGGTTAAAACTCTGCCATCCGATTGTCCAACCAACAACATGGTGGGAGGAGTCTCCAATACTATTAGTCCCATCAGTCTCCACTCCATGGAAATAAATGGAGACAACAACAACATGAGAAGTCAGCATACCGCCCATATTACCATCAGTAATAACCAACTACTCAATACCATAACTATTCCTTCCCTCCTCGTTATAACCATTCATCCTTCCCTCATAAGTCTCAGTAGTACTAGTAGTAGTCACAGTACCACCAGCCTCACCTCCCTCCAATTGACGAATCATTATAGGCTTCTCCGGTGAATCCTTCCCAAGATTGCCTGACTCAGTTGATTCAGAAAATGAAGGAGATGAGCTAGAAGATTGGTGACCGCACTGTTTCCTAGATAGTCATTTTGGCACATGTAGAGGTCAACCTCAACGACATTAGGAGAAAGGAGCAAGTAGACTGTAGTGCCACACTAACTCTCAAGTTAGGTATAAAGTCTTTTATGTTATATAATTTTATTTGTCTCAAGAGTGGTAGAACACTACAACCGTCTGCTCCCGCTAAGGGGTAATGTCAAGCTTTTATAGGCGAATCTTCATCACATGTAGCTGAGCCCCTATTAGAGCCCAAATAAGAAGAAGATCAGTTCGCAGCACAATGACCACCATCTCCAAAGAAATTCCAAAAAAATGAAGAAAATGAAAGCTCAACAAATAACATCCAAGGTCGTGCCAATGCTGTCGAGGAGCAGCCAGCATTAGCATCCATTCCCATACAAGCTGACACGACAGAATTTCCTGCTTTTATTGTACCTCTTGCTTTGGAAAGTTGTACTTTTCCCAACCATCAATCTGAAAATAAGAACTATATTTCGCATGAAAATAAGGTTTTTAATGATGATGTCTTTGTTCCTCTTCATGATACATTAAAGTCGAAAACCATAAAAAATGAAAAATGCTTTGTCTGAATTGAGCATCGTGGAATTATTACAAAACATTATGCTCAAAATGCCACTTATGAAAGTCATGGAACACATATCGTTAATGAAGAAAATATTAAAAGAAGCATGTACCACAAAGCGTCAACCCAACAAGAATAGGTGCAAGAAACGAGTAAAGCACATCCTCACCATTGCTATAGTCCATGCAATCTGTAACCTCACTGTAAAGAAGGACATGGGAGCCTCATTTGTCAGATGTGAGATGCTTAACCAGGAATTTGAAAGAACACACTTGGATAGTGGGTCATAGATTGATATGACGCCGACATCACTACTCAAAGAATTTATGCTAGGACCACTCAAAGCCACAAGAATAATTCTACAGTTCATAGACATTTTAGTGAAACACCAAAGAGAAATTTAGAGGTATATAATATACATATAATTAACTAATTTATTATATAATTTTTATTTATAAATAAGAATTATTTAATGAAATATAAATATAATATTAATAAATGGTTTGTAGTATACTTATTAAATAGGTATTTAGTTTTAAATTTAATAAATAACATATTATTTTTTATTTTTATCAACTAATATAATAATAAATATTTTTTGAATTTTTACAGATTTTTATAAATTATTTTAGATATATATATATATAAAAATATAGATATATAGGATATAGTTGAAATTTATCTATAAAGAGAGTTTATTTATTTATTTAATATACTAAATAAAGACTAAAAATTCTGAAAGAACTTGTGTATAAAATAAAAGATCAAGAAAATATTTAAAAAAAATATAAAATCAACAAAAATGTAACTAGTATGCTCTAATTGAAATTAATATCCTCAAAACCCAATTATCATTAGGTCCTAGAACTGAATTTATGCAAACGAGTCCAATTTTAGTATAACCATTTCATTTATTAGACAATATTATTTTATGAACTATAAAGTCGAGTATAGTAAAATTTGAGTTCGTATGAAGAAGTTATGATGTTCGGAATTTGAGAAATTAACAACATAAAAGTTGGATTTCTTGGCATAAATACATGTTGGACATTTTTTAGGATATATATATATTCCTAGAAATAACTAGGAGAAGAGTTTAGTGAAAAATATGTACACAAGAATTAATAAAAAATCAATGAAGTTTTGATAAATATTGGTTTAATAAGGAATAATGTGTGAAGTGTATAATTAATTGTTTTTGTGGTCTTCTTCCTTATCTCCCTCCTACTTTATTGTTTGTCGACCAATCCATACTAACTTGGTCTCGGAGGTTAGGTAATATAGATATCCCATGCAACTATATTTATATTTTATAGTCATATTGTATAATATACACATACTTACAATCTGCCTTATTTTTATTTTTTTATTTATTTACATGTTTCTAATTCATAAGAACACATTTTTTTATCATGAATGGTAATTTTAAAAGAAATGATATTTAATGGGTATTTACATGCATTTGTTAAGGGTTTTAAGACAAAATACAAAAGAAAAGTTAATGAATCATGGATTCATAAACACCTATACTGAAACTTTACTAGTCCCTTAGCAAACACTTATTTGAAAAATATGCGAAAAAGAAATAAAGTTAGAACGAATTTGTTTTCCTAAATAATTCACAAGAACATACAAAGGACAGAGCTTGGTCAGGCCAAAAACAAGCATTTTAACAGAGCCTTACCTAGGACAAGGATTTTAATCTCAACAATCCTCTAGTTCCACAAATCCTTATTTAGGTTCACCTCAATAGCCAGCTCAGATCAACTTATCCATATCTTAAACTCTATCAACCTTGAATTCAATTTGTATTCTATGTGAATTGTGTTATCTCTTCCTGCTTAAAAAAGCGAAGAAACCTTCAATCCCAATAATGCACTCCCATTAGTTCCTCATCAATCTACTCTTTCCGCGAGGAGGGGGGTATTTCCTTCTAAGGTCGGGTCGTATTGTGTCAACAATCGAATAGAGAGAGAATGTAGAAGAACTAGAAAAGAATTGGATTGTGAGCAGTGTAGTCGCATCTCCTTGTGAAGCCCATCTGGAGTAGCTAAATTTTGACTATGATGTGCATGCTTTTTGAAAACTTGGACTATTGTGGTCATATTTGTATTTGGTGGCTTTTTTTTGGTAGTCTTTGTAATGTTGCTTGCAACTGCATCAATCTTTTGTGCCTCGACAAATACAGCATCTTTTCATTCCATTCAATTTTTAAGGTCTTGGAAAAATTATGCCAGCAGATCATTCCCTCATCTGAAGCTATATTTTAACCCCACAACTCTCATCTTTAGGCATCCGCACCACGAGACAAGGATGAAAATGCACCACTAAAATGAATTGCCCTTCACAACCCCATGCAAGTCGAGCTAAGTGCAAAGTGCATATGTCCAAAATTGGTTCATTGATAAAGAGTTAAACATATGAAAACAAGTGTTAGGCAAATTTGAGTTGACTTCCCAAACATGGTCTCATAGAAAGATTTAAGTTAAAGACCTAAAGAGTCGAAATTCCAGTTTCTGGCTAGGCTCCTTACAGTGAAAGTCAAAGGACATAATCAAGCTCCATCCTTTAAACTATTAACAATCTTTAGTTTGAAAAATCAAACATATTCTAAGAAATTCTATTGCAAATGCAACCACGTTTTTGTGAAGTGATTTTTCTAAAATTTACTCATATTTTATGTTTTTTAAGCTTTTGCATTTTTTATAAATTTTAGAAATTTAAGTTTTTTATGGATTTTTTTTCATTTTTTTATGGAAAAACATATGTACAAGAATTTTACAAGATTGATTACCAAATTTTTTATTTGGATTAAATTACTAATGTACTTTACAGGTTTTATATACAAGAAATTTAAAGATGAATTATTTACACATATTTTAATATGTATGATTTTATATAAGTACTTTGCATATTAAATACAAATTTTAAATTAAGTATTTTAAATAAGAATTTTTACAAATATTTTACTTATTTATAAGGATTTTATAAATAATAAATAGATATATTTCCAATAAAATTAACCCTTACCCACTTTTTATGGGTTTTATAGTTACAAAAAATACGTAAAAATACGAGTTACGTACGAAAGTATATATCGAATATATACACCGGATATAGTTAGCTTGTGTTGTGTCCTCATTGCATGAAAAGAGAAAAAAAGAGGAAATAACTCGCGCTAACTAGAAGTGGGTGAAAAAGAATAGAAGAATAGAAGTCAGTCGACCCACATATACTTACGATCTGATCATCGTAAGTATAGTGGGAGACAATTGAGGTAATTAAGAGCAAGGAATATACAAACAATGGAACAAAAGAAAAATAAGAAACAAAATTAATGAAATCACTCAGTCCCCCTTTAGTTATGGTCAAGAATCCTAAGTATAGAAAAGAATGTGGTCAAAAATTAGGGGCCCGTGATTGATGTAAAAGAAAGGAAAGACAAGAGAAAAGAAACAGAAAAAAAAAATAAAAAACGAGAATAAATAGGAAATTTGTTTGCCCTATACATAGGATCTGGTATACTAATTATATAAATACGAGCAAAAACTGGGGATGATTCGACACTAAGAACAATATACAAGTGGTGTACTCCAAAAAATGCATGGCTTATAGGTTTCTGTACTGGAAAAAAATGAAGTGGAAGAGTAGTCATTAGTCCCGTACAAAGTAGATCACCTCAACTGGGGCTAGATGATTGGTGTTCTCCACGAAGTGCTGAAGCATCTGCCTGTTCACTACGAATGGTTCTGCATTATGTGACGCATTTGATATAGTTATACATCCATTATCGTGCTCCATTCTAACTCTGTAAATTCCTTCTCATTTGATTTTTAATATGCAAGGAAAAAATTTCAATCGTGCATTAAACAACCAAACTTTCTGAACAAGGATAAAGATCTTTTGACAAATGTGTCTCTCATGTCATTTCATTACTTTGTCCTGATAAATGAGGGTTTTCTCCTATGCCTTTTTTCGAATATCAACTAGCTCATTCAAATCCATCTTCCTCTTGGTTCCTGCTCTCTGCATACCATGTGAAATCTCTATAATGGACCATTCAGATTTGTGCATGATCTATACGGGCACATGGCATGGCTTCCCATCAACAATTCTGAAAGGAGAAGTAGTTAAGGGAGTCAAGTATGCAGTACGATGTGCCCAAAGAACATGGTTTAGAAGCTGTGACCAGTTCTTCTTATCCGGTCGTACTAATTCTAAAGATTTGATTTCACCTCCCTATTGAGGCTTCATCCTTGACGTTCTTCTGTGGGTGGTAAGGAGAAGCTACTTTGTGATCAATACCATAATTCTTCACTTGACTTTTCACCTCCTTATTAATAAAGTGGCTACCCCCATTAGAAATAAGAATATGTAGAATATCGAACCATGAAATAATATGTTCCCTCAGGAACCTACACACTACCTTGACATTAACGGTTCGTGAGGGTATAACCTCCACCAATCTATTGACAAAATCTACAGCCAGAAGAATGTACTCAAAGCCATTTTTCGAACGGAACAACCCCATAAAATCTATTCCCCATGCGTCAAAGATCTCACAAATGATAACTTGTCGCATTGACATTGCATCTCTAGTATCGACTATCTGTACTGCTCTCTGACAATTCAAGCAACTCTTCATGAATGTGCATGCATCTCAAGTAAGAGTTGGCCACCAAAATTCCCTCTTGACCTTCTACATTGTCCTCTTCCCTGAATGATGTCCCACTGCCTCTAAAGAATGGCACAGTGTGAGGACACTGTTGTATTCCTCCTGAGGAATACATTGCACGTAGACACAATCTGGTCCCATTGAAAAAGAATCGGATCCTCCAAGTGTAAGTATCGTACCTAAGAAACAAGACTGTCAACTTGATCCTTCAGCCATCCTTGTGGTCTCTTTTGTGTAAACAAAAACTTCACTATGTCTGCATATCACAGAAGTTGTGTAACTATAAAGATAATCTCGTCTGGAAATATCTCTACAATCTCTTGCGTATACTCATCTGATGGCTTCTCCATCTATAATCTAGAGAGATAATCAATTACAATATTCTTTACCCCAGGGTTGTCCTTAATATCGAAATTGAATTACTTAGGTAACAAAACCCATATAAGAAGGTGTGCCTTGGCATCCTTCTTCTCCATCAAATATATGATAGCCGAATGATATGTGTAAACTATGATTTTTAAACCAAGAAGATATGTTTTGAATTTATTGAATGAGATTACCTCTGCCAGCATATGCTTCTCTGTCATTGTATAATTGCGTTGTGCATCGTCTAAAGTTCATATGGCATAATGGATAACAACAAGAAGTCCATTCGTCTTATGTTCTAATATAGCCCCAATCATAAAATCTAAAGCATCCGTCATGATCTCAAAGGGAAGAGACCAATTAGGTGGCTACAGGACATGAGCACTATTAGTCATCTTCTTTAGTGTGAGGAAGGCACTAAAACATTTAACAAATACCAAGAACTCAACATCTTTCCTAATAATTCAGTTAATAGTCGGGCAATATCAGAAAAATCTTGAATGAATCATCGGTACAAACCAACATGCCCTAAAAAAGATCGTAACTGTTTGATGTTGGTTGGTGGCTGGTAACCATCTTTAACCACGCAGTCAATAAATGTCGAAGTAGAAACCGCTAAAGAGAGAGTCGATTAATCTGTCAAAATTTACAAACATCGAATAAGAGTTTGTTCCATTATTTATTTATCCACAAAAGTGTTCCTCTATTGAACATAGGGAGGTAGAAAATCGAGGAAATTAAGAGAAGAAACGAAGGATATGTACCTAGGGAAGATGAAGGTATACGACCTTCAGGTTATTTCTCAACGTTGGGCACTTCACCGGAGCTGAACATCGCGACGACTACATTGCAAGGCATTGCTAGCCCTTGAACCTCCTCCCTGCTGATACTCCATCCACAAAAGCTGTCCCTTGGGTGTTGTTACCACTAGTGCTGGATGGAGCATGTAGAGAAATGTAGAGATCTCGACAGTTCAGATTGGACCAAGGAGAGTTGGTTCTACAGTTGAGGTTATGATCAATAAATAAGAACAAGGGAGGAAGTTTGATTGTGATCTAATGGATGGTAAAAATGCTGGTAGTTGGGTGGAGAGAATGGAGAGTGAAGACGAGAAATCGTGTGGAAGATGCGATAGGCAGAATTGTGAGAAAAGAGGTTGGAAGAACAAACTGGAATAGACTTTTCTCAAGAAGAAGGCTCTAGGTGTTGATACCTATGAGCACTTGGTAGGCTAAAATTATAAAATACATATTAAATAGTTAATGAAGTTATTTGAAATGGGAATAAAAACAAAAAAATGTGAAGAATTAAATTAACTATATGGTATAATTTATTTCCATAAATAATATATATTTAATGAAATATAAATATAATATTATTAAATACATATAAATAATACTTGATAAATAGAGATTGTATTTTTAATTTAATAATTTAATAAAGAATATTTGATTTTTATATTTTGTTTATTATTACGATAATATAAAAGGTGTATGTGAGTTTTTATACATTTCAATAAATTGATTTAAATATATCAATAAATACAAGTATATACTATATAGTTCAATTTCATCTATAAATTAGAGTTTTTGACTTATTTAAAATACTAAATAGTGTCAAAAAAATTCATGGATAAAATACAAGATTAAGAAAATAATTAAAAATTATAAAATCATTAAAACTATAAATAGTTTGTCCTAAAGAAAATAAATTGCCCATAAACCCAACTAACAGTAGGTTCCAAAATCATCTTTTTGCAAACAGACTCCAATTTCAGTGAAATCACCTTCCTTAATTAAAGAATATTATTTTTTGAACTTTAAAGTGAGTAGAATGAAATTGGAGGTCTTATGAGAAAGTTACGATATTCAGAAGTTGAGAAATTGACAATTTGAATGTTTGATTTCTTTTCATATATACAAGAAAAGATTTTTAACATTCTTTATATTTTTCTATACATTTTTCGAAAAAAATAGGAAAAGAGTTTGATAAAAAATGTGCTCAAATGAATTAACTAAAATCATTGAAATTTTTATGATTATTGGATAAATAATGAGGAATGCGTAGAAAATATAAATGATTCATTTTGTGGTTTTCTTCCTTATCTCCCCATACTTATTTGTTCGTCGACCAATACATGTTGACTTGGTCTTGGGGATTAGGTTATATAAATAATTCCTTTAGCTAGATTTATATTTTATAAGTCATATTTTAAATATATATACATATCTACATGCTGCCCTTTTTTCTTTATTTTTATTCTTTTAATTATTTACAAGTTATGATGGATAAAAGTGCATTCGTTTTCATTTATGAAGTTTTGTTAATAATGAAAATTAATGTATATTTACATGCATTCATCAAGGGTTTTCATCAGTGTCTCAAGGCATTTGATGACATCCATCTTGGCAGGTCAACCTCCATACCTCGCTTGGAGATGACATTCCCCAACACAATCCTATTTATAACCATAAAATGGCTCTTTTCCCAAGATAAAATGAAATTCACCTCCCAATATTTATGAAGAACCTGGTATAGGTATGCTAAACAATGTTCAAATGAGTCACCATAGATCGAAAATTCATCGATAAAGACCACGAGAAAATCATCTACCATGTCTGCAAAGATGGCAAGCATACACCTTTGGAATGTAGCATTGCACAAACCAAAGTGCATCCGTCTAAAAGCATACATGTCAAAGGGACATGTAAAGGTAGTCTACTCCAGGTCCTCCAGAGCAAAAGTAACTTGATTGTATCTAGAGTAACCGTCAAGGAAACCGAAGTACCCATTCCTTGCCAACCTCTCTATGAGTAGGTCTATGAAAGGAAAACGGAAGTGGTCCTTCTTCGTTGCAGCATTCAATTTTCTGTAATCAATGCACGCACATCATGACATGGTTACTGTCTTTGGAATCTCCTCTCCACTCTCATTCTTAACCATTTGAATTCAGGATTTCTTCAGGATAATAAGTAATCGATTAAGCAATCAGAGTTGTAGATGGGATAAATAAACCTTGAGTCAAACCAACTTGTAATCCTTTCTTGACAATATCTCATAAACCTAGATTCAACGTGCGTTGAAACTCTCTAGAAGTCCTATTTTCATGATCTAGATAGATATGGTGGGAATACAAAGTCAGATTTATCCCGCAGAGGATACATTCCACCCAATGGCCTTGTGGTTTCTTTCAAGAATCTCCATGAGATCAACTTCTTGCTCTTCAGTCAAATATAAACTGATAATGAACGAAAACTATTAATTTGGAGCCATAAGGAAAACATCATCACATTCAGTGGTAAGGTCTTCAAATATGGCATGGCGGAATCTATCTCTTTTGTATCCTTATCTCTTTGTTTATTGGGAACTGTGCTGGTGGTAGATGTGTTTGCAATATGGTTATCAACCATCTCAATATGCTCCAAAGTCAGAGTACGGAGGATGTCTAAAACATCATCTGAGTTGTTATTATGCTTTCTCAGACCCCCTAGAGGAAAATCACTCAACTAAATGAAAATCAATCTCTTGCTAATCTGACGTAGAGGAATCAAGTAAACTCTCAACATCCGAAATATCTGCAATAAAATATACCATCAGAAGAACTGCCATTGTAGTCTCGTACTTGTCCTCTGATAGGATATCATAGGTCTCACCTGATACATCTCAAGGTTCTCAAGATGAACCTCATCCATATAATCACAAGTGGCTAAGGAATTCATGGAATCTGAATTGGATGTAGATGCTGCATTGAATGTCGATGATTATCTCACGATCTCTATTTGTATTTTTTCTTACTCGATGTGAAAAGATACATTCCCTGTATCATAGTTGAAGAGGGACTTCACAGTTTCCAAGAATTTCATCCCAAGAATGGTTGGGGTAAGGTGTAACTATGTAGGGCAATCCATGTTCATGACAATAAAGTCCATTAGGAACTATTGGCCATCCATGAACAGGATGAAATTCCTCAAAATGCCCCTATGTATCTATACAAATCTATCAACAAACTGACGGATCGTGTGGGATTTATAAAAAGGACCTAACTCGATCTTGTCGAGTAAACATGATGGTAACAAATTGATTGTGGAATCGTTATCTATGAGAATGTGACCGAATGAAGTATAAGAAATCTTGTATCTAACATAATGTGCATCAGAATCTTTCTTCCTCTTTGGCAATCTGTTTTGTATGGAACACGTGTAGCCTTGGTTAATATATGCTTCTCTGTACATGATTTCTTCTTCCTACATGTGGTACATCTATTCTTCATCTATTATGTCAGCGCAGGGAAATGATCTAAGGCATCATGGAGCAGGATCTTCAAAAAGATGTGATCATTAAGCAATATATTAGTCTCTGGAATAACATCATTCTTTTTGGATTTTTTTTCTTTCCTTTTCCATGCAAAGCGACGAGAGAATGAATAAACTCAGGAACAACAAACTTTCTTTGTTATTTTCATTTACATTAACATGAGAATCAACATGTACATCAGGAGTCTTAGATGTATGTACAAAAACTCTTGAATACGTGAAAGGATGTAGAATCATCAGGATGGTCTATACGACATTGTGTGGTATCATGGTCCGAGTCATCAGTGTCCATATCAATCGTCTGTATATCGCTCCCTTGAATAGCATCATCATGGACATCATGTTAGTCCTCAGCGTGGTGATCCTTCTCCTCAACGTCATAATGTGTAACATCAGGATCATCATGGATCAGCTCTTGCTCCTCCACATGTGCCTTATCCTCCTCTAGATTCGATGCTCGTTGATGTCTATCGCTCCAGAGATGAATGGAGTTAGATAAAAAATCAGAAAAAGTGACCATACCTATGGTAGTGTCTACCTAATGTAAATGGCACCTCTTGATATTTGGGTTCATCTAAGGCTATACTAGGAGAGTGATCTTGGGTGCTGCTAACTCATCTAGGCGATGGTTAACCCACTCCATCTCAATCGTACAAAACGTCCGAATCATGCTCAACATATCCATCATTTAGTTCAGTACTAGGGATTGTGAAAATATCTCTAACCTAGTGTGTTGTTGTGACGCCCCTAGGATCCGTGTACTCAGAAAACCAATCCACACACATACATTCCACATTTGAATATTTCACGTTCACAAAAGCAGGAGAAAATAGCAATATGCAACGGTAATACTTTTTTTTGCTTCTCATTGCATTCAACTTGTTCACAAGCATGTGTATTTCCATTCACTAATTCCATTGCATTCTATTATCCATTTCCATGCCCACAAAAAATACATGTAAGCATAAATATAGACGTCCACAATTATACATTACATGCCATGTCTCTCATAAAGAAACTACAGGTAAAGAAGACAATAAAAACTACTACCAACTGTGTTACAAGAAGTGTTGTTAAGCTGCACTAAAAGTGATGTCTCCAAACTGCTCACTGATGAGGACCTGCGGATCCACACGTAGGCACGTTATGACCAAAGTTGCCCAATACGAATTAGACAAAACTATACAACAACAAGCATGATATAATTTAAATGTGTGCAAAAGAAAAGAAACTAGGTAACCTGATCTCACAAGAATTACATTTTTTATTATGATTATATATGGATATGAGTAGCCAAGCTTTGTGGATAGTCTGTGGTCTTGGTCTGGGTGATACCTCACACTATGACTCTAATGCAAAAAGAATACCTTAGGTGGTGTTCGGCTGGCGGTTATCCAGGGGTGGATAACCTGTTTTTTTTGATAGTGTGTTTGGTTGGTGGGTTAAGGGTTGTGTGGGTTTGGATGATGTGATTGTATTGAAATTTGAAAAAAGTTGGTAGTTATTATGGTATGATTGTATTGAAACTTGAAAAAGTGGGTAGTTGTTGTGATGTGATTGTATAGAAGTTTGGAATGTGGAGTAAAAGTTGAGTATTTTATGATTTTTAGATGATATGATGGTATAATATATATTTTTTTTTGATGGGAAAGGAGTGGGCCCCACAAGTGGGTTAAGAGTGTGGGTTTTGGGGGGTTACCCACCCAAAGTGGGGGGTAACCCCCCAACCGAACGGGCCTTAGGGTTGGGGTGCCTCCAGAGGCATGCAGTGGGGTACAGTGCATCCAAACTATGTTCCCAACACATCCACTTAGCTCCACTTCACAATTGATACTTCCGATTCACAATCTAGAATCCAACCCGCAAATCTTCGCGACTAGCCCTATCTTCCTTATGCACAGGAGACTAATATCCCATTCCCAACTTCATTAACCACAATTCCCGGAACTCCCCTCTTAGCGTTCCTACTCGGAATACCGACCAATGTGGCCTACATTGGCCCGTACACGAGTGTTATCTCTAAGTGACAAGCGAAACACTAGTCGACCAACCATGACTACTTGGCCCGCGCTCGAGAACTGGGCTAAAGCATGCAAGTGCGATGCCAACACCGTCAGATTAGCACCTCGGCGTGCCAAGCAACATGTCCCCCAACCATTGCACCTGCAATAGCAGTTGGGATTGCGGTCATCTAGGCTTCTACCTGAGGCCCAAATGATGCAAGCCCCTCCCTTGGAGACAACTACTCCACTACGCAATGTTCATCTACTTTTCACCATTTAAGGATGATCATCATAAGTGTAAACAGTAGTAGTGATTACTTTGAGATATCGCCTGGTCAAATATTGTATATGGTGGATAAAAGTTTACAACCGTTCCATGTGAAATTCGACCACTACAGATTCTCCCTTTCTTGTCCCAGTTGTCAGGTTGTAAAATAAAAAACCCCCTGACAGTTCTGACTTAGTGCTTGTGGTAAGTTAGAAAATGGATTCACAGGGACACAAGCAAAACACTGAATCAATCCAAGAGACTTCAACTCGCATTAAATTTAAGATAGGGGTGAACATGCAAATGATGATAAAACTAAGGGTGCATACGTTTTATTGGCCTAGAATTCCAAATAAAAGAACGTCAAAATAAATTTTCCTAACTAATACTAAAGAAAAGCCATTCATCTAACAATCTGTTGGATTATAAAAGAATTCAAATTTAACGAAAAAAAGAGGGAAGCTGTCGCTTGCTTAAAGGTCTAAAACTTAACAATGTTAATATATTAATCCACCTAGGAAACATGTGAGAATATTTTATATGCAAAATTAGCGTTCTCTCTCTCTATTTACACACATAATACTATAAAATTTAGAAAATATTCTCCTTTTTAACACCTATCACCAAACTCGAGTTGGTATTTATCCCCGTGAATGTGCATACCCCCGTTAAATCTTATTATGTTAGACATGTTTTTCTGCTACTCATGAATAGCTCTTAGTCGGTACAATTTTTCAGAAGAGTGTCCTGGCATGAAATGAGGATATGGCCATTAGGGATGAAACTAGTAAGTATATCACTATTTCAATATCCATATTGCCCATCTACTTCAAATATAAATATGAATATGGATGGACCCTTGCATGCGCAACAGACACTTGGATTAAATTGAGATCCTGGACATATCTTGATTTAATGAACTACTAAGTCAAACAACAGAATTGACATGCAATTTAAATGTTCCTGGACTGAAAATGAAATAAAAATTATTAACCACAACGTGCACTAAAACCTGCAGTTTGCTTCAATCATGCCAAACTTTATCTGAACTGATTCATCAGATTAGAATCAATTAAATGTTTAGCACGATTCCAGAATAAAATAAATTATATGGAAGGGAAAATAATGCCAGAACAAAACTTAAAATACTAACATTCAGCCCACTATCGTCAGTGTCGATTATTGACAAACTCGGGGCAGTCAAAACAATTATAGACTAACAAAGAATATGGTAAATGTTATGCAGGTCTGAGGTCTAAATGATTCACCGAACTGACAGTTGTATCGCAGAGCACGATCAAAATAGAAAGAGAAAAATATAGGAGGGACTGCTCTCATTACTAGAACCATGTTAACAATTAGACTCCTTTAATGTTATATCTATTAGTTCACGTAGGAATCTTCCTATATTATAAGGTGGTTCCTATTTTATGATTAAGAGGGGAGGGTATATAGTATGTTGGACAATATATATAAATATTGTGTGACCATAAAGACATCCGCCTGAATTCACACCCCGAAACAAGTATAGCTAAGGCTCTGACGAGGAAGATATGATATGGAAATCATGTGGAAACCGCAGCAAGAACATGGGGATATCATACCTCAAAAAAATCCGATTCCTCGGAATCTTCATCCATGAAGAACGACACGATCGATGCCTTGATGATGATGAAAAACGCATATGGGAATGCCTTGGACCTTCTTTACACGGGGGTGGTCTCGGATCGACGATCCGAGGCACTCCAGTGATGCTCCAACGAGGAAGAGAGAGGAGGAAGAGGGATGGTCGTAGGGAGAAAGACTTGGGGTGATTTGGGCAAGGGGAGGATTGGGGTTTAAGGGTAAAACCCAGATTCAGATTTGGGTTCGGATCTGAATAGGACCCTGACCCCTCCTCGCTAAAATGACCATAACTCGGGCTCCCGAAGGCGGATTTTTACGTTCTTGGACTAAATGGAAAGCTAACGACGAGCTCTATACAATGGACTACTCAAATAAATTTTTTAGACATTGAAATAAAAGCATATTTGAAATTTAGCCCAAATGCACATGTATTTTGCAGATAAGTCCCTGTTCGAGTTTTGGGGTTTCACAGTTGTCCCTAACTAATCAAAGAAAATGGTGTAAAATATACGAGAGAAGAAAAAGAAGGAAAAAATGAAGAAAGTTGGATCCACTCCTAAATTATATTGTTCACTTTCTTTACTTATCCAGGCAAGTGCTCATGGGCCGAACACATGGAGGCAGAAAAATCGCACTTGAATTTTTTGATTGAAGAAGACAATTTTATGATATTTTTATTTCTTTTCTTCTCTTTTTCAGTGCTAAAATTCTTTTTATATTTTAATTTTATTATTTTTATTCGATTTTTATTTTACAATTTTTTTAATCTTCGAAAGGGATATTTTTCATTCAATTTATCTACAACATAATATATGAAAATAAGAGAAGAATATAGGTGATATTATATCGTTGATAGATTGCTTGATCAACGGGCTCAAGAAGAAATAAAAAACAAATCAAGAGGGCTCAAAAATCAAAGATCAAAATCTCAACAAATGATCATAAGAAATCCTCAAAAATTGAAGAAAAAATGAAGAAAAATACTACAACTTTAGAATAATGTAAAATAGTCCACAATAGACTGTTATAGAAAAGTGGGAAAATACAAAGAAAAGAATAAAGGTTTCTTTCAATTAGGCCCCTGGTCAAGGACCTAATTGTAAGAAAAATAGTAAAATCCTTACACTTTAATCAATAGTCAGGGACCTAAATATAATAAGAACTTCTACTGGACGTGTATTGAGAGACTCTGGAATTGCAGGGCTTAATAAGCATTTTTCCACCATTTGGAGGTCTACAGTCAGGATTAAATCAAGAGCACTTGATCTGGACCATCCATGCAGGACAAGTGGCGTTATTCTGTAGCTCGTTTGTTCTTGAGGACTTCTTCCCTAAACTAGGATCATGCAATTGTGGTTTTAATCCCCAACGGTGCGATCCACGACCGTGGAGGTAGGGTCAAATGGGGAGCGTCTTTCCCCTTCGAGCTCGATTACTATGAGGTGGAAGGTGGCAGAGATGTCTGATAGAGAAGCATCGAAGTTGAAGATGGTCGTCAGCTAGGGTTCCCAAAAAAACAGATGTTATTAAAGTTACAAATCTGAGGACGTTCAAATTCTAGAGTACGATTTGCTCTTGATGCGAATAACAACCTACAAGTGATATTTCTGTGCTCGATTAAAAAAGAATCGGTCGATAGATGTAAATGTATCTTGCAACATTCAACAGACTACGTAGAATAGGATCTAAACAGATATGGAGTTCAAATCAAACTTTAATGCAATTCATGTTAAATCGAAAGTAGATTTTGGTTGGAATCAATAGTTGGATACTTAAGGGGACTAAGATAGCGATTAAAAATTCTAATAAGGTGAGAGAATTGGGATGAAATAAAAGGGTATATGGGTACCTAGGCATGTAGGATGTAAGACCCTTGGTGATAGCTCGATAGGGAGGCGTTCCTGGAGTTGAGTAACGCACAAGGCAATGATTTGAGGGTGATCAAGGCCTTGGAAATCTCCACCAGAGGTTCCTCTCACATGCAGTGTGGTCAACATCCTCGTCTGTCACCCGAGGTGGCCAGAGCACGGCGATGAAAGTAGAGGTCCAGCCAGTCTATTCTCAATGTAGGAGACGTTAGTTGTGAAGGTTTGATGTTCAAAGTATTATATAGATTGATTGGAGGTAGTTGAGTAGTGATATGATGGTAGACACCAATCTAGGATGTTAGAAGGTGATGATCAAAGGTTTGTATCAAATATTAGTGGTGATATGCCACAAGAGTTAATGGAAGAAGAACGAAGGATAGAATAAACCTCCAACAACCATTTTTGGAGAAGAAGCTCCCGGTGTTGACACGTGCCTGCATCTAGTAGGCTACATGGAGAAATAACTTAATAAATAAATACTAATTAGTAAATGGGCTTATTTTAAATAGGTATAGAAAAGAAATAGTATTGATAATTAAATTATCTAATTTATTTTTATAAATAATAAACATTTAATGATATATAAATATAATATTAATAAATAGAAAGCATACTTATTAAATAGGTATTTGATTTTTAATTTAATAGTTTAATATATAACATATTATAATTATATTTTATTAATTGATAAAATAATAAAAAAAGTGTACGAAATTTAATGGATTTTTATAAATTTATTTAGATATCCATATTAATAAAGATATATTGGATATGTTCAAATTCATATATAAAATAGCATTTTTGATTTATTTAAAATATTAAATAAAGGCTAAAAATTCTAAACTAATTTGTGGGCAAAATGAAAAAAAATAAAATTATAAAATAAATAAAAGTATAAATAGCATGTTCTGAAAAAATAAAAACCTAAAACCCATCCGAAAATCGACTTTTTGCAAACAGTCTCAAAATATAGTGAAATCACCTTCATTAATTAGAGAATATTATTTTACGAACTTTAAAGATAAGTAGAGTGAAATTATAGTTCGTATGAAGAAGGTATGATGTTAGAAAGTTGAAAAATGACCAATAAAAATTGGATTCTTGGCATATATACAGGTTGGAATTTTTTTAGGAATTATATATATATAGGACAAGTGTTTGGTGAGAAATATGTACACATGAATTAATTGAAAATTAATTAAGTTTTGATACATATTGGATAAATACGGAATAATGTGTGGTGTATAATTAATTATTTTTGTGATTTTCTTCCTTAACTCCCACAACTTTATTGTTTGTTGACTAATCCATGTTGACTTAGTCTCGGGGTTAGATTTTATAAATATATCTTGCAGGTATATTTATATTTTATAGTCATAATGTACAATATATACATATTTTCATTCTGCATTCTACTTATTTTCTTTATTTTTATTCTTTTATTTACTTATTAAAGCATAAGAATGCATTTTTATTCATGAATGGTAATTTTATAAGAAATGATATTTAATGGATAGATACGTGCATTTGTTAAATGTTTTATGACAAAATGTAGGAAAAAAGTTAAAGAAACACGTATTCATCTATCAAGAACTTCGCTTACTCGAGGTTCTAAAGAGAAACCACAAGATGATATGCTGGAAAATTTTGGATCTCCTTGGGATAAAGCCTTTGTTATGTTTGCACCACATCTATTTGGAAGAAGATTACATGACTTCCCGTGATTTTCAGCTTCAGCAGAATGCAAACCTTCGGGAGGTCTTGATGAAAGAAATCATGAAGTGGTGCGATGTAGGATTTATATATCCCATCTTTGATTCAAAATGGGTTGGGTCGTTGCTTGTTATCCTCGGAAAATCAGGGATCACCAGCGTAATGAATGACAAGAGATAGGAGGTCCTGACCAGAGTGGTGATGAGTCTCCATTTCATCACCTTTATTCTTTCATTTTTAGCCTTTGAACCCTAGATAAATGCATGCAAATATCATTTTTTGCCTAAATTAACATTCATTACATATTGTATAAATATTTTATAAATGACATTATTTAAAGTCAAAATTAGTCAATAAAGGAAAGAAAAGAAAAATAAATAAAATTACAAAGGTATTTTATGATCCTAAACCCCGAGACCTAGGCATCATGATGACTGGGTCGACAAGGAATAAAGTAGGGAGAGATAAAGGTAAAAAACACAATAAAAACCATATTTATTTATTCTTCAATAATTCATGTTTGGGATCTGTTTGATTCTTTATTATTTATACGCCAAATCAATAAACTTTTTACACGAAAGTAGTTGATAAAAATACATAAAAAATACAAAATAGATTTCACAAAAAATTAATAAATAATGTTCATTCTACACTTTGAATAAGATTCCAAAACCCAAACTTTGCAGGCCCATATCTACTTCACATTAAAAATGCATAAAAATCTCCTTTAATTGTATATAACTTTTTATTGTCTCTTTAATGAAGGTGGTTTAATTTAATTTTGAGTTAATATGCAAAAGTTAGGTTTTGGACCCCTATTATGCAATATGCCAGAATAAAATATTGATTCTATTTATTATTGTATTTTTCATTATTTTATATTTTTGTAATTTTGTAAATATTTTTTATAATATATGTACATACCTAGAATACAATAAAACCATAAAAGACCAACTAAAATAAATAAGAGTATAATATATATATATATATATGAACTACTTATATTTATACCTATATAATTAATTCCTATATTTATTTAAACTATATAAATAGCATCAATTAAGTTATAAATATATTTGTGTACACCTAAATATGTTTTTAAAATACAATAAAAATATATTTTTGTACACCTAAAGTGGTTATAAATAATTCAATTTTGTATAAAATAATAAAATAAATTACAAAAAAAATAAAATACACATATATAGGTAAATATACCTATAACTTTATATGTAAAAAATAACTTGTAATAAATATCCTCATAAAAATAAATAAAAATGGGAATAAAATACTATAGAAAATAATAATCAATTTTTATTTTATAACCTAAAATTAATAAATTCATTTACTAATTATTCATCATTTTACAAGGTATTTTTGCCTTACATTTTTCTGGTTGGTCCACGTGGATCAACAAGAGCCATTCCTTTGTTGACGCTGATCAACTAACCCTTTGGCGCCTTTGTTGTCAGAACCTCAAGCACTCAAGTTTTCATCATTTCCTCTTGCGATCTAATGATGGAATCACCTTGAGACTTGAACATGAATTGCATAAGGGGTATCCGTGATTTTCGCAGGATCATTAGATCCCGTCAATCTCCTTCGAGTCCGTCTCCATTTGATCTACAAATCAGCTTGGGCCTTTGTCTATAAATAATACCTTCCTCCTCCAAACTAAAGTTTAATCACTCTTCGAGTCCTGATTCCCCTTGTATTGTGCGTGAGTCTGTTCCCGGTGTTAGAGAGAATACCCCCAAGTGTTGGAGCGGAGCAAGGAGGATAGGAGGCGGTCCAAGGCATCGCTCCGACGAGGTCTCTACTCCTTGGTGAAAACCAGGTATGAGCTGCGCATTTATCAATTTTTAGATAGATTTGGTCCTAATCTTCATGTTCCTACATTTCATTTCGTTTTTCGATCAGAACTTTAGCGTAAGATTCGAATGAATCGATCGTCGGTGCTCCCAACTCTGCCCTTGCTCCACAGTTTTTCCTACCGTATCCGACTCCCATGCCGCCCTCACATCAATCCTAAATGCATTTTCCACTCCCTTGACCCATCAAATAACCTTGATCCTTCCTGGATTGAGGCATTGGTTCTCCCTCCGCGACCTTGATGAATCTCATATTCATCACTCTAAATCTCATTAATTAAGCTCAAATCCCTCAAAATCACCATCATTTCTTCATTTATTCTACATAATTAGAATTCATGCATGTTTTAATAAGAATTGCATTTTAGCACGCATTTCTGCACAAAAAAGAAGCCAAAAATCCAAGCTAAAATTGACCTGTAAATAGCCTAACTCCCTTGATTTTTAGCTCATTCATGCTAATCCGAATGATCCAAAACGACCTCCACTGTGTACATATCACTAACAAGAATAAATGAAAAATACAAAAAAATCACTAACCCAAATAAGTGGACCAAAAACCCAAACCCTAGTTCTAGGATTTCAGGACTAAATCCCTCATATCTTCCCCATCCAATGTCTATTTTAATCCTACCCACTTTTGAACTAATGAACATTCAATTACCTTCAAAAGAAGACCAAGTTCAAGTGATTCAGAGCTCATATGTGAAAGTTGTTTTGGGCCTCTTTTGTACATTTTGTATTTTAGCGGTTTTTGACCTAGTATTTTATGTAAATAATTAACCTATTTTAGATTATTTCTTTTTTATTTGTCTTCTTTAATGAAAGTTTTATTAAAATGCATAAAAATCCAAATCCAAGCTGAGCTTGAAATCAAAGAAACAAATTGAGTCCAAGTCTTCACTAATTGTCTGTATAAAAGTCGTCTTTTTCGTATTCTATTTTATTCCCTCTTTCTCTTAATTAATTAAAATAAAAATAGGTTAATGTGTCTTTATTTATATTTGATTTTATCATATTTTTTCCGGATTTTTTATCTGGTTTAAAAATGACAAAAAATTATAAAACCCAAAATTCAAGGTATTTTATGTACATGGGATACCCCAAAAATATAACTTTGTGCAACTAATCGATTTTGGTTTTGGTGTCTTCATGAAAGTTGTAGATCTCATCTAGACGAGCAACTTTTGTGAAGAAACTTTTTCGATCCGAGTCGTTTGCTATTTATTTTGGATTTTACAATATTTTTATTCTTTGAATTTTGTGGTGCTGACACGTGGCTGCTCTTGGAGTCGCCACGTGTCAGCCATTTTTGGGTTTTTATTATTTATTTTTATAAAAAATAAAAAAGACCCCGCATATGCGTAGCGCGTGTCTCTCAGGTACGTGCTACGCACATGCTTCCTAATTAAGCCCCGCCCACCGCCTCCTCGGCCGGGCACGTGTCGCATCCTCGGTCGACCGATAGTCGACCGATCGGATGGCCGAGGAGCATCTTCCTCCTCCTAGCAACTTTCCCAATTCACCTTCTCTACACCCCGCGATTTCGCCGCCCATCTCGCAAACTCCGCCACCCACGTATCTCATCCGATCTCGACTCTCCCGTCGAATCCCCGATTCCACAAACCCTGATCCCAATCAATCACCATCTCCAGCGATCTCCTTCCAACTCCGGCGTCACTCCTCGACCCTATTTAAAGGACCGTCGCCCCTTCCGATGCTTCCATTCGTCGTTCTGCGATTCAAGACCGTCGGGGTGACAGACTGGCTCCTCTTCACGCTGCGAGATCTGAAACAGTATTCCACTTGGTTGCATCCCACGACGACCCCCCTCATCGCCCCTGCTCTAGCTCTGGCCTTCATCGTCATTTAGCCCAACAAAGATCAACGTCGTCGCAAGCTCCCCCGATAGACTGTGCTGCTCCTCTTCACTGACTTCGACGTCGGTCGCTCCCAGACTCTCATCAACGCTTCCAGGTGCTCCGTTCTTCACGCCCTTCGAAGCCAACCTTAGCATCAACTCCTCTGCACATCGCATCGGTCGGAACATGAGCGTCCACCGGCTACCTTCACCGACACAGCCGCGCCGCCAGGTCAAACCCGAGGACCCCTCCCTACGTGCGCAGCACATGACCGGAGGGGGGGGACTTTGCATTCAAGCCCCTAGGGCTATCACCATTTGCACTTCAAGCCTAGGGTCACGTGCTCCGCAAAAAACACTCATGATTGAAGATATATCGGATATTCCAAAAAATAATGATCATATATCGGATATTAAAAAAACTCTCCTCTCAGCATATACGGGAAAATAGAAGGAATTTTTTAATCTCAAAAACATACACCGACTGATTGATCATGAACAGAATTTTGAGGATGATATTTCGAAATAAATAAGAGATTCGAATTAATGGAGGATAGATTTCAAAAATTTACCGTCCGATTAATTTTACTCTCTAGGAGCTCGGACATACAAATGAATGAGGAAAAGATTGGATCTCATGTTGACAATTTTTAGGATATTCAAAAACCTAGGGACGATTCTGACAACACTTCTGCATATTATTCCCCTATAAATGACTATGCATCTGAATCCTACTCGGAACATCAAAGCCCTTTCTCATCTACGGAAGACACCACATCACCACACCACACAGTAAATACAAAAAAATGGAATATTAAAAAACACCCAAAAAATCGAAAATCTAGAAAATTACATAAAAATTGAAACTGAAGAAGATCTGAAGAATTTGGATCCTGCTTTACGGCAAGCACTGGAGAGAAGATTGATTTTTAAACTTCCCTTTATACATGCCATTGAACACTTCCCCGACCTTAAAGGATTTGTAATGGACAAATTAATGGTCAAAAAGTCAGGCAGGATAAGAACAAAGACTGAAAGACATATCTTGTCAATGGCCTCCTCCTTGGTGTTGAGAAGAAAAACAAAGAGCCGTAGAGTAAAGCAGTTGCCCAGATTTGACTTTGGAATGAAAGACACGATCTTTACCCATGCTCGAATTGATGACGATTCACCAATCAATATCCTCTCGACCTCTGTATTTCACGAACTCAAACTCGGACCGATCAGGAAGATACGAGAGATTGTCGAATTGGCTGACCGATCCATAAAGTAGCCGTGAGGAATTATTTCTGTCATCATGACATTCCAAGGTGCTCAACTCAAAGTAGAATTCATGATCAATGATATTAAGCATCAGGGAGAATTCACCCAATCTCCAATTATTCTCGGAAAGCCATTCTTAGCATTGACTAAGGCAATTATTGATTGTGAGACTAGGGAAATCAATTTTACAGCATTGGAAGCACTTCGATCGCACCCAGTCTTTGAGGAACTACGATTTTCTGAGGCAACCCACGAAGTCCCCGACAGCCGTAACCATGAAGCGATAGAAGAGCCCTACCCCATTGCTACACCTGAGATAGCGGTTGTTGATGAGACTATTGGTTTAGAGACTCTCCCCCCTGCTCCATTCCCAACTTCTCTCACCATGGAGAAACAAGTATATGAATCATATTATCCGGAGATTTATGCATGGTCTTACCCTAGGTCAACCTATTCTGACTACCTTGATCACATCAATACGACACAAGAATGCTCCAACATCAAATTAATCGAGAACGAACATGCAGAGACTCTCCCCAGTATTTCAATTCCTGCAGATCTCAAAATAGAAGAATGTTTCTTATATGATCCTCAGACGTATGCAAGGTCGCACCCAGGGGCAACCTACTCTGAATACCTTGACCAAATCATCCCAAATCAAGAGTGCATCAGCATTAAGAAGACTAAGAACAAACACGCAAGACGAACACCGACTAAGGAGAAGAATTCCAATGGTTATTCATATGGAGACTCAAGTGGACCGACACCTTTATGAAACAAGAAAAAGAGAGTCACCTTTGACCTTCCATAAGAGGAATCAGTTGATGATCCCTCATTAGGTCCGGAAAAGGTAATCTACATGAGCGAGGTCTGCTCAGCAGCTCTAAAACCATATCTTTGCAAGGATCCAAAATTCGATTCTCGTTGGACGACTCCCGTTCGTCTTTATTATTCATCCAAAGCTGATTCTCCTACCCTCATCAGGTACACTGGAATTATTTCTTATGAGCTGACTGAGACTGGTGCTTCAGAATATTCATCCGAGGATAAGTCATATGATCTCAAGAAGGAACGTATTCTGAGAAAACAACTGAAGAAACAAAAAGACAAGAATATCTGGAGTGTGTCCACTTTCAAATACTATTCCTCTGAGGATAATTCTGATGATGGATACCTTTCATCTGACTCAAGCTCTTCATCTACTATCCATCATGATTTTTCTGAGGATAACACTGATAATAGTTGGGAATCATATGCTTCATCTCCTTCTCATCATTACGATCTCCCACCACAGGATCACAAAAAGATCAGCCAAAAACCGCCTTAATCATCGACTACCCACCCTCCCTCCCGACCACATTGGTCTCCTTGTACAACTTCTTCCTCTACTTAGGCCAAGGCCTAAGTATAGAGGGGGACCGATGTCATCTGTACATATCATCCTCCCCATCTCACGATCATTCCATTTCAACCCTTCTCCTATACCTAGGCTACTCAAAGCCTAAGTATAGGGGGAACCGATGCCCATCTGTATATACTCTCCTCATTCACATATCCCAACTCATTTTTTCACTCTTCTTCTATACTTAGACTGTTTACAGTCTATGTATGGGGGGGGCGTACCAATCTGTCTTTTTTTTTCACTCTCTTACGCTTAGCCCGAGCTATGTCTTCTTTACGCTTCATGTGCACTAAGTACATAACTCTCGCTAAGTGTAGGGGGGTCTATATATATACTATGTATATATTTTACCCATATCTCGTACTTTCACGTAAGTCTACATGTATTTACATGGTGGGTGATTTATTTGAAAAAGAAAACAGAAAGAAAAAGAGTTTTGCTACTGGCACTAACTGTGTCCAAAATTTTTGAAAAAAATTGGCTTCTTATTCATTTTTGCATAAAAAACCGAAAATCCCTTACATAAAAAATAAAAAAATAAAAAAAAGAAGAAAAAAAGTGTCTGCATTCCACACACCAGCACTTCATCCATCATCACATTCATTTGAATCTATGAAAAGTCTTTGGGTTCTAAACAGAGTTATGAGCAGAAACTGAGAGTGATCTAGACTTGACCTTAATCCACCTAACTTTAAAGGAACTTCACCGAGAAATAGGATTTTAGAAACTTCAGGTCATACTTAATTCTTAGAGGTCCACATGACAATGTGCAGCAGTTGACTCATAGTGTCTAACCAGGTCTCTTCATTCTGGGTACAACTCTGGAATAGGGAATTAATTTGTACTCTCGCACTATGCACTTAGCTTAACTCAGACGGGATGTTGCAAGACTGTGTGAGTTTCTTTTCTGTTAGCGTGGAAATCTAAAGACTGGAGTACGGTTGAAAAAAAGCTTCAGAAAAGGGATGGACGGCTGGGCACAATTTTTTCTAAGACCCAAAAAAATGTATGGAAACAAAAAGATTCTATATCCGTATGGGCACAACAAGATCCAAGCAGAACCACCAAAAGTTTAAATAAAAAGAAGCCACTACCAAATAAATATATGACCAAAAAGGTCCAAGCTTCAAGAAAACCTGCAGATCTTGGTGGAGAGTCGGCAACACTGGCTAGCTTTACAAGGAGAGGTGACTACATTGGCCACCCTCCAGTTCTTTTCTCCTTCTTCTAACTTCTCCCCCATTTTGATTGTGAACACAACGCGACAGACCTTAGAAGGAAATACCTGACTCCCCGAGGAGGAGTTACTGAAGAGGATATTAGCATGGTAGTCCAGCATTCTGGATGGGAAGAGCTAAAACCTTTCACACACATGAGTCGATTGTTCATTGTTCATAGGGTATGCTTTGCGAAGAGGATTGTTCTAAGATGACTTCTGAGCAGAAACTCTGACAATGATGTGTAGAACTTGAATTTTGTTAATTTTAAAAATCTAAGTCTCACAGAAGTTCTACCAAACTAATAATCCAAAGGTCGAGTCGAGTTTCATTTTCACCTTCAACTCATGGTCTCGGTATGGAACCCAATCTCATTTCACCTCATGGCATTTCTTTTTGATGCTCTGGGACGAGCATGGTTTAAATATAGGGGAATGATGAATATCAGATTCATCACTATAAATCTCATTAAATAAGCTCAAATCCCTCAAAATCATCATCATTTCTTCATTTAGTCTACATTATTAGCATTCATGCATGTTTTAATAAGAATTGTATTTTAGCACACATTTCTGCACAAAATAAGAAGCCACAAATCCCATCTAAATTTGACCTGTAAATAGCCTAATCCCGCTGATTTTTAGCTCATTCATGATAACTATGAATAACCCAAAACCATCTCTATTGTGCACATATCACTAACAAGAATAAATGAAAAATACAAAAAAATCACTAACCCAAACAAGTGGACCAAAAACCCAAACCGTAGTTGTAGGATTCCCAGACTAAAACCCTCATATCTTCCCCATCTAGTGTCTATTTTAATCCTTCTCACTTTTGAACTAATTTACATTCAATTACCTTCAAAACAAGACCAAGTTCAAGTGATTCAGAGCTCATATGTGACAATTGGTTTTTGGGCCTCTTTTGTACATTTTGTATTTTAGCGGTTTTTGACCTAGTATTTTATGTACATAATTAACCTATTTTAGCTTATTTCTTTTTTATTTGTCTTCTTTAATGAAAGTTTTATTAAAATGCATAAAATCTAAATCCAAATTGAGCTTGAAATAAAAGAAACAAATTGAGTCCAAGTCTTCACTAACTGTCTGTACAAAAGTCGTCTTTTCGTGTTCTATTTTATTTCCTCTTTTTCTTAATCAATAAACATCCAAAAAAATAGATTAATGTGTATATATTTATCTTTGTATTTATCATATTTTTTTCGGATTTTTTATCTGGCTTAAAAATGATAAAATATTATAAAACCCAAAATTCAAGGTATTCTATGTACATGGGATACCCCAAAAATATCAAGTTGTAGATCTCATCGAGACGAGCAATTTTTGTGAAGAAACTTTTTCGATCCGAGGCTGTTTGTTTTTTTTGTTTTAAAATATTTTTATTTTCTGAATTTTGTGGTGCTGACACGTGGCAGCTCCTGGAGCCGGCACGTGTTAGCCATTTGGGTTTCAATTATTCGTTTTTATAAAAAAAATTAAAAAGACCGCACACATGCGTAGCACATGCCTCGCACGTGCTTCCTCATTAAGCCCTGCCCACCGCTATGTGTCTCATCCTCGGACGACCGAGGAGTATCTTCCTCCTCCGAGAAACTTTCCCAATTCGCCTCTACCGCACCCCGCTATTTCACTGCCCATCTCGCAAACTCCGCCGCCCTCGTATCTCATCCGATCTCACCTCTCCCTTCGAATCCCCGATTCTGCAAAATCCCCGATCCCAATCAATCACCATCTCCAACAATGTCCTTCCAACTCTGGCGTCTCTCCTCGACCCTATTTAAAGGACCACCGCCCTTCTGATGCTTCCATCCGCCGTTCTGCGATTAAAGACCGCCGGGGTGACAGACCGGCTCCTCTTCACACGGCGAGATACGAAGCAGTAACCCGCTTCGTTGCAGCCCACGACGACCCCCCTCGCCGCCTCTGCTCCAACTCCTGCCTTCATTGTCATCGAGCCCAACAAAGATTAGCGTCGTTGCAAGCTCCCCCGACAGACTGTGCTGCTCCTCTTCACCGACTTCGACGTCGGTAGCCCCTATACTCTAATCAATGCTTCCAAGTGCTCTGTTCTTTACGCCCGTCGAAGCCAACCTTAGCATTAACTCCTTCGTGCATCGCATTGGCCGGACCACGAGCGACCACCGGCTACCTTCACTGATACAGCCGCGTTGCCGGGTCAAACCCAAGGCCCCCTTTCTGCGTGCGCAACACGTGACGTGTGGGAGGGGGGAACTTTGCATTCAAGCCCCTGGGGCTACCACCTTTTGCACCTCAACCCCAAGGTACGTGCTCTGCTGGGTAAATTACGAAGAAGCCCCCAGCTCTTTCCCGATTTGCAATAAAGTCCAGCTCCAGAAGGTCACGTGCTCTGCACGTGACCCTCTGGCAATTTTGCAGAAAACCACCCTCTTTTTATCGGTAATTACACCTAGATCCCCCCTACTGCACTTCTATATTTATTTTATTTATTGTAATTGCAATTATACCCATGTCTTTCCCCTTTGTTTTGGATAGTTTCATTACACTATTTTATTTATCCAAAAATAGCATTTTTTCTGCATTTAATTCTCTACATCTTGACATATTGTGGACATTTTTGTGATCATTTGTTAATTATTAATCAATTTATTAGTGGAAAATTGCATATTTTTCCCATCTTGTGCTATGAAATTTGTCATTGATTAATCGTTGCTCTAAAAATTCCGGAAAAATTACTGATTGTAAATTAATTGTGGTTAACATTGTGCCCAAAAAGAATTGCATTTGCATGCACAGTTTACCATATAAAAATCATTTTGCATATTTCACTGTTTGATTTTTTAATATGGATTGAAACTGGTATTTTCGAGGTTTAGGAAATTTCTGATATCCATCACCTATTGATAGAACTTATATAATTTTGTACCTTGAAAATAAATAGGTTTAATATTTATTATAATTAAATATTGAAATTCACTCATTTGCATTTAAAAATTCATAAAAAAATCATCTTTCATCCAAAAATTCAAAAAAAATTAGTGTGCATTCATTTCATCATAATTTTCATTGTAGCCAAGTTTCGTACTTTTCAGACATTGTTGGATCGATATTTACAGTTTAGTCCCTAAAATAGGCTAAAATTTCATTTTGCATCCTTTATTGCATTAAAAATTACAAAAAAAGATGGCCTCAAAAACCGCAGACGAACTTTGATAGACATAATTCTAAGTTGTTCCTTTGCCTCCTTGTGTTCGACCTTGGGACTTGCCCAAGTAAAATAAACATAAAACCACGCGATTAAAACTTGACTAAATAACTGTGGTTATTTTCTTGGCAGATTCCAATTGCCGCTTATAATGAAACGATAAATTAGTTTTAATGAACGTCAATTACACAACATATATTTTAAATAGTGCAATTCTGGACTCGTCAGGCCTCCATTGGAGAATCTCCGTATCTGATCATTTCACCATCGAATCCACTAAATAAAGGCCCATATATTTTACCCTTTACTTTGCCATTCTAGTGCACGTACTTGCAGGTCTGGAGGGGATTATCTAAGACCCTTTCGGGGTTCAAATACATCCTGAAGAATGAAGTCCCTCCAGAGCTCCGCCGCCGAGATACGGATCTTTTTGATCTACGAATTGGTTGTGGAACGATGATACGAAGCTTCTGAGCTTATCAATAGAGCAGCAGGTGGTCGGAGGCGGTTGCTATAGTAGTTTTATTCTCGGGAGGGCAGTCGTTCTTGCCTATTCTTATAGGGATCTTCCCCACCGTCAAATCCAGATCGAAGTCCCAGTTCATGCAGTTGTCGTCAGATCAAATCGAGGAACCACCGTCGAATACCATAAGGGGATCTAATCCTAACCACTGTTGCTCAAATCATCACCGCATAAGGAGGACATGACGCATGTCAAGTGAAGAACCCACTGACATTCGTTGGCACGCAATAATGGGAAAACATTACACATACCACCAACTTTTTGTATACTTTTATTTAATACTAAAAGTTAGGTCTGAAGTGTAAATAATTGTGGAAATTTTGCATGGACCCCCTCGCATTTTTTTTATTTTCATTGTGTTCGTGCTACCTCACCTCAAGTGGTCCCCCACGTGAGGTGGTAATTTTGCAACCATACCTCTGTAAATTTTTGTATTTGCATATAATCCAAAATTATGTATACTTACTGTTAACTTTGTGGAAAAGTGTACAAAGGACTTTGAATTTTTTTTATTGCATTTATGCCCATGCTAGGCACTTGTAATTTAAATATTCCATGTTAAATTGCACATTTACCCGCATATTATTATTTTAGGGTTCTAGAATGCTTGGAAAATTAATTTTATTTGCAAAGGGATCCTTACTAGTATTTAATTTTTGTATATGTTTTCTTAGTTTTTATAAATATCACCCGTGCTCTAAATTTATGCAAAAATAGGACAATATATCCAGATGCATGCTTTTTCATGCCATGTAATTTATTTTGCATTTCATGCACTCGTCTATTTGTTAATAAAAGAGCACATTTTGTTCTTGTTTGCTTTAAAAATCCATAAAAATTATAATTGAAAAAAATCCAAAAAAATACAATTTGTTTGCTATAATGTGTACTAAGTATGTACCAACAACACAAAAAAGTAGAAAAAGGAAAATGGTAAAAAGTTTGAAGCTCCAAAATCCTATAAAAATATAAAAATTCCACAAAAGTTCCAAAAATAATTGTTTCTGTTTAGTAAATTTATTTATATATATTATTGCATATGAAAAGTAGTTTTGGTCATTTTTGACTTTCTTTATTATTTTTTTATAATTATAATACCCCATATTCTATGATATACTTATATATATATGCTTATATATGATCTATAATTATTATAATTATTATCAATACCTTATGAATATTTAAAAAAATAAAAAAATAAAAAGGATTATACTTAATAGTATTTTATGGATTTCTATATTTATTATATATTATAAATATTTTTTTCTTATATAATACTTGTTGCTTATATAGTTATATATATCTCTTTATAATTATATTTCAATTAAAAAGAAGATAAAAATCATAAAAATACAAAATGAAAATAAAATTTTATAAAATACAAATTTAAAAAAGGAAGGGATTTTTATCCGGCATACCCTATAAACTTTATCAATTGCCTCTACGACCTTTGAAACAACCTAATTCCTCCCTTGACCCCATAAACTTGCCAACTCTTACCCCATAAACCCTTCGGGTAATCTGTTTGAAGCCCGTGGGGGTTCTTGGGGTAATTTTTAGGGTCGATGGGGTAATTACGTTGTGCAAAAGGTCGTAGAGGTAATTTAAAAAGTTTATAGGGTCTGCCCGGTAAAAATCCCAAAAAGGAATTACTTTATTTAATTCAAAACCCACACATTAATTCATTTATTAAATCAATTGTACAAAATACAGATAATTACTTATTCATTATTTATTTATAGATAGTAATCTAAGCTACTTGTTTGCTCTAAATGGTTCAAACTCTACATGCTTACACATTATACACGTGTTTTTTGTAGAGTTAAAATAAATTGTAACTTATATTTTTGGTTATTCATTTATTATTCATATATTGTGGGTATCTGTTGTTTGAGTTGATTTTCGTGAGCAGTCACTATAGAGAAACTAAATATGTTTGATCAGCTGAACCTCGCAGAAGGCATCTCAACAAAAACCTACTTCTTAGCATGTCTTTGTGGATTACCGAAGCTGATCCTCGCAACTAAGAAAGATCATTTTTCATTGCCCTTCATTGATTAGAATATTGAAAGACTAGTGGCAAAGGAATAATTCTTCATCTTGGATGGGTACTCTAGGTATAATCAAGTTGCAATCACCCTAGAATATCAGGAGAACACAACCTTCACCTGTCTATTTGGGATATACACTTTCAGATGCATTTCATCCGAAATGTGTAACACCCCCACTACATTTCAGATGTATATGCTGGTCATTTTTGTAGACATGGTGGAAAGTTTCCTTGAGAACTTCATGGATGACTTGTCGGTCTATGGAGATAACTTTGATCAACATATGAACTATTTAGATCGAGTACTTCAAGGATGTTGTGAAGTCAATCTGGTGCTCTCATGGGAGAAGAGTCACTTTATGGTGACTAAATGAATTGTGTTAGTCATGTCGTCTCCAGGTGAGGCATGGTAATCGACCCAGCCAAGGTTGATATTATTTCTAAACTTGAGCCACTGACTAATCTTAAACAAGTCCAGTCATTCCTGTGGAATGCCAATTTCTACCAACGGTTCATCGAAGATTTCTACAAGATTGTGCAATCGCTGACAGAGATCCTAGGCAAGGGCACATAATCCGTAGTAGATTACAGAGCGCTCTGAGCCTTTGATCAGTTAAAAGAGATAATAACACATGATCCTATTCTACAGCCACTAGATTGGTCTCTTCCATTTGAGATCATGATAGATGCTCCAGATTATACCATTCGGTCTGTATTAGGACAACTACATGATGTTTGACCATTTGTTATTCACTACGCTAGTAGAACTCTGGATGAAGCCCAGAGGAATTACACTGTGATAGAGAAAGAGGTGCGAGCCACTATCTTTGCTTTGGAAAAATTCAGGTCACATCTTCTCGCTTCCTAAGTGATTGTGTACACTCATCAATCGGCCATATGATACTTGCTGAGAAAGAAGGATGCAAAGTCACGCCTACTTCACTGGATCCTTTTACTCTAGGATTTTGACCTTGAGATTCGAGACAAACTTGGAGTAAAAAATTTGGTGGCAGATCATCTTTCCAGGATAGCATAGATTGAGACTCCTTAGTTAGATCTAATTCCTTTAATAGAAACCTTTCTAGATGAAGTCATTCTGTTAGTCTCCTTGATTCCCTGGTATGCTGCTAATATCATCAATTACCTTGTCTCCAAGGAAGTTCGTTGAGATTGGCAAAAGCTGAAAGTGGACAAAATCATGTCTAGTATACAGTTTTACAATTGAGAGGACCAATATCTATTCCGTGAAGGTGCAGACTACATCTGGCGAAGGTGTGTTACTGAGGACAATCACATGAGTGACATAAACCACTGATACAAGTTGGAATCTGGTGGACACCATTCAGAAAAAAGAATTGCAACAAAAGTTCTTCTAAGCGGCCGCTGGTGGCTGCCTCTTTTCAAAGATACTATTGAACTTGTGAAAGGATATAATGACTTTCAGAAGATGAGAGACACAATCAGTTCTTGAGATACCATGCCACTCAAATATATTTATTTTTCATATGTCTTTGATGCATGCGGATCCGACTTCATGGGCCTATTTCCAAATAGTCATGTTTATGAGCACATTTTGTTTGTCGTTGATTATGTTTGTAGATGGGTGGAAGCTATACATGACTGAGCTGTAAACAGTCTCACCCTCTGTCTATTGCTCAAAGAAAACATCATTGCGTGGTTTGGGATCCGAAGGTATTGATCTCAGAAAGAGGGAACTAATTCATAAATAAAAAGGTTAAGAAGCTGACCAAGGAGTACTACATTGAACACATTATCACATCTCTGTACCACCCACAAACTAATGGCTTGGTTGAGTGTCCAAACAGGGAGATCAAAACAATCCTCCAAAAACTTGTACGTCCTAATCGCAAGAACAGGTCCCAGTGGTTCAAATCGATTCTTTCAGCTTACCAAACATCATGCAATTCTCCTCTTGGCATGTCTCCCTATTTCCTTGTCTACGACAAGCTTACCATCAACCCATGGAATTGATTCACAAATTCTTATGGGCAATCAATATATGTAATCTGGAGAGATAAGGTTGGAAAGAACTAAAAGTTGGATTTCCAAGACTCTGCATACAACAATAGCCTTTTGTACAAGGAAAGGTCAAGTGTTGGCATGACAAGAGATAAGAAAAAAGACATCTGAGCTGAACCAGAAGGTGTGGTTGTTTGACATAAAGTTGAAACTATTTACAAGCTATTTGAAAATCAAATGTTTTGGACCCTTCATTGTTAAAAAAGGTCATGACAATGGTAACATTGTGGTATCAGGATTGTCAGCTGGTGCACAAACTTTTTGTAGTCAATAAACAACTACTTAAACTATACCGTGAGAATGACACTTTCAATAAACAACTACTTAAACTATACCGTGAGAATGATACTTTCCTGTACTTTATCGATTTAGTTCAAGTCATCTACCAAGAATATCATTTAGATGCAAAAGGATCACACAAATGAAAATTACCAAAAACATTTTCCTTTTCTTCTTTTCATTTCTTTGTTCTTTATTCTCCCTTTTACTCAGTCATCCCTTTCATCACAAATATTCTTAGGATATGCTTCATCCTATGTATACGGGGTGATTGACTCAGGTGCTTATTCATTGATCCATGTATGTCTTCCCATTTATTGATGTTATGGCTATACTTAGGGATATTTATGGCTATACTTAGGGATATTTTTCCCTAAGTATAGGGGGAGAGATGCTGAGCTGATGATTTCGTACCATATAATATTGGATCATATCGACTTTGTATATAGTATGCAATGCTTAGGATTAGTTGATCCCAAGCATAGGGGGGACACCCGACTTCCCATTCGTTCATTGAGAATTAGCCTTTTCTATACTCATCTCGAGTTATGTCTTCCTTTTTCTCTTTGATCACAATGAGGACATAGCTCAAGATAAGTATCGGGGGTCAAATATATGTTTTAAGTATTTTAGCCATAAATCATACTTTTGTATTTTAAATAAATACGGCTATTACATTGGGTATGAGTTTATAACAAATTAATTTTAAAGAATACACTCAAAATTCTTCACTAACACACCATCCTTATTTGTTTTTCTATTTTAATAATTCTATAAAACTTGCAAATTCCAAAATATCTAAAATTTTTAAAATGTTTTGAAAAATCCCATAAAAAGATCAAGTCATAAAATGTCCCCACAAAAATATCTCTCCATTGCATAAGCATTTTTTAGAATGATTTTAACAATTTAACAAGTCTAAATAAATCACAAGATTAGACCTTGGTCTATACCTTAGCATACCTAGTTTCAAAGGAGCATATTACTGAATGGAATAGAGACGTTTCATGTCATTACGACTTAATTCTTTAGGTTCTATGAGACTGAGTACATGAATCAATTCAATGTGTCTAATGAGAACCCATCATGTCATCTGTATGACTCTTGAAATAGTGGCTTGACAAGAAACCTCGCACTCTGCACCTATCTCAACACAGATGGATTGTTGAAAAATCTTGGATTCTAAGTCGGGACAATACTAGGTCACTTCGTCAAGGGTGTCTCATGAACCATTCTTGGGGACCGTCGAAAGTGGTACTTCAACCGACATTTTCTGTTAGCAAGGACATCTAGAAACTGGAGTTTGGATTGAAATAATACCTTGGATGATAAACGGTCCGCTAGGACAATTTATTCCAAGAACCCAAAATATGGGCAAACCAAAAGATTCGATATCCATCGGAGCTAAATCATGACTGAAGAGCAATGTAATAAGAAGGAAAAATATCAAGAAGAAGCCTACTCCAAAAAGTCCACAAAAATTTGAGCTTCCAGAAAAAGCTTGCTTTTTAGTTAAGACCCGGTACACTAATAGAGCTTCACAAGGAAATGCAACTAAACTGGTCCATTCGCAATTATTTTCCCATTTCTTCCAGCTTTTCCCCATTTCAGTTGTGAAACTAGAATGCACCTGACCTTAAAAGGGAATATCTGTATCCATGTGGATGATTTGCTAGAGGAGGAGACTTACTACTAGTTCAGTGGTTTGTCTAGGAAGAGCTAACACAATTCACACATATGGTATATGTTACTTCAAAGTTGCATGAGTATACGTCTGAAAGGATGGTTATGATTAGGTTGTGAACTGAAGGGAATAAAGGAGCATAGAACGTAGAGGTTGTTGATTCACAAGTCATGACTTTAACATGGTTCTGAACACATCATTAATCCAAATGTTTTAATGAGGCTCCAAACTTTGATTTTGTGAGGATAAGTCCAAAATTCAGAATCATTCTCCCTTATTCATTTTTTTCTCATTTTATTTTTGCATCACCTTTTTTCCCAATAAGAGTTTGTTAGGGACTGCAAAAGATATGTATAGGGGATTATGATTACCCATTCATTCACCTTTATCCCTTTATTTTTCCTTTAAAAACCTAGTTAAATGCATGTAAGTATAACTAACTTGTACAAATTAACACTCTGACCTTTGCCCGTAATATTGCTTAAATACTTGTATATAAATGCAAATTAAATGAATAAAGAAAAGAATGAAAAAATAATGGAAGTATTGCAAACATTGACTTACCCCGAACCCCGAGACTAAGTCAATATTGACTTGGTCGACAGGAAATAATGTAGAGGGTGATAAGGGCAGATAAACATAGACTGAAGGGCACTATTATATAAAAACCATTGGTGACCTGTGTTTTGTATATAGCTGAAACATTCGCTAATTTATACACACTCTTGTACACTTCAAACAAAAACATTTTCAACATCAAACATGTAGATAACTATACATAAAAAAGACAAAAGTAATTGCACATCAAAGAAGGTACAAGGTGACATGTGAACTCAAAATTGACAAACTCACCTCTATTATACCCTTAATTAAATTATCTATCTAATGGAGTTGATTTAAATAAAATTGTAGTTAAGATACAATTTTTTGGGGTTCCATTGTATACCTTATATAGATATATTTATACATTTAAGTTATTTTTTGTATTTTTGCTCTTTCCATATTTTTAGATATTTGTAATTACTATTTTAATTATATTAAAACTATAAACATAAAAAGAAATCCATAAAATTCCATTCAAATAAATAATATTATATAATACACAGGTAAATTATACATACTCATATTTATTTAAGTGTACAAACAAAGTCAGAAAATAAAATAAAAATATGTAAATGTATAACTAAATATATTGTAAATATATAAATTACAAACATAGAATAATAAGATATAAAATATAAAATAAAAATAAAATACATTATATAGATAATTATTCATATAATTGCACCTGTAAAAATTAACACACAATAAATATGTCCATAAAAATATTTAAAAATAACTTCAAAATAGTACATAAAATAATGAACAACTTTCATGTTTTAAGATTAAATAAATAAAAACATTTTCTATTTTATTTGTATTTAGTTTCCATTTCTACCTCTATTTTTTCCTCTAACACTTAATATGGAATAATAAGAGGTAGGCCTTGTTTAACCTGCTGGTCAATTGTACCCACACCTATGCATAGGCGAGTCTGAGCACTTACCCCCGTCTCGTCCAATTTGTTCTGCCCAATCCATGAATTTTTTGGGCTCGATTCCTTCTGCGAATTTGTTCCTCGTTCATTAGTATTTCACGTCTTAGTGACTTCGCAAACAATGGAGCGCGTATGCAACTGAAAATCCCTAGCCAAATTCACCGCCCTATTTACTTTCTCCTTCGACCTCCTTCTGAACTCGATACATTTTGACCAATCTTCATCCAGTTTTCTATTCATTTGGTGTATCCCTAGTGACAGTAGGTACATCTCCTGAGATATAGGCACGAAAAAGGAGGCGGAGAGCTGAGATCCAAGCCTCACGAGACTTGCTCAGGCGAATCTCTCCTGCACCCTAGCTCCCAGGTCCGAGCCGCTCTTTTCTTTGCTTTTTCTGTTTCTAGAATTAGTAGTAGGATAGTGTAGCTTTATATTTATTTGACTTCATTTGTATTTCGTTAAATATAAAATTGTAGTTCATCAAAGTTTCGAGCTCCCACCTATCTTCACTATCCCGTGACTATTCTCCAACCTCTTTGACCACTCAATCTCCTTCGCTACACACTTCTACACAACACCCTTTCGTTCCCCCTTATCTTACTTAGATTAAGAGATCTAACTCTCCTCCTCCTCCGTTCATCGAAGAGCTATGCCCTATTGCATATTCACTTCATTTGACCCCAAATAAAGCCCCATACAACCCTCTCTATGTTTTCAAGATAACCCTATAGGTTATGGATCTTGATAGGCCTTGGAGGGCCAAACTTTGACCAAGATTAATGTCTGTCGGTGTCTAATCTTCCTCAAGCTTCCAAGACCCTATTGTTGGGTCCTGGATCGTTTTGAAGGCATCAGTGGACACAGGAGGACTCGCGCTTCATTTTGAGATACTTGGGATACACTCAGGTGGTTGGAGTTAAGCTGGATCACAGATCAAAGCTTGCCTAGTCGAGCGTTCTTCTGTATTCTTCCAAGTGTTCTGTCTCATCAAATTAAGAGCCATCCTTATGTACAACAAGTGCCATACCATTTCGCCCAATCTAGATGTCAAATCCGTGCGTGAGATCTAATCTCCTCTATTTATTCACGAAGTGCCATCGACAATCCATTGCGCACCACGTGTATATGTAGCGCTCCATCCATCGTCAATCAATGCATAGCGAAGGTTATATTGCACTATTTCCCCTTTGATTTTTGTATTTTATGTTTAATCAAGAAACTTTCATTTTACATTGTAATATTTATGTAATATTTGCACTTAAGGACCTTAACTTTAAACTTTTTGCACTTTAGTCCAATACAGATTACCTCACATGCCTGTGCGCGTGAGGGGAGGGGGTATTGTGTCAGAACACCCCTTCGGGTTTTTGTTATTGTTTAGCATAAAAAATTAAATATAAGTGTAATATTTTTGTAGAAAATTATAAGCATGACCTGGAACTTTTTCGATATTGCAAAAATAACCCCGCTATATTTGGGAATTTTTTGCATATATGCCCTTGTAATTTTACATGATGTTCTAGAATACATTGCATCATCTTTTAAATTATCTTTAGGTCCTCACCAGCACATTTAATTTTATTTCATGTATTCATTATTTAAAATAGCATTTAACATCTAAAAATTATAGGAAATTATTTCAAGAGCCTAGAACAATTTTAAATCACATATATTTTTTTAAAGCACATTAAAACAATTTCCTATTTATAAAAATACAAAAATAAAGCACATTTCCTTGTTGTGCATTTGAAAATCCATAAAAATATACAATATTTAGAAAAATTCCAAAAAAATCGTTTGTGTTTATTTATGCATATTCGATTTTCAAACCTTTTATTTTACTAAAATATTACCAAGACTCTTAAAAATTAAAAACCCAAAAATCTTATAAAAATCAATAAAAATTATATAAAAGCCTAAAAATATTTAATTCTGTTTCATAATTTTGAAAAATCCATAAAAATTACAAAAATGTTTTAATAAGTTCCAAAAAAGTCTTGTTTGTTTATGTATTCATATTTGATTTTATAAACTTTAGTTTTGCTAAAATATTACTAAAAACTCTTAACAATTTAAAAAAAATCTCAAAATCATATAAAAACATGTAAAACATATATATAAGCCTAAAAATATTTATTTCTATTTTGGATTTTTTTCTATAGTAAAAAATATATATATATTAATCTATTTTGGGTAATTTTGAGATATTTATCTATTTTGGATCACTAAATAGTTCGGTCCATTATTATAGTCATTATTTTGATATTTTAAGTCTCTTAAAAATACATAAAAAGTTTGTAAAAATTATAAGAACGTTCATGAAATAGAGAATAATTATATAAGCATAAAAACATTTTATTATGTAATTTATAAATATTTTTAGCTATATTTATAAGTACAAAACCTTACATAGTGTATATATTGATATATTAGTTATATACTATTTAATGCTACTCTTATTATTATAAATACTTAGAATATACTTTCAAACCTTTAAAAAATTAATAAGGATAGTACTTAATTGTATTTTTGAACTTTTATATAATGATTATAAATATGATATAGCATACTTATATTGTACATCTTATTTTATATGGATACACACACATACGTATATATTATCCATTTATACATTAAACACAAAACTAAAAATCCAAATAATATAAAAAGAAAATAAAATCATAAATTTAAAACAAAAAATACATAAAACTTAGAAGATCTATAAAATTAAATATAACTAAAAACCCAGAAAATTAGAAAACCCTATAAAAAGACACAAAAACAATTATTGATTTTCTCTTGGATTGTCAAATTTTTATATGCCTATCCTCGTTGTTCCTCACTGTTTTGACCCCTACACTTGCATAATATACATACTTATCAATTGGTTATAATAAATTTTAGCTCAGTTGTATTTATTGCGTAATCATTGTTGTGAGTTAAATACTGATTGACACGCTTGAGTTGAGTGTTGAGTGCTGACACAACGATTACCGGAGCTGACGTCTCAAATATCGCTAACCCTCCAAGACCGGACGTTAGACACCTCAAATCTTGTGTTCATCAAATGGCGTCATTATCGGGAAACACCGCTTAGGATAGATTTTTTGTGCATTATTCTTCTATCATTTTCTGCTTTGTTTTCCTTTTAATTAGATAATTATTTATCTATGCTAATATATATCCTTTGTTTTCTTCGCAGCAAGGGACCGCGAAGCTAGGGCAATATTTCTAGGAAGGATAGTGCACCCAAGTCATGTGGATATCGGCTCATTCATCACGATCTAGTTGGAGAGACAATTTGGCCAGCTTTGGGGACATGAATTAGCTAGAAATTACATTAGATTTTCCTTTTCTTTTTGTAATGGAGAGACTTTATTTATTATTGTCTTAATACAGGTGGACAGTTGGACTCTCTGGCCTATTTTACCAAGCATTTGTTCACTTTGGCGCTCACCATTTTTTATCACAGTTTTCATCAACATCTACATTTTTGTCATCCTTTTTTACCTCTTATTTTCTTTTGTATCGTGAGGTTTTGTGTTTTCCTCCTTTATTTTCATTTGTTTTCTGTGATTGGGGCCATATATTTTTTTCATTGCTTGATCGAGAAACTAGGTCCAAATACATGATATTTATGTGCTCATATAGTATACGTTTGGATCTTACTTGATCTCAAATTGTGCTTCACGATAATAGCACTTCCTGCGTAGGGGGATTTTACCACTTTGCATACATCATATAGATTTGGTTTAAAATTATTGTCTTGTATACTGCATGGAGAAAGCTTAGAAGCACTGTAAGTCTTCTATATTATCATCCATCATTTTGACACAAGGGTGAAATTTCCATCCTAGTGTCATTTTGCATTGCTTTTCCATTATCTCCCTTTATTTTTGGCCACTTAAGCTTAAAAGAAAATCCAAAAAATGTTGGGCGGTTACTTTTTAAAAATATTAAAAAAATGAGAGAACCAAAAAATATAATAAGGGGACTGCTAGTAAACTTTGACCCTAATTAACATTTGTAATGGACATCGTTGTTTGGGGTTCACAAATCCCACATTGTTTTAGGTACATTCCGGACTGAGTGTGGCATGATCATAAGGAATAGAGCTGAAAACCCCATCTGTGGCTGCCTCGATTTCGCCTAGGACCCATGAAGTATTGGCGCTTCTACCTTTCGTAGGTGAGTAAGGCCACGTCAATGATTGTATTCCTACCTTGTATAGAACATCCGACCTTGTATGAAGTATTGATCTTACGCCATCCCCTCACAAGGGTGTCTGTATCATCGTCCTGTGTCTGAGTACCATATTTATTAGAGAAGTGTTGGTTTAACATATCGAGGCCTGATATCGAGGACTTTAAAATGTGCAGATCACGAGATACATAGGAAGTGGAAATTACAAGATACCTTTCTGACAATACTTGCTTTCCTATATGGCTAATTGTTATGGACATGTTACAAGATTGCCTGATATAACAATAAAATTGAAAAGATAAAATAGCTTATCCATTATAGCTTCACATGTGTTTAGTTGGTGAACTCCTTTCTTGGAGCTTGTTTGGATCTAGTTATGATTCAAAGATTAGACCTGCATACTTATGCCACTTCTTTTTCCTTTCTAATTACATTTCTTTTGAGTCGCTCACTTTTATCCTTCTTCATATCTTCACTCATCTTCTTGTTTTTCCTCATGATTATTTCTCCTAATCTATCTCTCTTTTCTATCTAAAGATGTCGTATCCTATATGGTCTTGTTCTAATTTTGCAAACACTTGCATTTAATCAAGTATACCGACATCTTAAATAATGTGGGGGTGATCTCCAAGACGTAAGTACGGATCTTCTAGACTTCTCCTTAGACACCCCCATAATCACCTCCTTTGGGCATCAAGAAGACTCTTGTCTCGATCTCCCCCCTCCCACTGTATTCCTTTCACCAATAAATCCTTTATTCTAGACATACTCTCAACTCGAACTTGCTCCTTTTCTGATTGATCAGGTATTATTTTCCAATGTAGATCCTTCACACAATCAAGAGTGTGAGCATGATTCAGACATTGAGATAGCTCCCCATGTAAGAGAAAACGTCCTCGTTCAGCCGAATACCGATTAGGGCACAGAACACGACACCAATTAGAATGAAGTGAATAGTCAACTCTTAGGGTCTGTTTGGTTAACAAGTACCCCAGGGTAACTCGATGTATCCATCTGCATTCCTAGGTTGGAATTCCATCATAAATCTAGGTGACATCACATCACATTCCTAATTCCAAATCCTCTCCAACCATCATAACCTTCCAAACAACTACTATTCACAGGCGGTTACCTCAACCAACTCTACCGCAGTAACCAAAGAGACCCTTAGCATCTATCCAGGCCATTAAGTTGTAGTTGATTGATTGAGATCTACCCTAGGTCGCCTTTTAAGAGATGTTGAATGATCTGTGGAGAAGGTCAGAGGAAAGAGAGACACGAGAAGGGGGAGATGATGATTTACATGGCGATTATAATGGTAATCACTTTGTAAATGTACCTAACGAAGGTGAGGGACACAAAGGTTGACCCAAGCTCACACTCAAGCAAACTTGCAACCCTAGGTCTGACAAAATAATTGAATGGTTCCAGATTCCACTGATCTGTAGACACTTCAAGCTGAAACCATAGCTCCTCTCTCTTTTCCCCTCCATCCAAGAGAATTCAAATGAACAACCATACATCCGTATACAACACTTCGGGCACATCTGCATTACCACACACTACCCCAACATCTTGTTGGGAACAGTAAACATGACCTCTTTCCTTTTCAACCTTCAAGGAATGACATTCAAAGTGGTGATGACGTGGGAAGATCTAAAGTCTACTTTTCTGCACAAATAATACCAACTTGGTCATCTTAATCTGATGTGGTCCAAGATCACCAGCATCACCCAGGGAATACAAGAGTCCATTCATGAGATATGGGAACGATTCAATAACTTAATAGAGAAGCACCCACACCATGATATCCTGAAGACCAATTTTGTTCAGTATTATCTTGGGGACATACTGAAAATAGCCAGTGTTTACTTGATGTTGCCTGTGGAGGTTGACAATTTAACAAGGATGGGGACATTGTGTGGTATATCTTTGAGGAGATGGTATAAGAAGTGGTCACAATCTCCTTATCTCATTCTTTTCAGATATGACCACATATCCTATGCAAAACTGTAAACCTAGCAGACACACAAGAAGTGGAGATGTGTGAGAACACAGATCTCAGCATCATTGGTAGCCACATGTCAAAGGTGGACATCATTGAGAAGAAATCATAGTATCTGGAGAAGTGAGCTATGATAGAATAAAGGATGAAGAGCCTAGACAAGTTGTACATGATAACCAAGCAGCTGGGAGCTATTAGTGAACACCATCAGTGCTTGCAATTCTATGGTAGCCACCCCGGCACTCACGCTAAGTAGAAGGAGCTAACAACGCAACACCAGTCTCATTTGAGTTTCGATCAGCCTACAGTCCAACACATATACTATGTGCAGGTACCTGAACATGAGCTAACATAGACACGGATGGTGGTTTACCATCTCGAACCCTAGTAGTTATATGTTGAGCCACTCTTTCCCCTAATAGTATCTCGAGCAGTGAGCAGCAATTGAACTGTCCTCAAGGACAATCTCAGGGTCAAAACACCTCCATCTGGATGTCTGACCAATGGCATGGTGGGAGGAGTTTCTAGTACCAGCAGTCCCATCAGTCTCTACACCATGGACGAAACTTGAGACAACAACAGTATGAGCAGCCGACATAGCAGTGCCCACACTATGGAAACAACTGGAGACAACAAAAGTATATGTTGCCGACATAGCAATCGACTTATAAATACAACAACTATTCCTTCGTCCTCATTATTACCACCAATCTTCCCCTCCATATCAGTCTCACAAATACTAGCAATAGTCGCAATACCACTCACCTTAGCACCCTTTGATTGTCAAATCTTTAGAGGCTTCTTCGGTGAATACTACCTTGGAATACATGGATTAGTTGATTGAGAACATGAAGGAGATTAACTATAAGATTGATGAGCTCACCGTTGCAAAGACAATCATTCTAGCACAGGTAGAGGCGAACCCCAACAACTTCAGGAGAAAGGAGCAGGTAGACTGAAGTACCACACCAACTTCTGAGTCAGGTATAAATTCTTATATGTTATCTAATGTTGTTTGTTTTAGGAGCAATAGAACGCTACAACCGTCTACTTTCACTAACGGGGAAAGTCAAGCTTTTGTAACTGAATCTTCATCACATGCAGTTGAGCCCCTGCTAGAGCCCGGATCAGAAGAAGAGCAGATAGCAGCAGGACCACCACCACCACCATATCCACAAAAAATCCAAACAAATGAAGAAAATGAAAACTCAAGCAATAACAAAAAAGGTCGTACTGATGCATACAAGGAGAAGCCAGCACCAGCAACTACTCCTATGCAACAGGGCTGAATTTTCTGCTTTTGTTGTACAATTTACTTTGGATGGTTGCACTATGCCCAACCATCACTCTATAGATGAGAAAAATGTTTCACATGAAAATTAGGTTTTTGATGATGATCATGTGTATGTTCATTTTTCTGATGCATTATGGTCGAAAACAATAAAAAAATGAAAAATACTTTGTTTGACTCGATTATCGTGGAATTATTGCAAAACATTATGCTCAAAATGCTACTTTTGAATATCATAAACTACATGTCATTAATAAAGAAAGGATTAAAAGAATCACGTACTACTATGCATCAACCCTGCAAGACCAGACACAAGAAACGAGTGAAGCATATCCTCACCATGGCTACAATCCATGAAAATTGTTGCCTCCCTGTAAAGAAGATGGACATGGGATCTCCACTTGTTAGATGTGGGATGTTTAACTATAAACTTGAAATTACTCTCTTGGATATCGGCTCATAGATTATTTTGATGCTGACGTCTTTATTAAAAGAATTTATGTTCGGACCGCTCAAAGCTACAAGAATGATTCTATTGTTCGCAAACACTTCAATGAATCGACCTACGAGAATTTTGGAGGCTGTCATTTTGCAATTCAAGGGATGAACTTCCCTATAGATATCATTGTGCTTTATATGGACATCTCAGCACCCCTTCTGCATAGCCCTATCATCTTGGGATGGCAATTTTGTCGAACCATCGAAGCATTAGTCGTCTATGATACCCAAAAGATCTCTTTTTGCGAAAGAAGGGACTAGGTACTTATGTAAACAAACTGGTGTCCAAACTTGTAGAATCAATGTCTGATCGGGAGCAGATGCAAATAGAAGCATAAAACTATGATTTTCTTGCAGAGAATAGACATACATCCATATTTTTGAATGATACCGAAATACATGAGTTCCTCTCCAAGGAAGAACCCCTAGAAAGCACATTCGAATTCCATGTCGTCCTGGAAGATGAGGTATATGTGAATTTGCTAAATGAGTGGATAAAATGAATGAAATAAATCCATCCCTTTTGGAGCATGATGAATACTTGAGGTGGACAACACACTACAGAGAGAGATAACACCGGTAACTGTTGTTTGTCTCCATAAAGCTGACTCCAACTCTCCATAAGCTAAAGTCGTTACCTACATCGATGACATATGCCTTCCTTGTGGGTGAATACACCTTGTTCCTGATCATCATAAACTCTCAGTTGATTGCAGATCTATAATCTTGTTTGCTCGAGTTTCTAGAGAGAAACTGCAAGGCGATTGGCTAGAAAATTTCTCAATTCCATGCGATAAACCCTTCATTTTTCTTGCACCACATCTATTTGGAAGAAGATTTTAGGTCTTCCCATGAGTTTCAGTGGTGGTTGAACCCAAATCTATCGGAGGTCTTGACAAAAGAAAACACAAGGTGGTGTGATGGAGGATTTAATATACCATATCTGATTCTTAATGTGTAAGTCTATTACATGATGTTGCCAAGAAATCATGGACACCATCGTAAGGAATGATAAGGGAGAGGAGATTCTGATAAGAGTATCTACTTCTTGGCATGTTTGTAAGGATTATAGACACATGATCCTGGCAACCAAGAAAGATCATCTCCCTTTGCCTTTCATTGATCAGATTGATAAAAGACAGGAAAAAAAGAATATTTCTGTTTCCTGGATGGATACTCTAGGCATAATCTAGTAGCAATCACCCTAAAATATGAAGAGAAGACCTCCTTCACCTATCCATTCTAGACGTACGCTTTCAGACGCATGTCGTTCGCACTGTGTAGTGACCCCGCTACTTTTACAGGTGTATGCTGACCGTTTTTTATACATGGTGGGAAGATTCTTTGAAGTCTTCATGGATGAGTTCTTGTTATATGGAGATAACTTTGATCAATGTCTGAACTATTTTGACTGCGTAATTTAATGATGTTGTGAAGTCAATCCGGTGCTCTCATGGAAGAAGAGCCACTTTATTGTGATTGAAGGAAATGTGCTTTGTCATGTCATCTCCAAGCAAGGCATGGAGGTCGATTCAGCCAAGGTGTAAGTTATTTCTAAAATTGAGTTGCTAACTAATCTTAATCAAGTCTGGTCGATCTAGGGGCATGTTGGTTTTTACGAACGGTTCATCAAATATTTCAACAAGACGGCCCAAATGTTGACCGAGATCCTAGGTAAGGACACATAATTCATTGTAGATGACAAAGTGATCCAAGACTTTCATTAGATGAACGAGATAATCACCTAGAATCCTAAAGCAACCAGTTTGGTATCTTCCATCTGAGCTCATGACAAATGCTTCAAATTATGCCATTATGCATGTATTAGGATAGTGACAGGATGGATGGACATTTGTTATTCACTATGCAAGCAAAACTATGGATGAAGTGCAAAGGATATACACATTGATAGAGATAGAGTGGCTAGTTGTAGTCTTTGCTTTGGAAAATTTCAGGTCGCATCTTCTCGGTTCCAAAGTGATGTACACTGATCATTCTACGATCAGATACTTGTAGGTAAAGAAGAATGCAAAGTCACTCCTACTTCACTGGATCCTTATATTCCAAGAGTTTAACCTTGAGATTCAAGACAAGGAGGGACTCAAAAATGTAGTGGTAGATCATCTTTCTAGGATAAAAAGGATTGAGACTCTTGAGTAGGATCTAATTCTTATACCATAGACCTTCCCAGATGAAGCCATTATGTCAATCACCTCACTTTCCTGATATGCTTCCATATTCATCAATTACCTTGTATCCAAGTAAGTTCCTCGAGATTAGCCAAAGTTTAAAGTTGGCAAATTCATGTCCGATATACATTTTTACTAGTGGGAGGACTCGTATCTATTCCATGAATGTGCAAACTACATCTAACGAAGGTGCATTCCTGCAGAGGAGTACATCAGTGTCCTGAGCCACTACCATAAGTTGGAATCCGGTGGACACCGTTCTGGAAAGAGAACTGCAACCAAAGTTCTTCAAAGCATCCTCTGGTGGCTGACTTTTTTCAAAGATGCTACTAAATTTGTCAAAGGATGTACTGTCTACCAGAAGAAGGGAGGCACAATCAGTTCTTCATACACCATGCCACTCAAATATATTCATGTTTCAGATGTCTTTGATGCCTGGGAAATCGACTTCATGGACGAATTTTCGAACAGTCTGGGTGATGAGTACATCATGTTGGTTATTGATTATGATAGTAGTTGGTGGAAGCATCCCCACCTGACCTACCGTAGGTCACATATTTAGTCAATTCCTCAAGGATAACATCATTATTTGGTCCGAGATTTTGAAGATATTTATCTTAGATGGGCGCAACCATTTCATAAATAAATAGGTCAGGAAGATAACCAATGAGTATGATGTCGCATATATACACTACCCACAAGCTAATGGCTTGGCTAAGTGTACAAACAGGGAGATCAAAACAATCCTATAAAAACTTGTAATATATTGATCACAAGAACTGGTCACAGTTGCCCAACTCAGTTCTTTGGGCTTACAGAACAACATACAAATGTCCTCTTTGCATGTCTCCCTATTTCCTTATCTATGGCAAGCCTTGCCATCTGCCCGTGGAATTGATTCATAATTCCTTGTAGGCAATCAATATGCAATTTGGACAGAGACAAGTCTAGAAAGAACCAAAAGTTAGACGTTTATTTCTTATTGGAACAACAACCTTATGTACAAGGGAAAAGATAAATGTTGGCATGAAAAGAATATCAGGTGAAAGAACTTTGAGCCGAACCAAAAGGTGCGGTAGTTTGATGCAAAGTGGAAACTTTTCCAGGCAAACCAAAGAGCAGATGGTTTGGACCCTTCATTGTTAAAAATGCGCATGAGAATGGTAGCATTGTGATATCAGGATTGTCAGTTGACGCATAACAATATGTATTCAACATACAATTTCTTAAACCAAACCTTGAGCATGACACATTCACGTTCATTATCAATCCAGTTCAAGTCATCTACCAAGAAGATCCTACCCATGCAGACGGAGCAGACAAATGAAAAATATCAAAAACATTTTCCTTTCTTCTTTTTTCTTTTATTTTCATTGTTCTTTATTCTTCTATTAACTCAGTCATCCCTTTCATCACTGATATACTTTGCATATTCTTCATTCTGAATCTAGGGAGGTGACTAACTAGGGTGTTCATACTTTGAGACCTTACCTGTCTTCCGATTTACTGATGTTCCATATATACTTTGGGATATTCTACCCTATGTATATGGGGAGAAAGGACGAGTCGATGATTTCGTAAAATCTAATCCTTGGTCATCCCCACTTTTTGTAAAGTATGCTATACTTAAGATTAGTTGATCCTTTGTATAGGGGGACAACCAACTTCCCAATCGTTCATAGAGAATTTAACTTTTCTACACTTAGCAAGAGTTGTGTCTTCCTTTTTCTCTTTGATCACTATGAGGACATACCTCAAGCTAAGTATAGGGGGTTATATATATGTTGCATATACTTTAGCCATAACTCATACTTTTGTATTTTTAATAGATATGGATATTATATTAGGTAAGGGCTTATAACAAATTAACTGTAAAGAATACACAAACAAAATCTGCACTTACACACTAACGTTGTTACTTTTTCAAAAAATCTATAAGAACTTGGAAAATTCCAAAATACCAAAAACTAAAAAATGGTTCAAAAATCCCACAAAAAATTGCAAAACATTTTGAATAAATCTCATAAAAAGATCAAAAGCCAGAAAATGTCCCCACAAAAATATCTATCTACGTCACATAAGCATTTTTCAGAATAATTTTGACTATTGAACAAGTCAAAATAAAATCTAAAAATTGGGGCATGGTCTAGACCTTAATATATCAAATTTTAGAGGAACCTGTTAAGGATTGGAATTAAGATGCTTCATATTATTATGGCTTAATTCCTTAGGTTCTATGAGACTTAATTCCTTAGGTTCTATGAGACTAAGTTCATGCTTCAATTGAATGTATCTAAAGATATCCCTTCATGCCATCCGTACAACTCGTAAGACAGTGGCTTGAAAAGAAACATCACTCTCTGCACCTAGCTCAATACAAATGGATTGTTGAAAAATCTTAGAGTCAAATGGATGGTTGAATAGTGGTTTTCTAGAACAACTTTTTTCGTGACCCCAAAACATGGGAGAACCAAAAGATTCTATATCAATTGGGGCAAAATCAAGAATGTGGAGCAATGTAATACAAATGAAAATATCCAAAAGAAGCCTGCATCAAAAAGTCCACAAAAGTTTGAGCTTCCAGAAAAAGCCTACTTCTTGGTTAAGACTCGGTTATACTGACCGAGCTTCACAAGGGAATGCGACTAAACTTTTCCGTTCCCAATTATTTTCCCATTTCTTCTATCTTCTCCCCCATTTCAGTTGTGAAAATAGCATATACCTGACCTTAAAAGGGAATATTTGTCTCCATGAGGACAAGTTAACAGAGGAGGAACTCCCTAATAGTTCAGTGGTTTGTCTTGGAAGAGTTAACACTATTCACACAAATGGTATCTATCACTACAAAATTGCAAGAGTTATGTATGAAAGAATTGTTATGACCAGGATATGAATTGAACGAGATAAAGGAGCATAGAACCTAAAGGTTGTTGAGTGGCAAGTCCAGACATTAACGACGTTCTGAACACATTATTAATCCAAAGGTTTTAACAAGGCTCCAAACTTTGATTTTGTGAGGATAAGTTTAAAACTCAGTATAATTCTACCTTATTCATTTTATTTATTTTGTTTTTGCATCACTTGTTTACCAATAAGAGTTTACTAGGTACTATAAAATCTAAGTATAGGGGATGATGAATACCTGTTCATTCACCTTTATTCATTTATTTTATCTTTAAATACCTAATTAAATACATGTAAATATAGCTACCTCGTACAAATTAACACTCTGACCTTTGCCTGTAAATAATATTTAAATACTTGTATTTAAATAAAAAATAAATGAACAATGAAAAGAAAAAAATAAAGGAAGTATTGCAAATACTGACTGACCCTGAACCACAAGACTAAGTCAATATCGACTTGGTCGGCAAGAAATAATGTAGGGAGAGATAAGGGTTGATGAACATAGACAAAAGGGCACTATCATGTCGAAACCCTATGTGACCTGTATACTTTATATTAATGAAATTTTCACTAATTTATACACATATTTTCCACTTCAAATAAAAAATAATTTCAACATCAAACATGTATGTAAAAGTACATAGAAAAAGACAAAATTAATTGTACATCCAAACAAGGTACAAGGTCAGAGGGACCAATAGATGAAAAAACCTCAAATATAACTTCATAGATCCATATATTCTCTATATGAACTCAAAATGGACCAAACTCGCCTCTATTGTACTCTAAAATAAATTATTTATCCAATGAAGGTGAACTCATTAAAATTGGTATTAAGATACGAAATTTGGCTTTTGGTGTCACGTTGTAAACTTTACTAATATATTTGTATACATTTAATTCATTCTTTCTTTTTTTACTCTTTCCATATTTTTAGATATTTGTAAATATTATTTGAATTATATTAAAACTATAAACATAAAAAGAAACCATTAAAATTACATAATAATAAATAATAAAATAAAATACATAGGTAAACTATATCTATATTATACATACTCATATTTATTTAAGTATACAAATACAGTCAGAAGAATAAAATAAAAATATGTAAATTGCAAAACTAAATTTATTGTAAATTTATAAATTACAAACATAAAATATGAAATACAAAATAAAAATCAAATACACTATATATATGTAATTATACCCATAATTACTCTTGTCAAAATTAACAAACAATAAATAGGTTGATAATTGTAAATAAAAATTAGCTAAAAATAATATATAAAATAATGAACAACATTCTTGTTTTAAGGAAAAATTAATAATAAATTTCCTATTTTATTTATATTTAATTTACATTTCTAAGTCTATTTTGTCCTCTAATGCCTGATGTGGACCAATCATGTGGCGACCTTTGTTGACTCTCCAATCAACTCTGCCCATACCTAGGCCTAGACTTGTTAGAGAGATAACCCCCATCTTCTCTAATTTGTTTTGTCCAATCCTTACATTGTTTAGGCTCGATTCCTTCTATAAATCTATTCCTTGTTGATTGGTCTTTTACATCCAAGTGATTTCTTGAATAACGGAGCATCGATGCACCTGCAAACCCTAGCCGAAGTCGCCTCTCTCTTTAGTTTCTCCTCCAACCTCCATTTGACCTTGATCTGCATTGACCCCTCTTCATCCACTCATCTGGGGAATCTCTAGTGACAGTAGGTGCTTCCCTTGAGATAAAGGGGAGAAGAAGGAGGCATAGGGATAAGATCCAAGCCTCGCTGGACTTGCTCAAGAGAAGCTCTCTTGCTCCCTGGTTCATATGTCTTAGCAACTGTTTTATTTTCTTTTTCTATTCCTAGTAGTAGTAATAGGATAGTAAAGCTTTTTATTGCATTTGATTTCATCTTAAATTTCGTAAAATATTAAAATCGTAGTTCACCAGAGCTTCGAGCTCTGGCCTCTGTTCAGTAGCCTCTGACTATCCTTCAACCTCGCTGACCATCCCATCTCCTTCGCCACATGCTTCTACATCTCTAGCACCCCCATGTTCTCCCTGATCTAGCTTAGATCACGAGATCAAGCTCTCCTCCTTCGTTCACCAAAGAGCCCCATCCCGCTGCTTATTCTCTCCATTTCGCCCCAAATCAAGCCTTAGACCACCGTCTCAGTGTTTGCAAGTTAACCCTGCAAATGTTGGATCTTTATTGGCCCTCTAGGGCCATATTTTGACCAAGACGAAGGTCCCTTGGTTCATTCTTCCTCAAGCTTCCAGGATCGCATAAATAGTTCCTGGATCGTTTTGAAGGCAACAATGGACGCGTGAGGACAGAAGCTTATTTTTAAATTACTTGGAACTTTTTGGATATTGCTAAAATACCCCTTCTAGTGCCAATAATATTGATATATTTCGGTATTTTTGCATATATGCCCTTGGAATTTCGTAGGGTGTTCTGTAATACATTGCAACTTTATTTAAATTGCATTTGTATCTCTGGAAGCGCATTTGATTTTATTTCTTGTATTTTTAGTATTTAAAATAGCATTTTCAATCTAAAAATTATAGGAAAATATTTTAAGTGCTTGGAAAATTGTTAAATCAATATATTTTTCATAAGGAAATTAAAATCATCATCCTATTTATAAAAATACACAAGAAGTATATTTTCCATTTTTTACATTTAAAAATCCATAAGAACTATAAAAATGTTTTGAAAAATTATTAAAAAAAATCATGTGTGTTTATTTATGCATATTTTATTTTCTAACCATTTATTTTTGCTAAAATATTACTAAGAACACTTAAAAATTTAAAAACCTTAAAGACCATATAATAATCAGTGAAAATTACATAAAAGACTATAAGTGTTTTTTTATTTCTATATTTTATCTATAGTATATATTACATATTAAAATATTTTTGGGAATTTTTGAGATATTTATCTTTTTTAAATCCCAAAAGAATCTGATTCATTATAATAAGTCACTATTTTGACATTGTAGTCACTTAAAATTACATAAAAAAGTTAGCAAAAATTCAAGAAAATTCACATAAATATATAAAAATATAAAAACATAAAAGCATTTTATTATGCATTTTTTAAATATTTATAGATATATTTATAAGTATAAAACCATGCATAGTATATATATTGATATATTAGTTATGTACTAGTTAATACTACTTTTATTATTATAAATACATATAATATATTTTAAAACCATTAAAAAATAAAAAGGATTGTTCTTAATTGTATTTCTAAATTTTTATATATTAATTATATATATTATAGAGTACTTATATTGTACCTCCTATTATATAATATATATTATACCTTTACACTTTAAAAAGAAAACTAAAGATATGATAAATATAAAGAAAATAAAAATTATAAAACTAAAATAAAAAATATAAAAAAAATTAAAAATCAATAAAAATTATATTATTAAAAACCCAGAAAATTATAAAACACCTATGAAAACACACGAAAACATTTGTTTATTTTCTCTTTGATTGTCCATTTTTTATCTCACCTCCCTTTATTGCATAATAATTATTTTTGGTTAATTGTTAATTTACACGCTTGAGTTGAGTGTTGAGATCCTTGAGATGCGTTGATACAGTGATTGTCGGATCCAACTTATGAGACACCGCATACCTTCAACGACCAGACAATAGACACACCGATTCTCATGTTCATCACCCTCTCCTACCACATCCCGCAGTCGAAACCCCGCCTTGGCCACTCCTCTCTTCCCTCACCTGGACGGAGCCCTCCTTCATGTTGCCCTCATTGTTGCCTCCTTCACAAACCCTAAACCGAAATCCCACAAAAACTCATCAAAGCCGCCATGCTGGGATATCTGCCATTAGCTAGAGCTTAGGTGATGAATCTACATTTCATCATCTTTATTCATTTATTTTATCTTAAAATCGATTATAAATACATGTAAATATCATCAAATTCATTCTTTTACTAACTCCAATTCTTGTGTAAATATTTCATATTTATCACTATTTTAACCAAAAATAAATAAATAAATGAAGGAAAAATAAAGAAAATAAAATACTATATATATGCAATAGATAGAGGCTGAATCAGACCCCGAGAGAAGGTCAAGACTTGACCTGATCGACATGGAATAAAGTTGGCGAAGATAAGGCCTAAAAGACAAAAAATTCCCAAAAATTCTCTTATCACTTGTATACATTCATAACATGTACAATATTATCTATAGTACATATTCTTTCACCATTTTTTTCCAAATCCTTTGTCAATAACAATTACTTCTTCTTGAAATTTGTGAATAAAATTCTTTTGTAAATAATATAAATAATTAAAAGTGAAATCTGTGCATATTGTGTAAATTACATCACTCTCCAAAAGCCACAAAGTACAAACTTTAAAGATCAATATCTACTCTACAAAGACTCTAAATTTATCAAACTCACTTTCATTATACTCCAAATTAAATTATCTTTAAAATGGATGTGATTTCATAAAATTCAAAGTTAAGGTGTAAAATGTGGCCAATTGGGGTACTATTGCATAATATGCCTATACACTATGTATATTATTTAATAATTTATTTTTTTATGAATATTTTTGAATATTCTATTTTAATTAATTGTGAATATTGTATTTAACTCATTTAAAGTACAAATAAAAATAACAAAATCAACAAAAATAAAATCGTGTATATATTGTATATGTACCACCATGTTATACTATACTTATATGTATTAAATAAACCTAATAAATTAATTCCAAAAAATCAAATAAAAATTTCATAAAAATCTTCTAAAATATTGTAAATAAAGAAAATATTGAATTAAAGATATTTGTATAAATAATTAAATAAAAAAATCAAAGTTTTGTATATATAGGTGTATATACCTGTAAATATCACCCTGTATTTATTTTAACCCTTTTAAATACACTATTTAATTAATTAAAAACCACTAAAATTCACTTCAATTTATTTTTAACAATTTTTATTTATAATATTTTTTTTAAATCCATTTTCATTTTTAATCCACTATTTAACTTTTTCATCATGTTTTGTCATTGAGCCTATTTTGGCCTTATTCTGTGCGCATTCTGATTGTCTGACCTAGGTTCGTTGATGCTGGTCAACTGCTTAGTCTACGCCTAACATCCGTCCCACTTGTGTTTCGTCGCTCCTTCGCCCCTTCTTCCCACCCGTTTTATTCACTAACGACTCCCACCTTCTTCTCCGAACTTGCAGCCCCGTCATTCAACTCTGTAGCCTGCCCTTCATATTTGCCATCTTTTCCATGATTTGCACACATTTTGAATACCAAACCACACTAGATTTCTATCTATAAATTATACCCTTCCACATCTTACGAGGATTTGATCTATTTTAGCCCTTTTTCTCTTCGAGTTTGAGTTTTAGCGCGTTGATCAGTGATAGAGGTCAACGTCCTTCAAGCGAGAGCATGAGTATTCGAGCAAAATCCATTATCCAATCACGTGGTCGGTGCCCTCCGCTGCAGGTTTCACCTCTCCGCCACCAACCACAAATCAAGGTGATTACGTCATCCTACCTTCTACGTAGGTAACCTTGATAGTTTATCTTTGATTTAGATTTTATTTTTTGCTTTGACTTCATTTATATATCCTAGATCATATCAAGTTCTTCAACCTCTGATTTGCACGATCGGAGGAGTTCCGATCATTGTTGAACCCTTCGCACTACGCCAACACGTCCATCATCTCTTTTTCCATCTTCTTCACCCTCGTCCCACCTTCAGAACTTCGCAGGTCTAAAGCCCAGTCTCTTCTCTGACCATCTTTATCAGAGATCGGCCTCCATCCACCATCTTCCATGTGTATGACCTAATTTCTTTGCTGGAGACACCTCTGAGCATCAACTTTCATTTGTAGGGTCAAAGCATAAAGAATCAATAGAGGAACGAATTCAGGATGTTCCCATGGAGCCAAATATTCATTGAGCTCTATATCTTCATTTACTCATCTCTAATGGCCACGTGGACAACAAATTGATAGAGCTTCCTTCCAGGAAGATGTAGCACCAGTCAGAAGGTTATTTAGGCAGACGACGATTGCGATCCTGTCTATTGAATATCATTTGAACTCGCCTTCCACCCAGTTCTTCTAGAGGCTTATTTGACTACACGATCAAGAAAAAATGTCCCAGTTTCAATACTGGCCGTCCATTGAGCCCTAAAGGTCGACCGTGGATCATATTTCCAGATCAAATCTGAGCCATTCGAGCAACATGCCTTTCCAGCTATTGGATCTTCCTCAATGAAAATCATGGCCACATATTAGTCCATGTCAATCAAGGGTAAAATTGCATTCATCCAACTATCTTTATTTTATTTTCAAATAAGTACCAGGTGGACACGTGTATTTATTTAATTATTTGAACTTAAGTTATTTGTGTATTGGTTCTGTCCAGCGAGGTGCATGTTTATTGGCATGTGTATTTTGGGAAATTTACATAATATACCCCGTAGTTTTTATATGTGTTATTGCTTACTCCGCAGTCTTTAAATAATTGCAATTATGTCCCTGTAAGTCTGCATATAATTTCCATATTGAAAATCAAATAAAAAATACCAAAATCCCTTTAAATATCCCACAAAAATTCTTCAAGGTTCTTGTTACATTAAATGTCGATCTCTTATTTTTATTTTTTTCATTTTTATTGATTTAGTATTTGTAAAAAATAAAAAAACATCCCTAAAATTCTTTGTTTGCATCAAAAAATCCATAAAAATTATAAAACTTATTCCAAAAGTTTTAAAAAAATCCTGTATTTATTTTGATGCATTTTAATTTATGTACAATTTTGACATTTTTATTCCTCATAAAAATCATAAAATTCTTAAATGCATTAAAAATTCATAAGAATTCTTTTAAGAGTCCAAAAATTTCATAATATGGATCTCTAGAAAACATAAAAAAAAAAATATTCTGTATAAGTTTCACCCATTTTGACATTATTTATTATTTTAAAAATCCAAAAACATCCATTTTATTATTTATTTATTTTATCGTCTATTTTTAGTTTATTTAAATCTTTAATTTTTTTGAAAAATCCAAAAAAAATATTAAACATTAAAAAATCAAAACTCAAAAATAATTTTAATTTAATTTTTCTAACTTTTTTTAGTATTTGTGAAAAATATAAAAATAATGGTTGAGAGTGTTTGTATTAATTTCTTATATATTCATTGTTTGTAAAAAATAAAAAATCTTTTGCAAAATATAAAAATATAAAAATCAGAAAACTAAATAAAATATGTAAATATTAAAATTGCATAAAAATATGAAAATTAAAAAACCAAGGCTAGTGTGCATATAGATTTGTTTATTCTTTCATTGATTTTTCAAGGCATAGAATAACCATCAGGATTTTTGTAGCCTCCCTAAGTTCAATCCTGTTAGATATGCAAGTAAAATAAATTTAAATTTTCACTTGCTACGTTTAATTTATTTATTTATGCTTGAGAATTGAATAAATATTTGTTGAGGGATTTTTAGTGTTGCAATGACATTGCACATATTTCTTAATAATAAAAACTCTTAATTTTCCTGATTCAACAAATGGCACCATTGCCAAATAGGAACGGCGAGGGTAGTTAGGTTTTTCTTTCCACCTACCATTCTTGGTTGTCTATACTTTTTTTTCTTTCTCTTATTTTCCTATATGTTCTACATACAATTCATTATTTATACTCACCATATTTATTTACATTTATTTTTGCTCATATATTCATAACTGTATTTCATACATTATCTTATGTTTCCTCTTTCTTGTGAGGGCCCGACGAGCGAGGGAAACATTCTTAGGAGCGCCGGCACACCCAAACGAAGCAGAGGAGGTTTGATTCTTCACTGATCTAAAAGAGTACGTAGGTGGAGGAGAAGAAGATTTAGAGGAGACCAGTATTTCGGAGCATTTTGCATATACAATTGTTTATTTATTTTAGCATTTTATACATTCAAAATTCCTATAAAAGGATATTATATACCTTGTGTGTGCAGGGTTTGTTTCACCAAGTGCAGATGCACTTGGGGGACCTCACCGGCTTTGTTTTCACCAACTTCCTTTTATTTGTTTCACGTGATTTATGTGGTTGAACCCTTTGTAGTAGGTTTCATTAACTTTCTTGAGCTAGGTAAATTAATTAGGTCCAAAGTCCTAAACAAGAATTTCTGCACCTATAGAGTGGATCGTAAATTGGACCTTGTCAAATTAATTGGTTCTTGCCCACTAATAGAAGATATTGCTAGGATGCTTCTAGTGCATGATATAGGTTGGCTTCTTTTTATGTATTTAAATTTTGTGCGGATCACCCTCCATGTAGAGTATGACAACAAGGTACGCATCTCTTCTCTCTTGCAAGCATCATTGAATTTCATCGCACATTGGCATTTCCGACTCCCTCTTTGTTTTCACTCATATAATCTAAAAATAAAATTGGAAATTCGGTGGTCGATTCATTGATAAAATCCAAAAAAAGTTACAACTTTATAAAATAAGGATTACTAAAGAAAAGTCAACCCAAAACTAATGTAAAGGACAATCATCATCGTTTTGGGGAGAGTAACCCCCTCATTGATTGAATTTACTTGGTGAGTGAGACGAACACTAGAATAGAGACGAGCTCTGGAATTTCATTGAGACTACTGATTCTACAAAAATGACTAGCTACTTTTCAGTTAGGGAACACGGAAAGTCATTTTACGATCCATACTATCCTTAGCAGAGTGTGTGGTTTAAAGGAGACTATGTAAGGCACCGTCCTTAAGTAACACAAGTAGCCAATTTACGATCCGCACTTATACCCATATTTGCTGAAAGTGTATGCAACTAACCCTAAGAATTCAGGCCAGTCTTTAGGGAAATATTGGCACCTAACAACTCTCTAACTCTTGTGCAAGATTGAATTCTAACCAACTAAAACTGAAAAGATAAAAGACCAAACTCTTTCAGTCTCCACTTGTATTTGTTGGTAAATTGGGGGTTTGAATTTTGTTTGATTGTTAGTGTTGGAGATCCTTACGCCCCATTCGTGCATTCTACTCATTCTCTTCTTGCTTTACCTTTGTGTTCTCACATCTCGCCTCTTCATATCAAAGATGTCGGATTGGAGCATTTCTCGTTTAGACTTTGCGAACTCATTACGCACTCCAAACCAGTCATCTTCTACTCAGGAAGACTCACTTCCTGAGTATTCATCTTTCTCCATTTTACCCTTCAACTAATCTATCAATCCATTGTTCAAGATTGACTAAATCTTGAACTATATTTTGAGGAATCCATCATTCCTATAGACAAATCTTATGCATTTTACACTAGGAGAAGCCAAGACAGTGCACTTGATGCCACTTAAATCAAAGGGTCCATGGCTTAGCAGACCAAGATCAACAATACCATGTTAGCCTCCATTCATGCTATTCATGCTTAGTTGATAGAACATGATGACTTTCAAGCTGGATTGAGAGATACGATTCTCGAGCTAAGGCAATATAGGAGAGAGGAGGATATAAATCATGGAGGAGGTGGGAATGGGAGAGATGAGCCTGTAGAGCCAGTAGCTAAGCTCTCACTTAGAGAATCCTATAATCGAGAAGTAGGATAGGCAAATACATGTATTCAAATTCATGCGATTCATTATCATTTTGAGCTTAAGCCCACTATCTTACTTTACTCCCCATATTCCACAAACATATCAATGAAGAACCACATGTACAACTACAATAATGTGATCGCACATGCAACATGATTTGTTACACTAACATCCCATTAGAGGTAGTGAAGATAACAATATTTCCTTTTAGCTTGATGGACAAGGCCTTATATTGGGTCAATTATTTTGGAAAAGTTGTCACAACATGGGAAGAGTTGAGGTCTGATTTTCTATGTAAATACTACCCACTAGGACGCCTCAACAAATGTGATCACTAATTGCCAACTTCTCCTAAATGTCCCATGAGCCTATTCATGAGGCGTGGGAAAGATTCAAAGATTTAACGGAGAAGTGCCCCCAATATGATATTCCAAAGACAAGCCTTGTGAGAAATTTCTTTAGGACTATGAGTCATGAAAACCAGAAGCTCGTAGTATGTGCTTGTTGGGGGAGTCATTTCAATAAGGATGAGGATGTCCTTTACTAGATTTTTGAGGAGATGGTAGAGAGCTCTGTAGCTTTTTCTTCTATACGTGCATTCCAAATGCATCCCATCACTTATCCTTCAATACCCCAAAAGTTTGTCAACATGATGGCATCACATGAAGTGGATAGCGTGGATAGTTCAGTTCTGACCATCATTGGAAATCACCTATCAAAATTGGACATTATTGAGAAATGGTCCAAGGAGTTGGAGAAACTCCAAGTTATCAAACAGAGGACGAAGAACCTGGATAAGCTGGATGAGATAACAAAGCCTCTGGAACTTCTTGTGAGTACGATCAACGCATGTCAGAGTGCAAGTGCAACAACTGACACTTCTGATCGGGAGCATATTTCTTCCACTTCCACCCAACTGAATACTGGTGGACCATCCACAGTCCATCATGTTTACTACGTGTAGACTCCTGACCTAGTCCTGTAGGATTCAAAGCAGATAATATTATACAAGTAGGAGGGTTTGTATATTCCTGAGTAGTAGTCTTCACCTCTCATTCAAGAGGTAAACGGTATCTGGTTTGACTGAAAGCATAACTGGCCCCGTTCGTCAGGGCAAGGCCAGTTGGGTTTACAGCATGGTCAGAGACCTACCCATCAGTTTTAGGGAGGCAAAGTAGCAGTACCAGCAACAACAGTTCTAGCCTCACTTTCAGTCTCCACCTCACTTCCAGAATTGGAGACATGGCCAGTAGCAGATGCAGTCTGTATATTTTCCATAGCCTTACCATTAGTTGTAGTCTACACCATTTGTAAAGTATTCACATCCTCCTCCTCCTTATTACCAGCCATATTATGGATACCAACAACCTCCTCTTTACCAGTCTCAGTGACAGCCTATCATTGAGCATCACGAGGCACCTTCAGTGAATCCCGCACTCAATCAGTTAACAATGTTGATGAAGAACAAGATTGATTATTCCGAGGACTGACAACCTGACCACCACCAAGATACTGATCCCAGTAAAGGTCGAGGCCAATACCAACAACTTTAGAAACAAGGAGCAAACAACCATTGATCCATCCACACCAAAGATAGGTTTGGCCCTTGATTTTACATGTTTATCAGATGCCATTCATCACAGGAGCGGTAGGATATTGCATCCGGCTTCACATCCGTTGGGATAGGGAGATCAAGACAGTGAGAGAGCTTAACCTTCAACAACATCTTCTTTACCATCAGTGCAGAGACCTAGTGTAGCAGCACCCGAGCACGGAGTTTCACCATATTCTTCTTCACCACCACCACCTTCACCAGTCAGATGTAGTTCATCATTAAAAGAGAGGGAGAACACATATCATGGATTCTTCTTCTACACCAGCAGCAGTTGCCCGTCCTATTTTTTATTTTGTTTCTTCCACCCCTGCTTTGGACAACAATGTACAAACTGATTTTGGTAGTCCAATTGTACATGGGGATTATGTTTTGAATAAGGGAAATAAGCATTTGAATGTTTCTTCTAATTCTACGCCATTTCCTTCTGCATTGAATAAAATCTAAAAACCGAAAATTAAATATAGCCCTATCTGATCTTGGAGTGGTAGAGATCTTAGAGAACATATTTTTAGAGATGCCACTCCTAAAGGGCATGGAGTATATGCCTGTAGTGAAAAAGGGAATGAAAGAAGCATGTACTCAAAAGCATCAAACAAAGTAGAACAGAAGAAAGAAGACTGAAAAGCACATCTTGACCACGACCACAGCTCATGCCATCAGCAACCTCCCACAAAAAAGAATGATAAGGGAGCACCTTACATGCGTTGCCACATATTTGATAAAGAATTTTATCACATTCTTCTAGATAACAGTTCCTCCATTATTCTCATGCCATCCTCTCTATTCATTCAGTTTGGGTTAGGACCTCTTAGATCGACCAGGATGATCCTTTAGTTTTCTTATAGATCGATCAAGAGGCTGAGGGGCATTTTAGAGGCTGTTATTGTAATGGTGGAAGGAATCAGATTCCCCGTTGATTTTGTTATCGTGTATATGGACACACTTACACCATTACTCCATACCCCGATCATACTAGGCTGACAGTTCCTCTGTACGACCAAAGCGGTAGTTGATTACGGTACTGGAGAGAACATCTTTCACTCTCGTAGTAAAAAGGTGAAATTTGAGACAATCCCCAATCCAAGAGCTTCACCACCACCAGTTGTAGCATATGAGAGAGAGCCAGTTATACCAGACCCTAAGCATTGTGATTTTCTTGCCAAGTTTAGAGAGACAGATCTATCTACTGATTTCATGGATACCCATGAATTCCTTTCTCAGAAGGACTTTTTGGAAAGCACAATCAACATGAGCTCCCTTGTTGAGCCGTTTAAGTTGTTTGATGATGTGCAATTTGAGCTGATTTCTGAGGATCAGTCTGAGAGATTGGAGATACATTTTGATATTCCTTTGTAACATCATTATGAGAATTTTGCTAATATACCTCCTGCTGAGATGTCTAAGCCACTTACTGATTTTTTTGAGATATGTACCGATGAGAGACATCTTTTTGAGATTATTGCTGAGATATCTGAGCTCTTTGTCGATGAGATTACAAAGATTTATAAACATCGTGATGACTCGGTCCTTTCTGAGCAGAGATCATTCATTACAGATCTTTTTGAGATCCTATTTGTTGAGCCAACAATAGTTACGGTGGATAGTTCACATAGTACGGATCATATACCTTCTACATGTGAAGTTACAGAGGTCGTCATATTGCTGATTCAGACCAAACGTGAGCTCAAGGGTTTACCATCAATGTTGAAGTATGCCTTTCTTGCAGGTCCCACCAAATGTTTCCAATCATCATCAGCTCGCAGTTGACCGAAGAACAAGAGTCTCGTGTGCAAAAGGTGCTGGAGAGAAAATACAAGGCAATTGTATGGAATATTTCGAATCTCCTGGGATTAGTACACCTTTGTGCTCGCATCATATCTACATAAAGTATGACTGTAAACCCTACCGTGAGTGCCAGCGCCATCTCAATCCGAATCTAAGGGAGGTTGTCATGAAAGAGATCATGAATTGGTGTGATAATGACTTTTCTTATCCCATTTCAGATTCCAAGTGGGTCTGTCCTTTACATTTGGTCTCGAATAAATCCGGGATTACTATAAAAAAGAATGACCATGGTGAGGAGATTCTGCCCACGTACCTACTTCATGGCATGTCTGTATAGATTATCGTTGCCTAAATTCAGCTACCAACAAGGATCACTCTTCAATACCATTTATTGATTAGATTATTGAGAGGTTGGATGGGAAAGAGTTTTTTTCCTTGGATGGGTACTCCGGGTATAATCAGGTTGCTATCGCTCTTGAGGTTAAGGAGAAAACTACTTTCACTTGTCCGTTTATCACTTACACCTTTAGACAGATGCCCTTTGGATTGTGTAATGCCCCCACTACATTCCAAAGGTGTATGATGACCATTTTTTCCGACATGGTGGTAGTTTTCTGGAGGTTTTCGTGGACGATTTCTCGATCTACGGGAATAGTTTTGACACATGTCTTGCTCATTTAGACCGAGTCCTTCAACGTTGCTGTGAAGTAAACCTAGTGATCTCGTGGGAAAAGAGTAACTTTATGATTACTAATGGGATTGTATTGAGCCACACCATCTGCAAACATAGTATGGAGGTTGACCCGACTAAGATCGATGTGATGTCCAAGCTAGAGCCACCGTAGAATTTGAAGCAGTTGAGGCCATTATTGGGACTTTTTGTATTTTATAGGCAACTAATTAAGGACTTCAATAAGATCGCCAGACCTTTGACTGAGCTTCTGTGCAAGGAGAGTGAGTTTGTTGTTGATGAGAAAGTCCTCCTTCCATTCAATCAGATGAATGACATGGTTACTTGTGGTCTTATCTTACAACCACCTGATTTGTCTCTCCCCTTTGAGATCATGATGGCATGCCAGATTTGGCAATTGGAGCTATTTTAGGGAAGAAAAGGTATGTGATAACTTTTGCTATATACTATGCTAGCAAGACTCTAGATGATGCACAACATAATTACACCGTCACCAAGAAGGAGATGTTAGCAGTTGTGTTTGGATTAGAAAAGTTCACATTTTACATCCTTGGTTCACATGTTATCATGTGCACGAATCACACTACCATACAGTACTTATAGGCAAAGAAGGATCTCAAACCATGCCTTATCAGACGGATCCTTCTTCTCCAAGAATTGATTTGGAGATTCGAGATAATATTGTAGTAAAGAATGTTGTGGCAGATCACCTTTCATGCATTACAGATGCAGAGACTTTGGAGCATAGTATGATCTCTATTTGAAAGCCCTTTCCATATGATACCATTTTGTCTATGGACTCACTTCCATGGTATGCTAATATTGTGACCTTTATTGTCTCCAAGAAAGTTCCAAAAGATTGATCGAAGCGCAAGGTAGACAGATTCCTATTAGAGAAATATTTTTACCAATGGAAGGATCCACATCTGTTTTATGAGTGTGTGGATTGTATCAGGAGAAGATGCATTCCTCAAAAGAAATACATGAGTGTACTTGAGCACTGTCACAAATTAGAGTCTAGTGGGAATCATTCGGGGAAGTGCATGATAGTAAATATTTTATAGAGTGGTCTATGGAGGCCAACATTATTTAAGAATGCTATAGAGTATGCTCGAGGTTGTGCTGACTGTCAGAAGATGGGAGGAACCGTTGGTTCCAAAGATACCATCCCCCTGAAATATATCTAGATTTATGATGTTTTTGATTTTTGGGGCATAGACTTCATGGGCCCATTTTCTATCAATCATGGATATCAGTACTTCCTGCTTGTCGTGGATTACGTTAGTCGATGGGTGTAGGCTATCCCCACCCAAGCTGTTGATAGTCGTACAGTGTGTTCCTTTCTCAAGGACAAAATTATTGTATGGTTCAAGATACTAAAGATACTCATTTTAGATGGGGTAAGCCATTTCATTAATAGAGAAGTAAAGAAGGAGTACACCATTGAGCATAGGGTTGTGTATCCTTACCACCCATAGAATAATGGCTTGGATGAGATTTCAAATATGGAGAAAAAGAATATATCGCAAAAACTTGTACATCCAAATAGGAAGAGCTATTCCAGATGCTTGACTAAGTTCTACGGGTTTATCAGACGACGAACAAGTCTCCATTAGGTATGTCTTCCTACATATTGGAGTATGGAAAGCCTTGCCATCTGCAAGTGGAATTAATATACAAATCTTTATGGACAATCGGTGTATGCAATTTGGATTATGAAAAAGTAGGAAAGAACAGGAAATTAGATCTGAATAAATTACTGGAATTCCAAGACTTTGCATACGATAACTCACTTATGTATAAGGAGAATGTAAAGTGTTGTCATGAAAAACACATTAGAAGGAAGACTTTCTCTGATGAAGATAAAGTTTGGTTGTTTGATGCAAAATTGAAGATGTTTCCAGGAAAACTAAATAGCAAAAAGTCAAGATTGTTCATTGTGAGAGCTGTGCAAGATAATGGTATTATTGTCATATCTGGGTTGTCATCTGACGCACATCCATTTGTTGTGAAAGGACAATTGTTGAAGAGATATCTAGATAATGATACATTCATGTCCATGGTTGATTCTATATATGTTGTATCAGACTACGACTTTTTGACACCTTTTGCATCTGATACATCCATTTTTTTTATTCTTGCTTCTTCCGTTTTTATCAGTCACCACTTTTCCGTGTGTGTGTGTGTGTGCTATACTTAGGATGTACTCTATCCTATGTATAGGGGAGGTGGATGATTTGAGTTGTTCATATTCATCCAATTTCATCACTCTTGTTGTTCTCATACTTAGCGATCCTTTACCCTAAGTATAAGGGTAGTGATGTTGTTCATACCGCCATTTTTATGTTTTTATTTTCTTTTATTTCTTTTAATCTCTCGCTTGTCCTTCAACTTATTGATATTGTTTTTCTATTTTTAGAGATATGTTCCCTATGTATAGGCGATGATGGGTCTAGTCATTGAGTTTTTTCATTCTCTTCCTCGGTTTTCCCCATTTGTATAGTCTTCTATACTTAGGATTACTTGATCTAAGTATAGGGGGGATCACTAACTTCTATTATTTCTGTTTATTGTTTAAGTCAATGTTGTATAGGATTCTTTTCACTTTTATATACTCAGCATGAGCTATGTCTTCCGTTGTAGCTCTTTGGTCACTATGAGGGCATAGTTCAAGCTAAGTATAAGGGGGTGCCATATATATTGTATATATACTTTATCCATAACACGTTCTTTTATTAATAATATTGTTATATATAAATTTTTCTAAATGATTTGTAAAATAATTTGCAAAAATCTTTTGAAAAATCATTGAAAAATTGTTTGTTAAATATTTGCAAAAACATTTTATGAAATCTTTTTTGTAAAAATCTCTGTACAACTATTTTTGTAAAAATCTTTGTAATATTATTTTTAAAAATATTTTGTTTGTAAAAAGTTTTGTAAAATAATTTTATGTATCATAAGTAAGTATACTATATAAAATGTTTGTAAAATATTTGAAAGAAAAATGTTTGCATAAACTTGTTTGTAAAATTGTTTGTAAAGCGATTTGTAAAAATGTTTGTAAAATAGTTTGCAAGATTAATTGTAAAACTTTTTGAAAAACCTTTGTGCCATATTAGGTCATTTGATGGTGAGTGTACAAGTGAGATTGAAACCACTAGGTTGTTTTCATGCCAACTAACATTCCTAATAGGAGGGTAGATTAAATTAATGCTAATTTAGTAAAATACACTTCATTGATCATTCTATATTTAGATATATATACATTATTATATATAGAATTTTTCAGAAATATCTGATGGAATAAATGGTCACATTTTGAAATAACTGTTATCAATTTACAAACAATAGAGATATTTTACAATTCTGTGATATAAATTACAAAAGCGTAACCATTGTTGTTCACAGAAAAGCCCAAATCCGATGAAAATTTGTATTTTTTTGTATAGATGTGTTTCCTAAATATAGGATGCTTTAATCATATGCTAATTAATTGATGTATACGTGTAAATCATTCCTAAAATGATGGGATTTTTGTTACAACTATATTTCCTAATATATTATATGGGATAAATTACAAGCACATTAAATATGTTACATGTCATATGAATATTAAATTCAGGGGTATTAAACTGTAATATTTTTTGGTAAATTTATAATAGTTGTAAACTGCATCATTTTTTTTGTAAATTTTGTAGTCTTTTTGTAAATTGCATTTGATTTATTTTGAAAAATTTTGTAGTCTCTTTTGAGAACATTATATGTGATAACGTTCAAAAACTATGATATTATTTTGTAAACTTTGTGGTCTCTTTTGTAATGTACATGCCATTTTTGTAAAATAGATTGCTGTTATTAATGTCTAAATTATTTTATATGTACATCCAATATGTTTCTCATATCGTGGATCCATCGAAATTTGTCATCCATAAATTTTATGTAGAATTTGTAAAATACACGCTCTCATTGTAACAATTATATGATAATCTGCAAAATAAAAAGTCGATCATTAGTTTATCATTTATTCCAAAAAAAAGATCACATGTAAAAATACATGTAGAGTTGTAAATCAATGAATCAAAATGTAAATTATACATTCAATTATGTAAATTAGTAGATCAAAAGGTAAAATATTACCATTATATTTTGACATTTACATCAAAATGAACGTGTAAACTTCATACCTTTATTTAATCCACAGATGATGAGAATTCATCTAAGATTTTGACAAAATACATCATCTTTTGGACGAAAATATAACAAGATGCACAACTTTCTATAATAAAAAATCATTTTTTATACTGACAACCTGAGACATATTCAATCTGTAAATAAATATTTACATTCTTAATCAAAAATCTATAAATAAAACACAAAAGAAAAAAAATGAAAAGTGTGTTGATCTCAAAAGAACGGGGGGACCTAAACTTATAAAAGGTTTAATATTTCAGAAAATACGATTGAATTCAAGAGAATAAAAAGTGCGTTGAATATTACAGAAAATATGATTAAATAAATGCTCGCATTTTGAAATACTTGTTATAAATTTACAAAAGATTGATATAATTTACAATACTGTGTTATAAATTACAAATCGTAATCACTGCCATCCGAAAAAAGCACCCAATCATAAAAACAAGTGAATCAGGACCACTGATTCAAAAACAAAACAAATGAGAAATTTTAATGATTGGATTGAGATGTATTCAAAACAGAAAGAAAACTGAAAATCCAAACATAGTACGCAACATATAAATGCATGATAAAAACGGATCAGAATAATTAAAACGAATCAGAACTTAATCAGAGTGATTTTTTTAATGAAAATCATGATAAAAATAAAAAAATATGAATGATTTCGTAAAAAATGATATGTACCTCTATAATATCAAGATCAAGTGGGGATGTTGGAGACATTGATTGAAATACAAAATAAATGAGAAACGATGATATCTGATCGACGATAATCGCGTATATGATCGATATGGAATAAAAATAAAACGTGAAAAAATAGACCAAATCAAATCAAACTAATATTGAACTTTTTTAATGGATGAATATTAAGAAAATGAAAAAAATGATTTACCTGATATGCAATAATTAACTAATAATAAAAATTAGTAATAAAATTCAACTTCTACAACTTTGTTGGATATCTAAATCAATAATAACATTAGTAATAAAAATTAAACGCAAAAAAATAAATGATTTACTTGATACGACAAACGAGGATATCTACATCAATAGAAAATAAAATTAAATACATGATTTACCTCTATAAAATCATGATTTTTGGGAGATACGACAGACGACATGCGAAGAACTAGTGAAGAAGATGAGTATGACATGCGTAGAACTGACGATGAAGATGCATGAGTCATCGTAACAAAGATACCAAAGGACTGAAAAATCGAGAAATGACGAGTGTTACCTCGTCGGGGATACTTAATTTAGTAATTAACATTGATATTTAATTAGCAACGTGGATAGTGCAACAAAAACGGGATTCAATATTATTATTCTAAAAATAGATGATGTTGCAATGGTGGTATTACGATTGATGAGTGGTTTTATTGATGTCCGTATAATCAAATGGTCGAAAAGACGTGTCACACCGTAGATGCGGAAAGGTGGCACCTCAATTCAAGTTTTTCCTATATATATATATATATATATATATATATATGCGGGGGGGCCCTTCAAATATGATGCATCCTTCCTGACTTTAGGAAGGCCGCCATTTTTTTGTAGAAAACACAAGCACTTTAGTAGAATAAGTATAGAGTTTGTATTATAACTGCATATTATAAATACAAACCCGCATAAAAACTACATATAATACAAACATTAAAATTGTACATTGTAATGAAATCGGTACATGTATTATACTAAAGTCATCGTGTTTTCTACAAAAAAGGGTTGGCCTTCCTGAACTCAGGAAGGACCAAGTCCTATTTGAAAGAAATACTATATATATGTATATATTCGTAAAATCCATGTGTATATACAATCTTTGATCACTTTTCATCCTATAAATAAGATTACTTATTGTAAATAAAATTCTTTTATAAAACTTGTATCTAAACTGTTGTATAAAATACCCTTGTAAAATCTTGTATAAAATTTGTATAATCTTTATATGTATTCATTTACTAACCCTTTTCATTAAACAATCCATAAAAAAATGCAAAATTCTTTGGAAAATCTTTTTCAAAATGATTTTGTTTTATTTCTTTCAAAAAATGTTTTGTATATATTTCTTGCATTTGCATGTGCATTTTTCGGAATAGTATTGACACTTAAATTAGTTTGGAATAAAGACGAAGAATGGAGCTTAGTTAGACATTAGTCCACTTAATTTCAGAGGAACCTTATATGAATTGGAGTTGAGACTTTTCATGTCCTAGCAACTTAATTCTTTGAGTCCACAAAACTATATTCACATGTCATCTTGATTAGTCTAAGTAAATATTTCACGACACACGCCTTATTCTTCTAGACAGTGGCTTAATTTGGACAAGCTCTATGCATTTAGCTCTTCATGGATGCGGTGGTGAGGGGACAAAATCCTTTGGCTTGGGGTAGCACACGGATGTGTAACAACTAGTGGAAACATTGTCTTCCTCTAGCAAGGGTAGTGCATCTTAACCTGGTCAAGCAGCTTTGAGGTATAACGACATGATGATGAGGGTTGCAATAACGCTTCAAAAGAGGGATAGTCTACTGGCTCAAGAAGAAAACCTCCTAATGTACTGATGACACGGAAATCGAGCGACTAAGGTAATCAGGTATAACTAAGATGGTTGTCGCGACCTCAATCACTCGATCGTGTCAATCAAGAAAAATAGAACACCAAACAAAATTAACTCGAAAGCACGATAGCGGTCTTGCTATTAATTTAACCTGGTATAGCGACCAGGGTCGAACACAAGGAGCACGAATTGGCCTCGCGGCCTACGAAGAAGTCAAAAAGGAAAGAAAAGAAATAAAAAGGTATTTTTGGTGGTTTATAAGTCTTTTTATATTTTTTTTGGATTTTTAAAATATTAAGAAAATAATAAAAATAAGGAAACAACACACTTCAACAATTTATTTAATGCACTAAAAATCAACCAAAAATTCTAATAAAAATATTTTTGTGTGTTTTATTATTTTTCCTATTTTTAATGAATTTTTGAGATTTTTCTGATGTTTATTTAATTTTCCAAAAATAAAGCAAAGTCAAAAACTGTAGATACTATCCAGCCAAGCTTAAGGGGCTTAGATAAAATATCTAAAAGCCCCCAACAAACTGGGAGGTATTTTTACTGTATAGAGAAGAAAACAAGGAAAAATTGGGCACCTAAATTATTATTTTTAGGATTTTAATTTATTTATTAGAATTTTTATAAGATTTTGAGTGGTTTTTCAATTTTTAGGTGTTTTATGTAATGAAAAATAACCAAAGATGGCTAGAAAATCAAGCAAGCAAAGACAAACAGTAAGTAATTTTTTTGTAATTTTTAAATGAGATTTAATAATTTTTAGTTATTTTTCAAATCAGACAGTGAAGAAAATACGTGTTTTTGAATTTTTAAAATATCAAAATAAAACAAAAATGTCTCCAAAAATCCTCGAAAATTTTACACTATGGCAGGAGCCATTTATCCAATTTCCGTTGGATTTGGAGTATATTTGCTATTTTATTCAAAAATAGAAAGAGGGTACTATGCACAGGGACCTAGGTGCAAATACCCGAAGTCCTGAGGGGTCTGGTGCAAAAGACCCAGGAAGTCATGCACGTCGCGCATGCCTGTGGCACTCAGGGACCCAAATGTAAGAAAAACTACTTCCGATGACTATTTGGTAACAGGTACCAAAAGTCCAGGGGGTAGTCTGCAAATATCCCAATAAAAAGCGCACATGCACAATTAAAATACGCACAGGGGTATAAATGCAATATCTCAAAAGTTTTCATTCATTACTTAACATCTCAGAACTACAGGGCATAGAATGCAAAAGGCCCAGAAAAATCACGTGTCGACGCACGTGTCACACCATACACAGGGGCATATCAACAAATAAAATCAAGCGCAGGGTTCTCTGTGCAAAAGTACCAAAAACTAAACAACTACACTATGTAATTACAGGACTAAATGCGAAATAAAAGAAACAGGAGGGCCTAAGGGTAATTTACCCCTTTATTAATGGAGCTGATGGATGCACGCCACGTGGAGCATCTGACGGAGTAGGACGAAGGGCGCTCCACGGCTAAGCTCCTCGCAGTGATCAGACAGCTGAGGCTACGCCACGTGGAGATCGGACGGTCCGCGTGCGTAGTGGATGAAGCCTCGCTGGATCGACGGCTAGGATCAGTCCTCCACTGATCTGACAGTGGCTGCTGCTCCTGGAATGGACGGCTCAGATGAGAACTGGAGCGGGAGGCTGATCGGACGGCTGCTGGAGATCCTCGAAGAACAGGTTGCCGGCGAACTTCGCCGGCCCAGTACGCTCGCTCTGAGCCTCCTCGCGGGGCGCTGATGGTCGAAGAAGGTTCGGCGTGGGCCTCCGCGTCAGATGGGGGTCTCCGATGATCCAACCGAGCTCTGAGGAGCTCCGGCGAGGTCGGCGGAGGGACGTCGCCTGGTTCGATGTAGGAGGACCTCATATGGCCCTCATTATACCTGCAAGATGGTCCAGAAGACTCGCGGGTCGAGGGCAAACTGCCTCGACCCGGTTAGGCGAGGTGAAGGTGGACGGTGGTGCGATATGGGCGAGCTCCGGCGAGGGTGGGGACGTAGGAGCTTGAGCTCCAGCTCCTGCGCGAGCTGGGTTGAATGGGAGGATGGAGAACGTGCAAGAGGGAAGGGAGAATCCGATGGTATGGTCCGATGATCGAGCGAAAGGCGGGGGTGGCCGGAATCGGATATGAACATCAACGGCGAGATTTGGGGGTAACCTAAAATTAGCAAAAAGGAAAAGGCTAAGGGTCTACCTGGGTGACTGAATAGGCTGTGGGCGAGCTTGCGCAGCTCTGGGTCTTCGCCTCACGGAGCGCCGACGTCCGAGGCTCGAGCTCCAGCTCAGGGCGGAGCACGGCGGTGGTACTCGCCGGATCAATGGGCCACTGCCCCTCTCCTCGCTACGACACTTGCTGGAGCATGCTGTCACTCTTGCCAACGCTGTGGAGGTCACGGGTAGCGAAGCAAATGAGCCAAAGATGCGAATGGAGGAGGCGGAGCTGGAGCTTTATACGCTGGAGGGTCCGGGAAGACGAGCGCGGGTAGGGCATTCTGGAGCGCGGATCTCGAGGTGGAGGCTCCGGCGAGGGTCTCGGATGTACCATGAACGATTCGGACCCGGGGTTTAGGTGATAGGGTGTCGGGTTTAGGTGCGAAATTAGGGAGAAATTCAGGTCGGGCACCTAACCCGTGGGAAGTGGTCCTGGGGGGGGCAGTTGACCGGGCGGTCGACAATCCCCAGGGCCAATGGGTTAAAGCCACGTGGAAAAAATTTAGAATTAAATTAAAAATAGAAAATGGCCGAATCAAGGAAAAGTCAAAACATAAAATATTTTTCTTTTAATTTTTTCTATTTTTTAGTGATTTTTAATTAATTTTTCAAAGAAAAATAAGGTATGTACATAGTGGGTTCATATATAGGTATATATACAATATATAGGTTTTTAATTTTTATTTTTAATTTGTTATTTTTATACAATTTTATTCCCATTTTATATTTTATTTATTTATATCATAAAATAAGGAATAAAAAGATATTTTTATTTTATTTTTATTATTTATATACATAGGTGAAATAAATACATATGCACATTTATATACATGGTATATTTACAAAGTATTTTTGGATTTTTAATTTTGTTATTTTTATTTTGTTTTTGTTTTAATTTATTTTATTTATTTACACTATATAATCTAGAATATTTACAAAACTTTTTGGAAATTAATTTTATTTCTTTATAAGGCTAAATAAATAAATATGGATGGTCTATATACATGGTGACAGTGATGTTTTTGTTCTTTTTGATTTTTTATCTTGATTTTATATCTATAAATATGTACAAGTATTTACAAACCAATTTGAGTCTATTTTTGTGAGGAAAAATATTTTTATATTATTTACATAAATATTTACACACATGAGACCGTATCTCCCTCTACTTTGGCTTTTATGCGGTCAGGCCCATCCTGAGCCCTCCCATGGGTTAGGTTGCTCAATATTTATTCTAACTAATTCCCTCTTTTTCTTTTTAATCTTTATTCTTTTATTTTTGCACAAAAACATGCTAATTATAGGTTTTTACACAATGCATGCTTTTGATAATTATTTCTATTTACAACTATATACATGCATTTGCAAAGGTTTTTGTAGCTAAAATATAAGAATAGAGAGTGATGAATGAGTATTCATCACCCCCCTATATTTAACTTTGCTAGTCCCTTAGCAAACACTTATTTGAAAAAGAAGTGAAAAAGAAAGAAAGAAGAAGAAAAAGAGGATGTACATGGATCAAGGTTGATTATTAAACTTGCCTTCATTAAATTAAGGTATGGAGCTCGATCAGATCTTTGGATTATTAATGTGTCGGAACCTTATTTGGACTCAAGTCTAAAACTCAACAACCTCTAAGTTCCACTAATCTATAACCAAGACTCCTCAATGCTCCAGATCAGAACAAGTCATCAATCACAAACCCTGAATACCATGAATCTTTTCTTGTCCCGTGAATGTGAGGTCTAAGCTCTCCACATCAGAAATGAAAACTTGACAACCCTCCCTAACAAGGTAACTCTATGACCTCAATCTGGCCACTCTTTCCTCGAGGAGCGGGGTATTCCCTTCTAAGTTCAAGTTCAACCGGCTCAAGAAGAGGAGGAAGAAGAGAATGGGTCAAGGCCAGTGTAGCCAAGTACCCTTGGGAGCTTGACCAGTGTAGCCAAGTCTCCCTGCTGTAAGCTACATCAGGTGGATCATGAAACTCAAGCTTTGCTTATTGCACTCTATATACATACTCCGGTGGGATTATCATTTTCTCTCAGACCCACCACTTTTTTGGAGTTATTTTCTTTTTGCATATTTTTTTCAAGTGCATCTATACAACATATACTTGTGCAGCATATGTACAAGGAGTTTTTCCTCTTGAGCCAGTAGACTATCCCTCTTTTGAAGCTTTATTGCAACCCACAACTCCCGTCGTTAGACCTCCTGGCAACCAGACCAAGTTGAGACGCACTTCCTTCACTAAAAGAAGAAGAGAGGTTCCGCCTAGAAGTACTACCCTCATATGCTACCCCAAGTCAAGGAAGACTGCCTCCTTACCACCTCATCCGTAGAGAGCTCGGTGCATAGTGCTGGTGTCCAAGTAAAGCCATTGTCTATATGAGTCATGTGTTGTTGTTAAGTGCTCTACTTAGGCTCATTGAGATGACATGTGATCATAGCCTAGTGGACTCAAAGAATTAAGTCACCATGGACCTGAAAAGCCTTAAACCTAAGCCCTATAAGGTTCCTCTTAGAAGTTAGGTGGATTAAGATCTTAATCAAGCTCCATTTCTCAATTTGATTCCAGGCTAGTTTAAATGTCAACTATCATCCAGAAAAACCATATACCTATGTACAAAAGATGCTATTTACACAAAATTTTACAATCATGCAAAATTTTTTGAAAAATGTTTTGACATCATGAATGGATGATGCATGAAGTGCAAGTTTTGCAAAAAGATATTTACACACATTTACACAAGATTTTTGCAAACTTTTGATTTTCAAAACATTTTGGAAAAATTTTGTACTATATACATAATTTTGATAAGAAAATATTTACACAAACTTTACACAAAATATTTTTGAAAACATTTTTACAAAAATAATTTGTACACTAGCTATTTATGTGCAAATAAAAGAAGTTTATGTACATGAAAATTTTTTAATTTTTGTGATTTTTAGGGATTTTAGCCATTTTATTTATTGACACACTCACAAAAAGTACGAGTTATGGCTAAAGTATATATGAAATATATACACATCCCCCTATACTTAGCTCGAACGATGTCCTCAGAGTCAAGAGCGATGAAGAAGACATAACTCGTGCTAGGTATAGTGAAGTGAAAAGGAAGGCTATATACAAAGACAAATAGATGAAATAAAAAATCCAAAGGATCTCAGGTCTTCCCCCTATACTTAGGATCAAGTAATCCTAAGTATAGCAGGCTGTATACTAAGGGAAAACCGAGTGGAGAATGTACAGGGTCTACCCCCCCATACTTAGGGTGGAATATTCCTAAGTATAGGCAGCAAAACAGGGGTAGAAAGACACGAAGAAAATGAACGAATATGTACAAGAAGGAGAGGACATCACTCCCCCTATACTTAAGGTGAAGAACCTTAAGTATAGGCAACAACAGAAGTGATGAAACAGAACGAAGAATAACCGGGTGTCTTCACCCCCCTATACTTAAAATGAGTAATATCCTAAGTATAGCAAAGATAATCCTAAGCGAGACCTGGGGTGAAAGTAAGAACGGAAGAAAGAAAGATCAAAACAAGACGAAACACGTATATACAAAAGAGTATAGTGTTGAGATGCCTCTCAACAAGTGCTAGTTTTTACACCCCTAGCTGGGCGCAAAGGCTAGGACAACACAATATCAAGGTTCAGTACGGCATCGGTAAGGCGAATGTCGTACTGTCGTCGCAGTCTCGGTATGAGAACAACGATGAAGTCAACAGTGTAAACAAAGACACCCAGGTATGCAGTCAAGCGGGTGTCTGCTACCGGCCAGTGATATGGAAAGAAGTGATCGGGATCCGGTAGCACAAAAGAAATCATCGACTCTGGATCAGATTGGAGTGAGAGTATAGAGCCGAAGAAATCAAACGTGGAGAAGGATGGATCAGTAATAGAATCCTCCACGTTAATCGGTGTCTCAAGCAGTTGTGGACAATTAAGATCAGGAGACTCTCTAAGCAGACTGATATCTGATATAAGAAATAGAATCAGATCAGGCAAATCATCGAATATCTCCAGAATGGGCTCGTCCTCGCGAGGGTCGTCGAGGTGAGAAGACTCGGAATCAGAATGATCTAAAGACTCGGTTTCGTGTTCCGCCAGATCGGAAACACTCTCAGAAAGTGAAACTGAGTACTCATCGAGTGCGGCATCCTCCAGCAGATAACCCTCGGGGAGAGATGCATGATCAAAAATGAGAAGAAGAGGATCAGGATCTAGATGGGCATCTGCACTGCTATCAAGTATCCACTCAGTGCACCAGGCTGCATCATCATCGGAAGTGTAAGTCTCGGCAATCTGGAAACAAGAGAAGGTACTAGTCAACACCGCGAAACCTGGCAAAGTGTCTGCGGCTTATCCTCGCTTTTCGGCTAGGCTGGCTGTCAGCTGGACCTCAGGAAGTGTATCTGTCTCAACAAAGTGGAGGACAAAAGGCTCGAAGACGGGACTCTCGGTGTCTGTACTCTCAAAGTGCTGTCCCTCCTCAAGCTGTGGCTGCTGGGCTGAGTCCTGGTGACTATCTGCATCCAAGAAGTGTCTCTGCAGGAAGGAAACTGACTCCTCCGGGACTGGAAACTGAAGTAGCTGAGTCAATGGCTGCAAAAGCTGGGGCTTCTCCGGCTCCTGGAGTATCAGAAGATCTGATATCCAAGACTCGTTGACTATGAACTCTGGGGCTGACTCGAATTCCAGCTGGAAATCCAACGGGAACTCAAGTAAACTCTGGGTCCGAACCTCTGCTATGGAAGTCATCTCCTCTGTCAATGGTGCTGCATCATCCAAGTCCTCGGGCTGGTGTGTAGAAACTGTCTCATTATGTAAAGTGACACACCGCACTGGTACTGCATCGTCCGCATGTGCTGTCCCGACTACTGCATCTCGTGAAGAAGATCCCTGTGAAAGTAAACTCGAGATGATGTCCAGTAAGTGAATGTCGGAACTGCGGTGTGAACCGCCACATGTGGTAATCACCAGTGCTATCTGCTCTGCGGTTATCCCCCGCATGGAGATCTCTATCAAGTATGTAAGTGGAAGTCCGTGCTCAGGAAATCTCCTCAAGAGGTCAAGAAACCTCGGCCATGCCTCGTGCAATGGCTCCTTGGGGTCTACTGAGAAGTCCGTGATCAAAGACCGCATGAAATCTGCTCTACGTGGAGGGAAGTATCTCTACAAGAACTCTCGGCGTAGCTCTCCCCACGTCTCGAATGTCCTCCCCAATCGTCGGTGCCATCTCATGGCTCTGTCGTGAAGCGTGAATGGGAAGGTCCTGCTCATCATCTCCTCTGCAGTGACGTCTGAATATCTCTGTGCTCTACAAAACTCCTTGAAAGCGGACAGGTGAAGATAAGACTCTTCGTGCGCCTCTCCTGAAAATGTCGGCAGTCGCTGAATGTAATCCAAATCCAAGACGAATGGACCTAGTGTAGAAGCTGACTGAGCTCCATGTGCTATCTGCTCCTCCATCCTTCTGGAATAGGATATGTCTGCTGATCTCCACTGCTCTCTCTAGTCACCAATGGAGTGCGCTCTCAACTCAGCATCAACATCGTCCGGGTCTCGCATCTGCTCTATCGGGAACCCTCGGACGTCTCGCACAGCATGCCCAGAGTAGTGAGATGAAAGGGAGGGAGGGAGCGGGATGTTGGTCGGAGATCCGACCTCCCTAGAAGGTGGACTGGACTGATGGTCAGATAGCGAAGAAAAAGTCGCAAGAGTCGGCTCACAGTGAGGGGGATCCATCATCCAGGGGAAGAGGAGAAGAGAAGAGGAAGACTGAAGGGAGGTGAGTGTGGGAAAGCAGATGGATAGAGAAGAGGATGGGGAAGATCGAAGGAATCTGACAATCACACAAGATGAACAAGCAAACCCCCAATTCACCTATGCACACAAAGCTGAAGACCGAAGGGATCGGTCAATTATCTTGTCGATTTTATTTTAGGTGATCATCCAGTCTATCAGAGCGATTACGTGAGGTAAATAGGTATCCGGATCTTTCTCAACTGACTGTCCCGTACTGAAAGCCGGTAATAAGTCAAGAAAAGATCAGAGGCTCTATCCTAATGTGCATATCACTCTCTCGCTCATCCAAACCAGACAAGGAGGGGGTTACTCTCCCCAAGACAGATTTTCAGTGAAGTGTCTTTTAGGTCAAGTATCATTAGCAGTCCCGATTTTATTGTTATTGTTTTTAGATATTTTTCAAATAAAAAGAAACGCCTAACGAATTTTTTGGTTCTCCTGATTATTAAGTCAAAAACAGGGGGAGAAGACGAAAAAGCGGATGCGCGATAAATCAATGATGCATGCAAAGTAAGGAAGGCGTACCTGACTCCAGCACTCTACATGCAATATGATCCGCGCATAATGTAAAGATAGAAAAGAAACTACCTATATGGTGCAACGATGAAAACAGAGTCCTAAACAGGCAATTCTACTCGCAGAACCGTCTAACTGGTCACCGATCCTTCAAGCCAAAGGTCCGGTCTTGGCCTACCCCTCCTCTGCCCGATAAATCAGGGGTAGGAGAAAGCGCTTTGCGGGGCAGGCTACAGCACGTAGGCTACGAAGGGGATGAATCAGTTATTTTTATTAATCAATTATTAGTAGGTCCAATTAATCGCACTATAGGAACAGGCAAGCAATTAGGTGTGGGGGCCCTACTAATTACGGCACAATCAAGTAGAAAATCCTGTGTCTAGGGGCTCGATGAAAAACCGCTGAAAACCGTCAAAGGCAGTAAAAAGAAAACCAAAACCGCGAGAAAAACTGCGAAACACCTAAGGGTCCCTCGAGCACACCGGTGCTCGGCGAAACAGACCCGCTAAGAGTTCAAGTCCACAGTCCAAGTCTCTGAGTCCCTGTATTATTACAATAATAATCAAATGAAAGAAAAAATAAAACCTAAACTAAACCTCTCCTACTAAGCTCTCTCTCACTCTCTCCTGCGGCTTTGTACAGAAGGGAGCCGCCTCCAAGTTCCTTGGTTGCGTCATCTTCTCGAAATCGGCCGCAGGTCCTCGGGCCCTCACAAGAAAAGAGACAGGTGGTCAGACCAATAAAAATAACAAAATAATAATAGTAAAAATAAATGAAAATAAAATGAGGGTATATATGCAAAGATGCAAAATAAAATAAACAAGCAAAAATCAAACAAAACAAAAATAAAATAAAATAAAGGAAAACAAAATAAAACAAAAATAAAATAAGAACAAAAAGCCGTGAAAAACCGCAGACTCTGAAAGAGCCGTGAAAAGACGCGAAAACAAAAATAAAGTAAAAACAAAACTACTAAGTCGTGCTCCCCAGCAACGGCGCCATTCTGATGACACAGAAATCGAGCGACTAAGGTAATCAGGTATATCTAAGATGGTCGTCGTGACCTCAATCACTCGATCGTGTCAATCAAGAAAAATAGACCACCAAACAAAATCAACTCGAAAGCACAATAGCGGTCTTGCTATTAATTTAACCTGGTATAGCGACCAGGGTCGAACACAAGGAGCATGAATTGGCCTCGCAGCCTACGAAGTAGTAAAAAAGGAAAGAAAAGAAATAAAAAGGTATTTTTGGTGGTTTATAAGTCTTTTTATAATTTTTTTGGATTTTTAAAATATTAAGAAAATAATAAAAACAAGGAAACAACACACTTCAACAATTTATTTAATGCACTAAAAATCAACCAAAAATTCTAATAAAAATATTTTTGTGTTTTTTATAATTTTCCTATTTTTAATGAATTTTTGAGATTTTTCTGATGTTTATTTAATTTTCCAAAAATAAAACAAAGTCAAAAACTGTAGGTACTGTCCAGCCAAGCTTAAGGTGCTTAGATAAAATATCTAAAAGCCCCCAACAAGTTGGGAGGTATTTTTCCTGTATAGAGAAGAAAACAAGGAAAATTGGGCACCTAAATTATTATTTTTGGGTTTTTAATTTATTTATTAGAATTTTTCTAAGATTTTGAGTGTTTTTCAATTTTTAGGTGTTTTAAGTAATGAAAAATAGCCAAAATTGGCTAGAAAATCAAGCAAGCAAAGACAAACAATAAGTAATTTTTTTGTAATTTTTAAATGAGCTTTAATATTTTTTTGTGATTTTTCAAATCAGACAGTGAAGAAAATACATGTTTTTTAATTTTTAAAAATATCAAAATAAAACAAAAATGTCTCCAAAAATCCTCGAAAATTTTACCCTATGGCAGGAGCCATGTATCCAATTTCCGTTGGATTTGGAGTATATTTGCTATTTTATTCAAAAATAGAAAGAGGGTACTGTGCATTGGGACCTAGGTGCAAATACCCGAAGTCCTGAGGGGTCTGGTGCAAAAGACCCAGGAAGTCACGCGCGTCGCACGTGCCTAGGGTACTCAGGGACCCAAATGTAAGAAAAACTACTTCCGAGGACTATTTGGTAACAGGTACCAAAAGTCCAGGGGGTAGTCTGCAAATATCCCAATAAAAAGCGCACATGCACAATTAAAATACGCACAGGGGTATAAATGCAATATCTCAAAAGTTTTCATTCATTACTTAACATCTCAGAACTACAGGGCATATAATGCAAAAAGCCCAGAAAAATCACGTGTCGACGCACGTGTTACACCAAACACAGTGGCATATCACAAAATAAAATCAAGCGCAGGGTTCTCTATGCAAAAGTACCAAAAACTAAACAACTACACTATGTAATTACAGGACTAAATGCGAAATAAAAGAAACAGGAGGGCCTAAGGGTAATTTACCCCTTTATTAATGGAGCCGATGGATGCACGCCACGTGGAGCATCTGACGGTGTAGGACGACGGGCGCTCCACGGCGAAGCTCCTCGCAGTGATCAGACGGCTGAGGCTACGCCACGTGGAGATCGGACGATCCTCGTGCATAGTGGACGAAGCCTCGCTGGATCGACGGCTGGGATCAGTCCTCCGCTGATCTGACAGTGGCTGCTGCTCCTGGAATGGACGGCTCAGATGAGAACTGGAGTGGGAGGCTGATCGGATGGCTGCTAGAGATCCTCGAAGAACAGGTGGCCGGCGAACTTCGTCGGCCCAGTACGCTCGCTCTGAGCCTCCTCGCGGGGCGCTGATGGTCGGAGAAGGTTCGGCGTGGGCCTTCGCGTCAGATGGGGGTCTCCGATGATCCAACCGAGCTCTGAGGAGCTCCGACGAGGTCGGCGGACGGACGTCTCCCGGTTCGATGTAGGAGGACCTCAGATGGCCCTCATTGTACCTGCAAGATGGTCCAGAAGACTCGCGGGTCGAGGGCAAACTGCCTCGACTCAGTTAGGCGAGGTGAAGGTGGACGGTGGTGCGGTATGGGCGAGCTCCGGCGAGGGTGGGGACAGAGGAGCTCGAGCCCCAGCTCCTGTGCAAGCTGGGTTGAATGGGAGGATGGAGAACGTGCGCGAGGGAAGGGCGAATCCGATGGTATGGTCCGATGATCGAGCGAAAGGCGGGGGTGGCCGGAATCGGATATGAACGGCGACGACGAGATTTGGGGGTAACCTAAAATTAGCGAAAAGGAAAAGGCTAAGGGTCTACCTGGGTGGCTGAATAGGCTGTGGGCGAGCTTGCGCAGCTCTGGGTCTTCGCCTCACGGAGTGCCAACGTCCGAGGCTCGAGCTCCAGCTCAGGGCGGAGCACGGCGGTGGTACTCGTCGGATTGATGGGCCACTGCCCCTCTCCTTGCTACGACACTTGCTGGAGCAAGCTGTCACTCTTGCCAACGCAGTGGAGGTCACGGGTAGCGAAGCAAATGAGCCAAACAAGCGAATGGAGGAGGCGGAGCTGGAGCTTTATACGCTGGAGGGTCCAGGAAGACGAGCGCAGGTAGGGCATTCTGGAATGCGGATCTCGAGGTAGAGGCTCCGACGAGGGTCTCGGATGTACCATGAACGATTCAGACCCGGGGTTTAGGTGATAGGGTGTCGGGTTTAGGTGCGAAATTAGGGAGAAATTCGGGTCGGGCACCTAACCCGTGGGAAGTGGTCCTGGGGGGGGGGGGCAGTTGACCGGGCGGTCAACAATCCCCAGGGCCAATGGGTGAAAGCCACGTGGAAAAGATTTGAGAATTAAATTAAAAATAGAAACGGCCGAATCAAGGAAAAGTCAAAACATAAAATATTTTTCTTTTAATTTTTTCTATTTTTTAGTGATTTTTAATTAATTTTTCAAAGTAAAAATAAGGTATGTACATAGTGGGTTCATATATAGGTATATATACAATATATAGGTTTCTAATTTTTATTTTTAATTTGTTATTTTTATACAATTTTATTCCCATTTTATATTTTATATATTTATATCATAAACTAAGGAATAAAAAGATATTTTTATTTTATTTTTATTATTTATATACATAAGTGAAATAAATACATATGCACATTTATATACATGGTATATTTACAAAGTATTTTTGGATTTTTAATTTTGTTATTTTATTTTGTTTTTGTTTTACTTTATTTTATTTATTTACACTATATAATCTAGAATATTTACAAAACTTTTTGGAAATTAATTTTATTTCTTTATAAGGCTAAATAAATAAATATGGATGGTCTACATACATGGTGACATTGATGTTTTTGTTCTTTTTGATTTTTTTTATCTTGATTTTATATCTATAAATATGTACATGTATTTACAAACCAATTTGAGTCTATTTTTGTGAGGAAAAATATTTTTATTTTATTTACATAAATATTTACACACATGAGCCCCTATCTCCCTCTACTTTGGCTTTTATGCGGTCAGGCCCATGCTGAGCCCTCCCTTGGGTTAGGTTGCTCAATATTTATTCTAAATATTTCCCTCTTTTTCTTTTTAATCTTTATTCTTTTATTTTTGCACAAAAACATGCTAATTATAGGTTTTTACACAATGCATGCTTTTGATAATTATTTCTATTTACAACTATATATATGCATTTGCAAAAGTTTTTGTAGCTAAAATATAAGAATAAAGAGTGATGAATGAGTATTCATCATGTACATGACATACATTTGTATATATGTCAAAAAAATGCAAAAACTCAAAAAAGGAGGACAAGCCCGATTGAAAATAAAATGTCTGGTGGAGTGTATATAGTTGAATAAGCGAAGCTTATGTGATTCATTGTCTCATCTTTTCAGAGCTTGCTGCTCGATGACATGGCTACACTAGTCATGCATCCAATGATAGATAGCCACACTGGCTACAATCCATTCTCTTCTTTCCCCCTCTTCTTGAGCCACTTGCACTTGAACATAGAAGGGAATACCCCTCTCCTTTAGGGAAAAAGTTGCTAGACCAGGGGACTAGAGTTACCTTGTTGAGGGAGGATATTTATTTGCCACTTTTGAGTTAAGGAACTGTACTTCACTTATACCATACAAGTAAATATTCATAGTCATAAGAATTTGCATATGTAGACTTGTTTTGACCTGACTGTTGAGGAGACTTGAATACGAGTCTTGTGGAACTTGAGGGTTGTAAGGTTTTATATCCATTTCCCAATAAGGTTCCGCCACACTAATAATCCAAAGGTCTGATCAAGCTCGATACTACAATATTATGAAGATACATTTACTACTCAATATTATTTTAAGATCTTTTTTATTCCATTATTCTTTTCGATTTTTTCCAGTTATTCTTTCAAAAAGGTGTTTGCTAAGGGACTAGTAGAGGTAAAGCATAGGGGTGTGATGAATATGCATTTAATCATCTTTATTCATTTATTTTAGCTTAAAATCCCTTATAAAACTCTTGTAAATAAAACTAAATATATTCTTTTACTAACTAAAACTCTTGTGTAAATATTATATATTTATCACTATTTTAACTTAAAAAATTAAATAAAAAAAGAAAAAATAATGAAAATAAAAGACTGTAAATATGTAATAGATACAAGTTGAATAAGACCATGAGAGAAGGTTAAGACTTGACCTGCTCGAGAAGGGATAAAGTAGGGGGAGATAAGGCCTAAAACACCAAAAATTCCAGAAAATTCTCTTGTCACACACACACACACATACACATATATGTATATATATATTCATGACAAGTACAATATTATCTATACCACCCATTCTGTCATAAGTTTATTCATTAACAAATGCTTTGTAAACAATAATTATTTCTTCTTTAAAATTGTGAATAAAATTCGTTTGTAAATAATGAAACTAGTTGCAATTAAAATATGTGTATATTCTGTAAATTACATCACTCTTCAAAAGCCAAAAAGTACAAACTTTCAAGATCAATATCCACTCCACCAAGATTCCAAATTCATCAAACTCATTTTCATTATACTCCAAATTAAATGTTCTTTAAAATGGAGGTCATTTCATAAAATTCATAGTTAAGGTGTGAAATGTGGCCAATCGGGGTATGAATTTATAATATACCTACATACACTACGTATGCTATTTAGTTATTTATTTTCTTGTGCATATTTGTGAATATTGTTCTTTAATAATAGTGAATATTGTATTTGACTCATATAAAATATAAATAAAAATAAAAAATAAAAATCAACAAAAATAAAATCATGTATATATTGTATATGTATCACCATGTATATACTGTACTTATACATATATAATTAACCTAATAAATTATATCCTAAAAATCAAAATAAAAATTAATAAAAAACCCTTGTAAAATATTGTAAATAAATGAAATATTAAAATATATATGTTTACAAATAATTAATTAAAAAGTCAAAGTTTTGTATATTGGTGTACATGCCTATAATAACACCTTGTATTTATTTTAATCCTTTTATATACATTATTTAATTGATAAAGATCACTAAAATTAACTTCAATTTATTATTAACATTTTTTATTTACATTATTTATTTTCTAAAATTAATTTTATAATTTTTTATAAATTTTTTAACTTTTTCTTCCCATTTTGTTGTTTAGCCTATTTTGGCCATATTGCGCGCACATTCTGATTGGTTGACCTGGGTCAACTGCTTACTATGCTCCTAACTTTCGTCCCACTTGCATTCTGTTGTTCCTTCGCCCATTTTTCCTGTGCATTCTATTCACTAATGTCTCCTGTGCTCTTCTCCAAACATGCAGCCCCGCCATTCAACTCCATCACCAACCCTTCATATCCGCCATCTTGGCCTTGATTTTCACGCATTTTAAATTCCAACTCATGTCAGACTTAAGTCTATCGATAATACCCTTCCACCTCCGACGAGGGTTTGATCCATTTTTATCCCATTTTGTCCCTGATTTTGAGTTACAACTTGTTGATCAATGAAAGTGGTCAACATCCTTCAAGAGAGAGAGCGAGTATTTGAACGATATTTGTGATCCAATCATGAGGTCAGAGCCTTCCACCGCATGTTCCATCTCTCCACCTCCATTTGCAGATCGTGGTGATTCCATCCTCCAACCTTCTTCGTAGGTAACCTAGGTAGTTTTTCTTTGATTTAGCTTTTCTCTTTTGCTATAATATCATTGAAATTTCCCAGATCATATCATCTTATTCAACCTCTCATCCGCACGGTCAGAGGAGTTCCGATCATTGTCAGTCCATTCCTTTGTAAACACATCCACCATCTCTTTCTCCTGCTCTTCCACCCTCTGTCCACCTTCATAACCTCCTAGGTATGAAGCCTGATCTCCTCTTCGACCATCTTCACTAAAGATCCCCATCTATCCACCATATTCCATGTGTTTGACGTAGTTTCTTGACAAGAGACTCCTTCTAGCATCAGTTTCATTTGTAGGGTCAAAGCGTGGGGAATCAACATAGGAATGCATTTTGGAGGTTCCCTTGGAGTCAAATACTCTTTGACCTCCAGATCTTCATCTGGTCATTATCGACGACCATGGGGACATCAAATCGATAAAGCATCCCTCCAGGAAGTTGTAGCATTAGTCACAAGGTGTTTGAAGCGGAGGGAAAGTGAGATCCTCCCGATCGAATATCACCGGTGCTCACCTTCAACCCAGTTCTTCTAGAGGCTTTTTCGACTACATGATCAAGAAAATTCGTCCCAGTTTCAATCCTGGCCATCCACTCAGCCCCAAAAGGTGATCGTGGTTCCCATTTCTAGATGAGATCCGAGCCGTTCGAGCAGCAATCCTTTCCAGCCGTTAGATCAACCTCAAGGAGAATCATGGATGTAGATCAATCCATATCAATAATGGTTAAAATTGCATTCAACCCCCGGTCTTTATAATAAGTCCTATGTGGACACGTGTTTGTATTTAATAACTTGGACAATTATATTATTATCCTTCTCTTTTATTTTAATTAATATTTCATCCCTTTTTGAACTGCACATGTGCCTAGCACATGCTTACTTGTGTAAATTGCAATAAATGCTCTGCAGTTTTGAGTTAATGTTTGGATCTTGAAATTAAGTTACTTGCATGTTGGCCTTGTCTGTGAGGCACACTTGCATTAGTAGGCAAGTTTTGAGAAATTTAAACAATACGCCCCAAAGCTTTTATACCCTTTATTGTTTTGTCTGCAGATTTTAAATAGTTGCAATCAGGTCCCTGTGAGTCTGCATTTAATATTCATATTAAAAATCAAATAAAAAATATCAAAATCACTATAAAAATTAGACAAAAATGCATCAAGCTTCATGTTACATTGACTATTTATATATTATTTTTATTTTTGCATTTACATTATTTCTGTTATTTATAAAAATTCCAAAGCATTCCAGAAATTCCACTTTGCATACAAAAAATTTTAAAATTATAAAACTTATTCAAAAAATTATTAAAAATTCTTGTGTGTTTATATTGATTCATTTTAATTTATGTACAATTGTTGCATTTTTCCTCATAAAAACCATAAAAATCATAATATTCATACCATTAAAAAAATCGCATAAACTCTTTTAAAAATCCAAAAAAAATCATAGAATGGCACTATAGAAAACATAAAAAAATTCCCTATCATTCTCTATATATTTTACCCAATTTTGACCTTATTTTGTTATTTTAAAAATCCAAAAACATACTTTTTATTTTCTGTATATTTTATTCTCTATTTTTGTTTTATTTATAGGTATTAAAAATTTTGGAATATATGGAAAAATTACAAAAATAGAGAACTCTCAAAAACCCAAGAATATTTTTAGTTTAATTTTCTAGCTATTTTTGATATTTGTGAAAAATACGAAAATTTGGTTGAGAGTATTTGTATTAATTTTTTATATATTCATTGTTCTTACAAAATAATAAAATTATCAAAACAAAAAAGTAAAAAATAAAAAAAATCAGAAAACTAAATAAAAATATATAAAAATTTGAATTCCATAAAAATACAAAATCGAGTATTCGAAATCCAAGGCTAGTGTGCATAGATATTCCTTTATTCTTTCATTGCTTTTTCATTACATAGAATAACCCTCAGGATTTTTGTAGCCTTCCTGAGTTTGATCTTGAGCTCTATATGGGTAAATTAAGTAGCAATTTTCTCTTGCTAGATTTTCTTTATTGATTTCTACGAGAGAATTGAATAAATTTTTGTTGAGGAATTTTTATGGTTGCAACGACATTGCACATATTTCTTAATAATAAAACCTTTAATTTTCCTGCTTCAACATTTGGCCACCAGCTTCGATCCTCTGCCGATGACAATGGGAGATCCCCATCTTGAGATGATGACGACCATACTTCTCACACGAAGGCGAGATGAGAGAAGGTCCTCAACCTTCTTGTAGCTGTAGTTGTGCGAGCTTGTCGTTCAAGCTTCAGAGTCACCTTGTCAAGCTCTTCAAGACAATAACCTGCGGAGAAGAACTCCATCTTTCTCTCGATTTCATCACCATCAGGTGAACCCGAACAACCCATCCCAGGTAACTCTTCTCTTTCTTCTACTTCTATTCTTCATTGTCCATCTTTTCCTCCTATTTTCTTTCCTCTGTCGCTTCTCTACCACTCAAATTGTCCTCTGTTCCTCTTCGATTCACCACTCCAATATCTTCACCTCTACGCAGATGATCAACAACATCCTCGTCACTCAGCATCCACCCACTGACCACTACCTCCATCTTCCCCCTTCTTCCAAAATCGAGCTCCGTCCATTGCCTCACCATAGCTAAATCTCCACCATACTTCACTTCATTACCTCGACCACCTCACTGCCCCGCTTTTCTTTGACTACTATTATGGACTATCGCCAGCCACTGCCTCTGAGATCCTCAACCACCACATCTCGTCAGCTCCATTAACCCAACATGTATCAACAACCTTCATTGATCGCCCAATATTTGGAGCCCTCGAGAAGGAAGCAACATAAGAATAATTCGAAGAATAAGATATCCTTATATTCGGATCTGACAGCTCAAAATATGTCCAAATTGTAGCCCTTGGATCTCCATCATCCTACGGCCCGTAGTTCCCCTTAGACCTCTGTTGAGCCCGGAGCTTCAGAGGAGTTGAAGTTACCCCAGTGATGAGCCGTGAAGACCCTACTTTAATTTGTACAAATTATCGTTTAAATTGGTCATTTCGTTGTAGGCAAGAACTCAGAATCAATCAAGAAATAACCATAATAAATTTATTCAATTTTTAATCAGCGAGGTTTATTGTTTATTTTACTTTGGCAAGTCCCAAGGTCGAACTAAAGGAGGCAAAGTAACAACCTAGAATTATGTCTATCAAAATTCGTACGTTGTTTTTCAAGCAGAATGTTTTTGGAATTTTAATACGATTTTGGAATGCAAAATGCAAATGTGGCCAATTTTAGGGACTAAAAAATAACGATCAATCAAATGATGTCCAAAAATTATGAAACTTGGTCGAGATGTAAAATATGGTGAAATAAATAGACTATAATTTTTTTGGAATTTTTGGATGCAATATTAATATTTAAAGAAATTATGAATGCAAATGATGTAATTTCCAATAATTAATTACAATAAATATTAAATCTATTTATTTTCATAAAATAAAATTATCTAAGATATATCACTAAGTGATATGTTTCAGAAAAATCCTAGACCCTAAAAATTTTGAATTTAATATCTATTAGAAATTAATTACTAAATTACACAAAATGATTTTTAAATAGAAAGATATGCATGCAAATGCAATTCTTTTTTTGGGAACAATGGAAAATACAATATATATATATATATATATGACCTGTGAATTTTTGGCAATTTTTTTGAGCAATGGTTAATTACTTATTAATTACCAAGCACAAATTGGGTAAAATATGCAATTTATCATAATAATATAATTATTAATTAACCATAGAGAATAAATATATCACAATCAAGCCAAATTATAGAGAATTAATTGTAGAACATCATGCTAATTTTTAAATAATAAAAAGATGCGATGTAGAGGATCAAAATAAAGGGGGAACACAGTGGTCTCATTGTAAAATAACAATAAATAAATAATGCAGAAAATATAGAACAAGGGATAAATTGTTATTACCTAAACTCCCAAGGGTTTTTCTGCAAAAACCCAAGCAATATTTTGCCAAGCACGTGACCCTTGGAGAGATGGGGGCTGGTTGGAAATAGTGTAGTGTCCTAGTGTATTCTCTGCAAAATGTCCACCCCTACGTGCGCATCACGTGCAGGGGGTGGTCTGGAGTATGGCGGAAGAAGGGGGAACTCTTGTAAAAGATCTCTCCCATCACGTGCCATGTGCGGTGAGGGCCTCGGGCCTCCAGCCCGATGCTGGAGTAGATGGGGTGGTAGTTGCTGCGACGGGCCCTTGGTAGAGCTCTGTGGTGGGCGAAGGAGTACGATGAAGTCGAAGATGATACTTGAGAGTCGCTGGAGAGTGCGCTCCTTGATGAAGTCAATGGCAAGGTTGATGAATCCCGTATAGGCCAAGGCGAAGGCGGGAGGTGCAGCAGCTTTGAATGCGGAGGAGCGACGTAGTCGAGTTCAAGGTAAAACATGTTGGAAGAGACATTGGGGTCATTGTCTCGACGGCATGTTCATTGCCGCAAGAGAAGCAATCATGGTAGCCCCTATGCAATGAGCTCCTTGGAACTCGGATCTCACCAAGGAAGAACAGGGACCTGGGCTGTCACCACCGGAGTCCCTTGTTCTTTTGTGCAGTCGGTGGATGTCTCGTAGAGGGGGCGGTGGTGTTTCATAAATAGGGTGGTCGAGGTCGCTCAGAGAGGAAGGCGATGAGGTGATTGACTTGGTGATGGTGGCGGTCGCCTGATCTCGAAGGGAACTAGGGATTCGATTGGGGAGGAGATGAGGTTCGAAGGATTCAGGATGGAGAAGATTTAGGGTGGCCACGAGATTGATGTGGGATCTGGTTGGCAATAGTTGAGCGAGATACGCGGGCGGGTGGCTGTGATGCTGAGGAGGAAAGGGGGAAGAATGAAGATGCATGGGTGTCGTCCAGTCGGTCGAGATCGGACGGCCTTGAATGTGTCACGTGGACTTTATTATTTTATTTATTTTTGTATTATCTATTTACTTTTTTGATAAAATAAATAAATAATAACTCCAAAAATGGGTGACACATGGCGGTTCCAGGAGTTGCAATGTGTCATCAACAGAAAATTCAAAAATAAAATACAAAGAAAATTTTTAAAAAATAGATAACAACTCAGATCTAGAATTTTCTCCACAAAAATTGTTCTTCTCGATGAGGTCTACAACTTTCATGATGAGACTAAAACCAAAATCGATCATTTGCATAAAGTGATATTTTTGGGGTACTCCACATACATATAATACCTTGATTTTTGGATTTTAATTTTTTTTGTTATTTTCAAAGAAGATAAAAGTCCAGAAAAAATATAATAAAATTAAAGATAAATATTTAAACATTAATCTATTTTTTGTATTCTTAATCATTAGAAAAATGAAGAAATAAAATACAGTACCAAAAATACAACTTTTGTACAGACTGTTAGTGAAGACTCGGACTCAGTTAGTTTCTTTGGTATCACGCTTATTTTGAATTTCTATTTTTGTGTATTTTAATAAAAGTTTCATCAAATAAAATAAATGAAACAGAAATAAAATAAAATGGGTTATTTATGCACATAAAATAAAAGGTCACAAACTGCTAACATACAAAATGTACAAAAGAAGCTCAAAACCCAACTTTCACATATGAGCTTCGATTCAGTTGAACTTGGTCTTGTTTTGAACGTAATTGAATGTAAATTAGTTCAAAAGTGAGTAGGATTAAATCAGGGACTGTATGAGGAAGATATCAACGTTTTAGTCTTGAAATCCTAGAATTATGTTTTGAGTTTCTAGTCTCCTTATTTTGGTTAGTGATTTTTTGGATTTTATTATTTATTCTTTTTAGTAATATGTACACAATAGAGGAGGTTTCATGTCATTTGGAGTTAGCATGAATTAGTTGAAAATCAAGGATGTTATCTTATTTTACGTGTCAATTGGACTGAGATTTTTGGCTTCTTATTTTATGCAATTACGAGTGATAAAATGCAATTATTATTACATGCATGAATATAATTATGCATAATAAATGAAGAAATGCCAATGAATTTTGGGGATTTGTGCTTTATTAGTCATTTTAGAGTGATGAATCTGATATTCATCATACCCCTATACTTGAACCATGCTCGTCCCTGAGCATCCAAAGAAATGCAATGAGGTGAAATGAGATTGGGTTCCATACGAAGACCATAAGCAGAAGGAGAAAATGGAACTAACCCTAACCTTTGGATTATTAGTTTGGTAAAATCAACATCCTTCAAGTTGTACAAATCAATGTCAAAATTTTGGCTCAGAAGTCATCCTAGATCAATCCTCCTCCCAAAGCATAACACATGTACACTAAACAATCGACTCATGTGTGTGAGAGGTTTTATCTCTTCCCATCCAGAATGTCGGATTACCGTACAAACCTCCTCTCTAATAACTCAGCCTTGGGGAGTCAGGTATTACCTTCTAAGGTATGTTGGGTTGTGCTCACAATCGAAGAGGGGGAGAAATTATAACAAGGAGAAAAGAACTGGAGGGTGACCAGTGTAGTCACCTCTCCTTGTGAAGTCGACCAGTTTAGCCAAGTCTCCACTAAGATTTGCATGTTTTCTTGAAGGTTGGACCTTTTTTGGTAAAATATTTATTTTGTAGTCTTCTTTGTGTTTGGATTTTTGGCAGTTCTGTAAGGATCTTGTTGTACCTCAATGGATATGGAATCTTTTTTTTTTCGTACATGTTTTGGGGTCATAAAAAAATTTTTTCCAAACCGTCCATCCCTTTTCCGAAGCTTTATTTCAACTCGTACTCCGGTCTTAAGATGACTATGCTACTAGAAACGAAACTTACAAAGTCTTCCAACACCCTGTCTGAGTTGAGATAAGTGCATAGTGTGAGAGTACAAATTAATTCCCTATTCTAGAGACATATCTAGAATGAAGAGACCAGTTTAGACATTAAGATTCAAATGTTGCACATTGTCATGTTGAACTCGAAGAATTAAGTCAAGACCTGAAGCTTCTAAAATCCTCTTTCTCGGTGAAGTTCCTCTGAAAAATAGATGGATTAAGGTCAAGTCCACAACACTCCGGTTTCTGCTCATAACTCGGTCCAGAACTCAAGAGCTTTTCACAAATGCAAATGCATGTAATGTTGTATGAAGTGTTGGTGCATGAAATGCAGACACAAATTTTTTTCTATGAATTTTTTTATTTGATTTTTTTAGAGATATATTTTTTAATGCAATGTTTTTTTTTCAAAAATGTATAAGAATCCGTTTTTCAAAATTTTTAGTTGGATACAGTAACAAAACTCCTTTTTTGTAATTTTTCAAGATAGTTACCCGTCCCGTAAATACATATAGACTTACGCGAAAGTACAAGATATGTGTAAAATATATATACAGTATATATACACCCCCTTATACTTAGCGAGTGTTGTGTCCTCAGAGCACAAGAAGAGTAGAGAAGACATAGCTCGGGCTAAGTGTAATAGAGTGAAAAAATCATAAAAATAGAAGTCGGCCTGACCCCATATACTTAGATTGTGAACAGTCTAAGTATAATACAAGAGCGAACTAAGGTGGTCACAAGATTTGAATGAGGAGAGTATATATAGATGTACATTGGTTCCCCCTATACTTAGGCTCTTGGTCAGCCTAAGTACGGAAGAAGAGTGGAAATGAGGAGATCGTGAGAAGGATTTGATGAGGAGAATGGTATATACATATGGCATCAGTCCCCTCCCCCCCCAATACTTAGGCCTTGGCCTAAGTAGAGGAAGAAGACGTACAAGGAGATCAATGGGGACAAGAGGGAGGGATGTAGACGATGATTAAGATAGTTTTTGGCTTATCCTTTTGTGAGCCTGAGGTGGGAGATCGTAATGATAAGAATAAAATGAAGCATATGAGTCCCAATTATTGTCAGTGTTATCCTCAAACAAATCATGCCAGAGAAGTGATGAGGCGTATGAATCATAAAATATCTCCTCAAAAGAATAGTACTTAAAGATGGAGGTACTCCATATATTTTTGTTTTTAAGCTTCTTTATCAGTCTGCACTTAGTCTTGGGGTCAAACGATTCGTCCTCGGATGAATATTTTGAAGCTCCAGTCTCAGTATGGGCATAAGCGACTATTCCAGTATATTCAATGAGACCAAGAGAATCGGCTCGGCATGAATAATAGTAAGGAATAAGAGTTATCCAACAGGAATAAGTGTTTGGATACTTGCGTAGATAGGGTTGTAGAACTATAGAACATATTTCGCTCATGTAGATCAACTTGTTCGGACTTGATGAGCAATCATCAGACAATTCCTTTTTTGGCATGTCAAAGGCGACTTTCTTCTTAGATGATGGAGCAGCCATCTTGTTTTGTGTTGACTGTGAATGTGCTGGTCTAGGGAGTGTGGTATTGACAATAGAGTCCCAGATGAATAACCATTGAAATTTTTCTCCCTGGTCGGTGTACATCTCTCGTATTTGTTCTTAGTTTTCTTAATGTTGCTGCACTCCTAAGTCTGATCAATTTGTTCAAGGTGGTTAGAGAAGATTTCAGCTGACTTAGGATGTGCCCATGCATATGTCTCATGATCATATAAGAAGTCACTCCCATGGTGAGAGCAACGAGAAATGGAATAGTGGGGAGAGTCTTTGAACTACTGGTTAGTGCGCATCCTATATATTCGTTCTCAATGGACTTGATGTTGGTGCTTTCCTGTATCAGGTTGACTTGATCGAAGTGGTCAGAGAAGATTTCTGCCGACTCTGGGTGAGCCCATGCATATGTTTCAAGATCATATAAGAAATCATTTCCCATGGTGAGAGTAGTGGGAAATGGAACCATGGGATGAGTATCTAAATCAATAGTCTCTTCAACAATTGTTATCTCAGGTGTAGCAGCGGGGAAGGGCTCATCTACCGCTTGATGGTTACGGCTATTGACTACTTTGTGGATTGCCTCAGAATATCATGTTTCCTTAAAGACTAGGTGAGATAGAAGTGTTCCCAAAGCTCTGAAATTGATTTCCCAAGTCTCGAACTCAATAATTTCCTTAGCCAATGCCAAGAATGGCTTTCCAAGAATGAATGGAGACTTTGTGAATTCTCCTTGATGCTTAATATCAATGATCGTGATGTCCACTTTGAGAGGAGCACCTTGGAATGTAACGATGACTGAAATAGTTCCTCTCAGTCGCTTTGTTGAACGACCATCCAGTTAAACGATCTCTTGTATCTTCCTAATAGGTCCGAGTTTGAGCTTGTCAAATACAGATGTCAAAAGGATATTGAATGGTGAGTCTTCATCGATGCGAGCATGAGTAAATGTTGTGTCTTTGATTCCACAGTCAAATCCGGGCAACCTCTTCACTAAGCGACTCTTATTTTTTCTCCTCAATACCAAGGAGGTGTCCACTGGAAAGATATGTGTTTTAAGTCTTTGTTCTCGTCATGCTCGAACTTTTTTCATCATTAATTCGCTCATTATAAATCCTTTAAGGTCGGGGAAATGTTCAATGGCCTGAATCAAGGGAAGTTCAAAAATCAATATTTTCTCCAATACTTCCCTGAGAGTAGGATCCAAATTCTTCAAATCTTCTTCAGTTTCAATTTTTATATATTTTTCTGGTTTTTCTATTTTTGAGTGTTTTTTAATATTTCAGTTTTTTGGGTATTTTTTGCGTGGTGTGTTGATGTGGTGTTTTCTGTTGATGATGAGAGGTTTTGATTTACTGAGTAAGAGCCAAAATCAGAGTCATTCCATGGGGAGCAATATGCATAGGTCTCGCTATCAGAGTCGTCCCTAGGGTGAACATAGGATTTCTTAATATCCACAGGGCTTTCAACAGGAGATCCAATCATTTCATATTCCATTTTATAGCCGAGCTACCATAGAATGAATTTAGTCAGTTAGTGAACATTTGAAATTTATCCTCAATTAATTCATATCTTTTAGTAGTCCTTGAAATGTAATCCTCCAGAAACTTTTCATGATCAATCATAGGAGCAGTCTATGTGCATTCTCGTTTTTGAACTTGAGATCCAATTATTTCATCTTCCATTTTCATGTACAGCTAGGAGAAGATCCTTTTAAAATATGTCTTGATTTATAGTCCTCCGATATTTTCTCTTGAAAAATTATGGAAGGTGTCTACTCATGTAGAGGATTCAGAGGGAGTCTATTGGTTGCATACTCAAAATGTTGTGACTCAGTCATGTATTGCTGATTTGAGTAGAGTCCATTCCTTTTGTCATGATTGGTCGGACCCTTATACTGTGGAGTCAACACACATGGTTTATGTGTTTAGATATCATCTGTCTAGTACTTTGTATGAGTGTCATATTTAAAGATGGGATTGTCACGGTTAATCCAAGACGGAAGATTATTAGGTGCGGGCCAATCTTCTTGATCTGTTCGGATTTCCATTTCCCAATGGTCAAATTGAATTATGAATTTGTGAAGTATTGACATGTTCCAACAATAAGTGAGGAGAGATTGAAGTCAGTTGCAGTTGTTGTCTCAGCCGGTCATTTGTCTCAAAAGTGATTTGATCTTCAAATTGTTCATGAGTTCCAATGAGAAATGGGTTAATCCAAGATGCTAGTTGCTTATTTGTGGTCAAGGGTGGGGGAGGTGGAAGATGTGAAGAAGTGTTAAATTTGATCGGATTCATCTTGTGGTTAGAGTCTCCCACGAATGAGGGTTTGACATTTACATGGTATGAATGATTGATTGTATGATCAGAATATAAAGGATTGACATTCATGGAGTAGATCGGATTTCTAGAGAGGGTTAGATCTATTTGTGGGTGAGAGTCTCCTGTGAAAGTTAGATAATGCCTGTTAGAAGAGGGTTTAGATAATTTTAGTTTGACCGAGACGAATTCATTTTCATAGTATAGATCTGATGGGTACTCGGACAAATATTTAATCATCTTTGAAAAAGGTGGATGAGTTGTCATGATAGATCTTGGTTGGAAGTGTTCAAGTTTGTGAGATACTCAACAATAGAAATCCGAAATTTTGAATCAATGAGAGTGATGGCACAAGTGTGTGGTTTTTCGATATTTGAGATCAGTTGACACACCAATGCAAACGCAATACAAACCCCAAGTTTCACCAACTCACACAATGAAGCCGCAAGAGTTCAGCGTTTATCTTTTCAATTATAGTTGGTGATAAATCAATCTTGGAAATAAATTATCGATCTGTTAGGTGCCGGCATTTTTCTTAAAGATTGGCTCGAATTCTTACGACGAATTTCACCTACTTTCAGCCAGTATGGGTGTAAGTACGGACCGCGAAATGGCTACCTGCTACTTAAGGACAGAGCATAATACAGTGTCCTTTAAACCACCCACACTGCTAAGGAAATCCAGACCGTTTACCGGCTACTCGTATTTCCTCACTGAGAAGTTGGTAATCATTTTTTTAGAATCAGTAGTCTAAACAAAGATTCTGGTGATGAGCTCTAGACTTAAGTGCTGTCTCTCGCTCACTTAGACAACTAAATGAATCCAAGGTCGGGTTTGCTCTCCTGTAAAAATTCTTGATTTTATGAGTGAATTTAACGTTGTCCTTGTTTAGCAGTCCCTTTTTATTAGGTAATCACTGAAGAAATAGGTGGGCACAAATGCACATCTACCATCCAATCCTATGTTCCTTTAAAATTTACGTGACAAAATAGGAGGGAGAAATACGGGAAAAGTCGATGCACGTGAAACAATGATGTATGCTTAGATAGAAGACTTGTAGTGATTCCAAACAATCTCCATGTGGGATGCAATAAAGGAATTTAAGAATTAATATATAAGGATGCAAGCTGACAAAAAACTGCACCTAGTAGAAAGTTCTATTAGCCTTGGAGAATTTAGTAAAAGTTTGACTAAATTGAACGATCTAATGTGTGTCTCGGTTAAGTGAAGTGTGGTCCTAGGCTCTATGAGCACAAACAATAAAATCCTAGAAGCTCTAATATCCGTATGTGCAAGTCTAGCCTACGTGCCACTGAAGTCAAGCCCTACCCTCACCGAATGAGTGAAACATGCCATGACACACCACAGAAAAACTTTGAGGTCTTTTTACACACATGAGAATCCAAACAGATACTACTGTAATTGAGTAACTAATTCCAAAATTAAAATTGAAGAAAGAAAATCCTAGACTCTACGCTCTCTCACGACTCAACTCAATCTTAATTTTAATGCAGTTTTTCGAGACTCGGTGAAGATGCACCAGTTTTCGAAAGAACCGTTCCACTAGCACCGGGTGCCTCGCACAAAAAATAAGAGAGAGGATGTAAGAGAGTGACACGAAAATTAAAATAAAATAAGAAAATAAATGCTGAAGATAAAACAAAATAAAACAAATAAATGCAAAAACAAAAAAGGAAAATATAAAGTGAAGAAATTCGGGATCAGACTACCCGAATAAGTGTAAAAATGTAGCACTAAATTCTTTTTAGACAAAACCCATGCCATTTGCCTCCCCAGCAATGGTGACATCCAACGAGCCGCAAAGACCCTACTTTAGTTTGCGTGAATTATCATTTAAATTTGTAGTTTCATCGCATGTGATAATTTGAAATCGATCAGGAAATAACCACAATAAATTTATTTAATTTTTAATCGGCATGGTTTTATAGTTATTTTACTTGGGAAAGTCCCAAGGTCGAACTCAAGGAGGGAAAGGAACAACCTAGAAGTATGTCTATCAAAATTCGTGCGTTGTTTTGAAGACGAATTTTTTCGATATTTTTATGAAATTTTGGAATGCAAAATGCAAATGTGGCCAATTTTAGGGACTAAAAAATGAAGATCAATCAAACAATGTCCAAAAATTATGAAACTTGGCCGAGATGTAAAATATGGTGAAATAAACGCACTGTAATGTTTTTGAAAATTTTGGATGCAAAATGGATATTTCAAGAAATTATGAATGCAAATTGTGTGATTTTAAATAATTGATTATAATAATTATTAAATCTACTCATTTTCAGGAAATACAATTATATAAGATAAATCACTAGGAGATCTATCTCAGAAAAATATCTTAGACCCTAAAAATATCGAATTCAATATCTATTAAAATTTAATTCCTAAATTACACAAAATGATTTTTATAAAGAAAAATAGGCATGCAAATGCAATTCTTTTTGGGCACCACGGAAACTACAATTCAATCTATGATCTGTGAATTTTTGGCAATTTTTTCGAGCAATGGTTAATTACTTATGAATTTCCAAGCATAGATTGGGTAAAATATGCAATTTATCATAAGAATATTTGTTATTAATTAACCACAAAGAATAAAGATATCACAAGCATCCCATATTGTAGAGAATTAATTTATAACATCATGCTAATTTTAAATAATAAAAAGATGCGATGTTGAGGACTAAAATAAAGGGGGAACACAAGGGTGTCAATGCAAAATTACAATAATTAAGTAATGCAGAATATGCAGAATAGGGGCTAGACTATTGTTACCTAAATCCTCAACAGGGTTTTCTAAAAACCCCAAACGGTCAAGTGCCAAGCACGTGAACCTTAGAGAGACGGGAGTTGGCTGGAAATAGTGCAGGGTCCCATAGTCTTCTCCGCAAAATGTCCACCCCCACATGCGTGTCACATGCGGGGGGTGGTCTGGAGTATGGCGGAAGAAGGGGGAACTCTGGTAAAAGATCTCTCTCGTCACGTGTTGTGCACGCAGGGAGGGCCTTGGGCCTCCCTCCCGCTGGTGGAGCGGAGGGGGGGTGGTGGCTGATGCGCAGGAGCCTTAGCAGAGCTCTGCGGTAGGCGAAGGTATAAGGCGGAGTTGAAGTTGATGCTGGAGAATCGCTAGAGAGTGGGCTCCTAGATGAAGTCGATGGCGAGGTTGATGAAGCCCGGAGAGGCCAAGGCGAAGGTGGGCGACGTAGCAGCTTCGAAGGTGGAGGAGCGACGTAGTCTAGCTGAAGGTGAAACACAGAGGCGGAGGCATTGGGGTTGTTGTCTTGATGGCGTACACGCCAGATCAAGAGCAACAGGCGTGGTAGCCCCCACGCAACGAGCTCCTTGGAGCTCGAATCTCACCAAGGGAGAATAGGGACTCTGAATGTCACCATTAGAGTCCCTTGTTCTTGTATGCAGTCGGTGGATGTTTCGTGGAGGGGGCGACGATGTTTCTTAAATAGGGTGGTGGAGGTCTAATAGAGAGGAAGGGAGCAGGGGGGTTGATTTGGCAATGGATTTTGTCCCCTGATTCGGACGGGAATCGGGGATTCGATCGGGGAGGAGACAAAGTTCGAAGGATCTAGGATGGATGAGATTGAGGGTGGCCGCCAGATTGATCGGGGGTCTGGTTGGCGGCAGTTGAGTGACAAATGATGGCGGGCGACGGTGGTGCTCAAGAGGAAGGGGAGAAGAATGAAGATGCACATATGCCGTCCGATTGGCTGAGATCGGACGACCCTAAATGTGCCATGTAACTTTTATTTATTTTTTTTAATTTTTTAATTTTATTTTTAATTTATGAATAAAAGAAATAAATAATCGATCCAAAGGCGGGTGATACATGGCAGCTCCAGGAGCTGCCACGTGTCACCACTAGAAAATTCAAAAATAAAATACAAAGATAATTCAAAAAGAAATAGCAAACAACCTCGAATCGAAAAAAATGTTGCATGGAAGTTTTTCATCTCGATGAGTCTACCACTTTCATGAAGAGACCAAAACAAAAATCGATCATTTGCTTAAAGTGATATTCTTGGGGTAATCCATGTATAGAGAATATCTTGATTTTTCGGTTTTCTAATTTTTTTGTTATTTTTAAACCAGATAAAAATTCGGATAAATATAATAAAATCATAGATAAATATTTGCACATTAATCTATTTTGTTATTTTTAATAATTACGAAAATGAAGAAATAAAATACAATACAAAAACTACAACTATTGTACAGACTGTTAGTGAAGACTCGGACTCAATTAGTTTCTTCGATTTCAAGCTCATTTTGGATTTGTATTTTTATGCATTTTAATAAAACTTTTGTCAAAAAAATAAATAAAAAATAAATAAAATAAAATGGGTTATTTATGTACATAAAATAATAGGTTAAAAACTACTAAAATACAAAATGTACAAAAGAGGCCAAAAACCCAACTTTCACATATGAGATCCGATTCACTTGTACTTGGTGTTGTTTTAAATGTACTTGAATATACATTAGTTCAAAAGTGAGTAGGATCAAATCAGACATTGTATGAGAAAGATATCACCGTTTAAATCTGGAAATGCTAGAATTAGGTTTTAAGTTTCTGGTCCATTTATTTTGGGTAAGTGATTTTTTGAATTTTTTATTTGTTATAGTTCGTAATATGTACAAAATAGAGTGGATACGGGTCATTTGGAGTTAGCATGAATTAGTTAAAAATCAGGGATGTTAGGCTATTTTACAAGTCAATTGGATTGAGATTTTTGGCTTCTTCTTTCATGCAATTATGTGTGATAAAATGCAATTATTATTATTACATGCATGAATGCTAATTATGTAGAGTAAATGAAGAAATGCCAATGAATTTTTGGGGATTTGAGCTTAATTAGCCATTTTTAGAGTGATGAATCTGAGATTCATCACCCATCCGACCACGTGGAGCGTGATTCCCAGCCTGTACCCAACCCCCCAAGCATATACACATCTCACATGCTTGTGGGCATTTTGCGCAGTGGCCCCTTTCATTCTAGAGATTCACAAGTCAGCTCCACCGTTAGATTACCCATGCATATGACATACCTCACTTGGAGATTTTGTGTAAAACCCAAGTGGGCTTTGGTAATTTCATCATATTTTTTTATATTTTTAGTCATTTAATATTGAATATTTCATATTAGTCCATGTGTTTGAGTTTTATTTCGGAACCTTATTTCGTATCATTTTATTTTTATAAAAATAACATGTTGTTACGTGTTTAATTCTCTACCTTTTAATATCTAGTTGGACACTTTGTGAGATTGGAATAATTAGTTAAAAATTAAAATGGCGTAAAGTTCTATATTTTACGAATTGAAACTCATTATTTTATAATTTATTATTCCTTGGCTTAAAATCACTAGAAATCACATTTTATTAAATTAAATGTCCTCTATCACATGCCCAAAAATCAGACCATTTGCTTGCGTATTATTCTTGGAATAAATTAGATTATGATTTTGGTAATTAATTTTTAATAGTATGTGAACTTATTTTTTTCTAAGATTAGAATTTTTCTTGCATACGTCTCGATTAGACTCACCTAGGATAATTTTAATTCTTGAAATAATTAGGTTTACTATTTGTTAAAACCAATTTATTGAAAATCACACATTCTGCATATTTACTTTCTAGAAAATTCATTTGGAATCAGAAAAATTCAAAAAATTTGTAATAGATTAACTTCATCCTAAATAACCTACATACAAAATTTCATATTTTTGCACATCATTTGCTTGAAAAAATTCATAAAGTCATTACAAAATATCCATTTTTCATGCATGCATTTTACATCAGAAAAATGCGAAAATATGTTTTTGTAATCTTCATTCCATAAATAATTAAGGAAAATTAGTCTTTGAGACTTTTGTGCTAATTTGTTAATTATTTTGGATTTTCCATATCTTGTTAACTTGACCATAAAGGTGATAGTCTACATTTTCATATCATTTATATTTGCATAAAAATTTGCCAAAAAATGTTCCTGAAAAGCTAATTTTAATTCATTATAAAATTGACCTAAGGAGGCAGTGGCCTCCCTAAGTTCGACCTTGGGCTTGTCCAAGTAAAAACAAATTTGGCCGCTCATGTTTAATTGAAGTATTAATTTAGCAGTTTGTTATTAATCCTAAGTGCTTTACTACGTCAACATACAAATAACAAATTAACATAGGGCTTTTGGTGATTCTTCAAATGGAGCTATTGCCATGGAGGCGCACCTTAGGTTGACGTCTAGACAATTTAGAAATTAGGTTTTCCATCCACCGATTATCCCGATCCTCGAGTTATCTTATAAATATTACTCCATTTACTTTTCTTGCATTTTTATCTCCTTATTTATTTTTTTATTTTATTTGAGTCATCTCTTTGACCACAATATTTTTTTTGGCGAGTGACCTAATGCGATGGAGCAACTACTTTGGTAGTTGAGCAACTCAGGAGTATTGGAGGATGACTTTTTCAGGAAATAAACTAGCTGAAAGGATGCGCTTATCGAGTCGAGTCATGAGAGAGTGTAGAGTCCTTAGGGTAATATTTTTATATTTAATTTAATTTTTTGCAATAATTTGTAATAATTGCATTTTTACAATGGTTCCCGTTTAGAATCTCATGTGTATAACCTGGACTCTGGACTTTTGTTCTTATGGTTTCTCGAGACCTATCTCGTTCTCATGTTGAGGGTGGTGCTCAACCTGAGTGGCTCGTATGGTAAACTTACACTTGCAGCTCTAAGAGATTTACATAGGTCAAATCATAATTTGCTTGTGCTCATGTAATCTCAGACAACATTTTCAACATTAAATAATACGCATCATAGATTGTTCTACTTAGTCAAGCTGAAATCATTTCTTTCCTACGAATTGAACTTTCTGCTATGTGCGGTGATGAATCCATGATTCACATCCTTTATTCTTTTATTTTAGCAGAAATCCCTTTCTAAATACCTATAAAAATATATTAATTCCAATAAATTAGCGTTGTGCATGCTTTTATTAATATTGTATATTTAACATTCTTTCTACCCAAAAATAAAAGAATAAAGAAGAAAAGGAAATGGAAAAACATAAAAGAAAATTGTAATTATGTAATAATTATAGATTGACCCAAACCGTGAGAGAAGGTAAAATATTGACCTGATCGACAAGGAATAAAGTAAGGAGAGATAGGGTCTCTATTTGTTCATAAAATCCCCAGAAAAGTCTTGTTGATATTATTTATTCTTCATTTATTCTATAAATATCTATCATTGTTCAATCATCAAAAAAAGATCTCAAAATGATTTATAAATAAAAATGTGTACTTACCTGGAAATTAAATTGTGTACAATTGTATAGTACCTATACGTGCATTTAGTTCTTTATTTATTTATTTATTGTATAAATTGTATATATATATTGCATTCTTAAACACTTGTAAACATTCCTAATAATTATAAAAAAATTTTAAATTCATAAGAATCAAAATAAATAAAAATAAAATCAATTCATCATTGTACAATGGCGTCAAGTGTACAAACATTGTACATAATAATAATTTATTAACCCCTCTTTTTAACTTTTAAAAATACAATAAAATTGTTTTTATGCATCGTAAATTATTTTGTAATTAAATTAAATATAATAATTTTTTGTAAAATTAATAAAATAAAAACATGTGTATATAATATATAGGTATATTGTACATATACATACTAAAATATACTATAAATAATTTTGTAGATATATTATTAAAATTATTAAAAATTACAATAAAAATTTTGTAAGAAAACAAATACTTTTTATTTGTATCATTTTTTATTTTAAAATCATTTACTCTTTTTAACTATTTTTTTTAAATTCCTTTTTTTCTCATGGGTCAATCTGGGTCTGTTGACCTAGGTCAACTATTCTTCTTCCTAGTCCAAACCCGATTGGGCTTCACCAGACCTGTTTTCTTCCATTTCCCCAGCCCGGGTCCAAACACCTTTTCGGTGAATCTCATGATCGATTGTTCCCCCAGCATTTGTGATCTTCATAGATTCCTAAGCTTCGTCAGATCCACCTTGGTTTGCATGAAACCTCTCGATCCTCTTAGATATCTGGGGAGCCCTACAAATATGTTTTCCCCTCCGTTGCACCCGGTAGTTCGCTTCGCGCCTCCTTTTTCTCCACCTGAAGCCTTAGAATTGTGACAAGATCCCTGAGACTCCTTTGGAGCTCAATTTGGTTTTCGGTTGGGCTAAACTTGCTCATGGTCGGAGTATTCTGTCGTGTCTAGCCTCCTCGGTCTTCCGCAGCCTAGTTGAGGCCACGACCTCACCGACCACCTCTCCTTACTTCGCCTTTTGACCTTCGATCATAAGGTGTCCTTCTTATCTTTTCATTTTCACTGTTTTGCCCGATTTCACTTTGTTATCGTCGCCAACCATCATTTCTTCGACCACCTTGTTGGAGACTCATCATCCATATACAACCGCTTCGATCGACTTGTCATACCACCGTCCATCTTCCTTCAGAATCTGACCACCCTAAATCTTGCTCATCGGATCATTATTAGGTCAAGGCTTCCTACTCCACATACACCAGAAGTTTAATACCCCCCGGTCGCTTCTTTGCTTTTCATCTCCAAATAACATCGACCAGAGCTACGTCTCCAAGTCCCACATCTCCTTGCAAGTTCGCGTGCGTGTTAGAGGGTCGAATCGATCTCCAACTCTAGTGGCGGAGCAACTCCATGCGAGCCAACCTCCGGATCATTCTCGATCCCTCTACCAAGCAGTCCGAGGCTTCCTTTGATGCGGATTCACTTTAGCTTGCTCCTGGACTCCTTAGCCGGCCGCTCCGAGATTTATAGTGCTCGATTTCTTCATTTTAGCCCCTATCGATGGTATTTTCTTCTTAATCTTCTAGAGCATCTCATCATTGGTGGATGGAGTAGTCCTCTCCCCGGATTTGATCAGGACCATAGATTCAAGCCCAAACTTGGGCGTTACTATCAGATCTTCATCATATGTGACACGTACTTCATCAACATTTCTCCAGACCATCAGATTCCTTTCTAGAATCCATTAGAGTTGTACCAGCAGCCCCCTTGTCCAAACTGTTAGATCTGTACCTACGACTTCATGTGGACGCCATGTGTCTGGTGGGTATATTATATTTATTCACCTTCTCTTTCTTTTATTTCAATTTAGTACAATAATTGTAAAAGTAGTTTTGAACAATTGCAGTTAGGACCTCATAGGTTTGATATTTGCATTCTAGTCCAACCGAGTCGATGTCACATGTGTTTTCACATGTTTTTGTGGATAATTTGCAAATTTTTTCACATGATTTTATGTGTTAATGAAATGTTTAAAGCTTTTGGGAAATTGCATTTATGCCCTTGTGAATCTAGACCACATGTTGCACATGATGTTTCTAAATTAGTTTCACTTTTGCTCCTGTATTTTATTTCTTGTTATTAATTGGCCCCATAATATAAAATAATTGCATTTTGGTCCTACTATAGCCAACAATTTTATTTTGTGTCTTTTTAATTAGAATAAATATTATATCGACTCTAAAAATTTGATAAAACTTACCTGTAGATCTGCTATTATGTTTTCATGTGGTGATTTCTATGTGTTGAATTTATTTTATTTTATATTATTAAAATTTTAAAAATAATAAAAAACTCCCTATTTGCCTTAGAAAATTCATAAAAATTCAAAAAATACTATTAAAAATTCTTAAAAAAATGAGCAGCTTTATTTTTGGTTTGTTTGATTTTTGTCCAATTTTCATCTTATTTTCATTTATAAAACACTAAAAATTTGCAAAATTGTAAGAATACCATAAAAATTATATAAAACATTTGAAAAATCCAAAAAAATTTAATTTCCATTTTTGTTTATAGATACTTAAATGGACTCTTTGTAAAAATTGATTTGTAGGAGTTTTTAGTTGATTTAGTATTCTTAGTTCAAAAAATTCTCTTGGTTGTGCATTGTTTGCTTATATTCATTTCTTTATTCATTTTTAAAATCCAAAAAAAATATAAAAAAACTTTGAAAAATTGCCAAAATAATAAAGAATTATCAAAAACAGAAAAACATTTTTTCTTGATTTTTTTGGATATTTGTAATATATTTCAAGAAAAGAAAAAGAGTGTTATGTGTCTTATACTTCATTGTTTTTATTTATGATTTGTTTGAATAATTAAAAGCATAAATATTTCGAAAGTAAAAAATAAAAAAAAATAAAAAGTAAAAAAACTAAAAAAATCTATAAAAAATAAAAAATCTATAAAATTTTAAAAATATAAAAAAATCAAAAAGCCAAGAGTAGTGTGCGTTGATTGTTTCTTTCTTGTCATTAATTTTTCACTAACTTGATTGATCCTTATTAATAACAGTTGCCTCCTTGTGTTCGACCCTGGTCGCTATACTAGGTTAATAAAAGTAGCTCATACCACTTATTTAACTTGATCAATTTGCTTCATGGTTGAATAAGATTTTCTCATTTATTAGCCTAAGTTATGGGGTGACAATGACAACTTAATTAATCAACTTAACCCAAGTAGCTCTGGCTCGCTATTAGAATGGCGCAGTTGCTGGGGAGGCACAGCTCGGGGAGTCAAGTAGCCTTTGCTTTATATTCTTGGTCTTGTATATATTTTGTTTTCTTGTTGTCCATTCTTCTTTATTTCATTTTCTTACATTTTTCATAATTGCTTCTGACATTAGTCTTGTTTCACCTTTGTTGCGAGGGCATGCGAAGCAAGGGAGGTTATCTTAGGAGTACCGACGCACCCTCACGAGGCGGAGGCCGGTCGTTCAACACCGACCGACAGGAGAGAGCTACCTAGGAGGAGCAACAGAAGCATAATGCAGTCTTCACTCTAGAATTCTTTTTCTAGTAGTTTTGGTAATTAATTTGTAACTATTATTGCTACTTGTACTTTTTATATTTTCTAGGACTTAAGACTCTAGATACTTAACATTATTCGGGTCATGTTTCACCAAGTGTTGGTGCATTTAGGGGATCTAACTGGATTTTGTTTTTTCATCGCTTTATTTTTTATTTGTTTTCTTGTTGTTTTCGTGCGCTTGATCCCCTAGACTTAGGTTTATATTTGGTTGATCAAGGTAGTGATTAGGTCCACAACCCTAATAGAATATCTAAACCTATAGAATTCGATAGGAATTTGTCAAAATGAAGTGGTTCTTACTGTAATAGAAGCTTCTGTTTAGGATAGTTCTCACCTTTGCATCATAGAGCTTAGTTTTAATTTATCCGCAGATCATATTGCATGAAGCCTACTGGAGCAAGGTACGCCTTCTATCTCGTGAATGCATTAATAGTTTCTCATGCATCTGTCTGATTTCCTCCCCTGTTTTCTTGGACATAGGAATAAAAGGAAATCGGAAAATTAGTTAGATTAAAAAATACAAAAAATTGATAAGCCAAAAAATCAGGACTTCTAAAAAAACTCAACCCTAAAATAAACGTAAGTACTATCATTATTTTGGAGAGAGCAACCCCGTCATTATTTGTAGGTACTTACCTCCAAACAGAGTAGGTGAGGACGTAGCTGCTAAGGATTAGAGCCCAATTCCTTGGACATGTGCCTTATGCTCATGTACATTACTCATTGATGTATGATTGAGATGCAAGAACTTGCCTTTGAGCCTTAGTACAAGTAGTCTTGTCAAAGTTGGGTGTGCACCGTTGGCTTGGTCAGGTTCTACCCCCGGTGACCTCACCAGTGAGTTTTATTAATAACTGCATTGTCACTATACTATAAAACAAAAAAGATTAATGACCAAGCCTTCACGATCTTCATTGCATTGAGTTGGTGGATTGGGGGTTTGTTTTCTCATCATTGTTTTTAGTCTAGATCTACTCGTCACTTTCTCTCTACATCACGATGATGGGCAAGTGGTCTCTTAAGCTACCTATGGTGGCACCACTTCATAGCACACATGCCCATTCATCTAGGACGGTTCTCGAGCTTAGACTCATTCTCTAAACCTGGGTATTCAACTTCCTTCTTCTTTGACCTCCCTAATACAATACCTGATGTACAACACCAACAAACAGAGTAGATTTTTGTGGTCTTGGCGCCACCCGAGGTCCTATCTTTTTCCTTTTTAAAGTATGATGAGATGGCCAAAGAGTGAAGAGAGGATGAGCAGCCAGACATTCATGATGTGTTTAATCCAGATACAATCAACAATACCCTCCTAGCATCCCTAGAGGCGATGCAGATATAAATTGGGGATCAGCGGTTTCTCATGACTAAGGTAAGGTAGGAGTTGACAAATATGCGATATGGGAAAGCAGATGCCAGAGGTGAGACACCTAGTGGCAGAGGAGAGATACCTGAGGACCGAGCAGAGGACATATACAAACACCAGGAGGAGGCCTGTGATCCACATAGATCTTTGCACACCATAAGGGAGTTGCACTACCTTGGTGCAACTCTCACTCTTAGGTGGATTCAACTGCTTGCCATTCTGAGAGATTTTGAGCTCCACCATAGATGATTTAGTTTTTGGCCAAGTTCCATGGATACACCACTGAGGAACCCCATCTACAACTCTAGGAGTTCGAGATGATCTGCAGCACCGTCCACGATAGAAAAGTGGATGAGGATACCATCAAGTTTATAGCCTTCCAATTTTCCTTGGTTGACAAAGCAACCTACTCGACGAAACACTAGGGGAGGGTTGTCACTACCTGGGAGCACTGAGGACCAAGTACCTCAACATGTACAATCCACTTGGTCAAAGAATGCATAAGTAACTTCACCATGATCCCAAACGAGCAGTTCCATGAGGCTTGGGATCGATTCATAGAACTCATAGATAGGTGTACACATCATGATTTCAGCAAGCCCAACTTGGTCCAAATCTTCTTTTGTGGTCTGACACTTGAATTCTAGGGGCTTGTCAATGCTTCTTATAAAGGATCCTATTTTTCCAAGAATGAGCATTAGGTTTTGAACATCTATGAGGAGATAGTTGAGATTGCACAGTGATGACCCCAACCCGTGTCTACACTCAGGGGAAGCCTTCCCACCAGGTGTTGTTTCACCACAAATTTGCACGTGTAGTGGTCGGTTCATCTTCATCTTCTATAGCAGCAGCAATAGTAGAGTCATCGGTTGCATACAGGGGCATTATCTGTCAAAAGATGGATTATAAGGAGATCATAGATAAGAAGTCGTGATAGGTCCTAGATAAGATCAACAAGATTGACGAGCTGGCCTAGAATTTGAGGACCTGAAGACGCAGATCATGTGCCTTCAAGAGGCACAGATGGTTTCTTTACCACAATCTGGGTCACATGATGATCAAGGGAGCAAATCATCACGACCACACGCCTTGTATAGATAGGTTCACCACATTCAGGCAGAGCATGTTCAGCCATCCCCGCAGTACTAGTTGCCACCACCACCTTCACTAGACACACAAATGGTGGTCTATCAGATTGATCAGCTATTGGCATCCCTTCCCCCACCATTGCACGAGTAGAAGGAGCCGTTGATGGAAGACAATGAGATTCGGTATTACCAGTACCATCTGCAACCCAGTATCCATCGTGATCATCATGGATTCAAACTATCTACTGGATGTGCTCAGTCCTCACAATAGACTCTGGCACAGCCAGGATAGGGTATGCAGCAGTGGCATCCCCAATACTCCCTACACATCGTTCCTCGACCCTAGTACCAAGAATAGTAGTGGAGGCTACAATATCCTCACTCTCACTTTTATCAGCCACCAACTCACTCCTTCTCACAACAGGAGCAACAACATGGCCAGCCTCAACACTTTCGGAGAGGCAACCCATCCGATTCCCATACACATTCGTATGAGAACCAAACATTAAAGGATCTTGCCCCTATGCTTGTAGTGCATCAAACCACTTTCCGGAAAGAGATGGATGAGTTCAGGCAGGAGATGAGAGAGATCATCAGGGGAAAGGCTACCCTACCTGCATAGATTTAGCCAAATCTGAACAATCAAAAGAAAAAATCTGAGAGGTATAATCTACAGAGTTCGACACTCCCAATGAGGTACTTGGTGAAATGCATTATTTATTAGATGTTGATTTTGTGATACTTAGGAGCAGTAGGAATCCAACTAGTAACACTTCATATAGGAGATTGCAGGACACATATTCGAGAGTGCCAGATGAGCTAGAGAGTGGTGCTGATGCCGGTGATGTTGATGTTGATAGTGGTGTCGATGCCACAAGATGGATGATCTAGACGACTGTGTCGATGCCATCAACTCTCTACATGTTGCAGATGGTGGTGATGATGCCACCAAGTTCCTACATGACGAGCCAGAGTGTAGTACTGATGTCGCCTCTTCAGATGTTGTTAGTGATACTAATGTCACCAAGAGTCCATGTCTAGACACTCCAGTTATTTTGACTTCTATTCCTATACCGGAGGATAAAATTTTTGAAAATTATAAAAAAATATAAAAATTCTGAAAAACAAAAAGATGAATAAACAGAATATTTATGTTTCTTCTCCTGGTCCATGTGATGTGATATGTAATGATGCTTGTATGGATTCCAGCCATTTGTATGCTCAGAGACCTTTTCCTACTCCAGACCCTCTAGTTCCTAATGAGGGTGCAACCATCTCCTTCCCTTAAGCGCTCTACTTAGGGAAGGCCAAAAAATAGAAAATCGTAAAAAGAGACAAAAAATAGAGTACAACGAGCAGATGAAAGATAGATTTTATATCCAGATGACTCTCCAGAACGAATTGGAGCACATGCCTCTCTTCTAGAAGAATCTTAGAGACAAGACCATAGTATGTACGAAGAAGATACAGAACCACAGTGCATAGATCCATGTGCTCACCCGTGCCACATGCTTCATTATTCAGAACTGTCTACCAGCCAAGAGGACAGATGCGAGGGCTTTGTATGAAAGATACCACATTCATGAGTAGCGGTTCGACCACACTCTATTAGATAGAAGATCTTCAATTAACATTTTATAAGCAGCCTTACTTGATCGCTCTGAGTTTGGCCCTCTTAGACAAAGTATGACAGTACTTCAGTTTGTAGATAGATCTGTTAAGAGGTTGAAGGGGTTACTGAAGGACGTTGTTATCATCATTCAGGGCTTGAAATTCCCCGTGGACTTCGTTGTGTTGCACATGGAGATCCCTGATTGTGTGAAAGATACCCTGATCATGTTAGGCCAACCTTTCCTAGAGACAACAAAGGCCATGTCTGATCATGATAGCCAGAAGGTATACTTTCATGTCGAAGTCAAGAGTATACAAATAGAGACAACTGAGAAGTTGAGAGCTAGAGATTCAGCCAGCTCAGTGCAAACAACAAATTGAGAGTCAGACATCCACCATGAGTGCAACTTTGTGATTACAAACGATGAGATAGTTTGGGCAGAAGAGGATTTACGGGCTCTAGACATATCTTCAGAGGTAGCATATATAAAGTTGACAGTTGACAAGAGTTTGAAGAGTGCACATTTGGGGCAGGATACTATAGAGGCTGGTGATGCTAATTCAGTTAGCGAAGCTAATTTCATTTCTTGTCATTACGATCCCTCTGATTCAGACAAAGACTTTGACTGGTAGGAGTTTAATGAGTACCTTCCATGTTTGATTTCCACAGAGCTTACAACCAACATGGAGATAGTGCTAGTGCAGTTGATAGAGATATTAGTTGGGTCATCTTCGCCGAGTTCAGAGATGCAACGAGAGTTATCACATTCAGGTCAGGTAGTTTTCACACAGACATTTCATAGGCCAGATTTACCATCTCCTACATGCCAAGAATTGAAGACCTTACCGCATATCATGAAGTACAGATTCCTTGTTGGCGAGCCTGATATGCTTCCATTCATTACCTCAACAGATTTGACTAATGACCAAGAATCTCATTTGATGGAGGTTCTTGAGAGGAAAAACAAGACAATCAGTTGTTCTGTAGTAGATCTTCAGGAGATAAGCCTGGGCTAGTGCTCGCACCACATCTATCTCGAGGATGATGCTAAGCCTTCACGTGAGTTCTAGAGCAGGATGAACCCAACTCTTCGAGAAGTGTCCATGAACAAAACATCCAAGTAGTGAAGCACCGATTTTATCTACTGTGTCTCTGATTCGGAGTGGGTTAGTCCATTATATGTGGTACCTAAGAAGACAGGTATCACTACAATTATGAATGAGGACGTATAGGAGATTGCTACCATGTACCCACTTCTTGGAGGGTTTGTGTGTACTACAGATGATTGAATCATGTCGTTCATTGATCAGATTATTCAGAGATTAGCTAGAGTAGTCATTACTACTTTCTCGATGGGTACTCAGGGTATAATCAGTTGTCCATTGCACCCGAAGACCAGGAAAAATATGTCATTCATTGTTCGTTTGTGACATATGATTTTAGATGGATGCCATTTGGACTATGTAATGCCCCGGCTACATTCCAAAGATGCATGCTTTCAATATCTTCGGACATGGAGGGTGAATGATTAGAGGTCTTCATGGATGATTTTTTGATCTAGGGCAATGGGTTTAATGTTTGTTTTCTTCCCCAGATCGTGTGCTTCATCAGTGCATTGAGGTCAACCTTGTTCTATTTTGGGAGAAGAGTCATTTATGATGACTTATGAGACGGTCCTTGGTTATATCATCTCCAACAAGAACATGGAGGTCGATCCAGCTAATGTGGATGTCATCAAGAAGCTCACTCCACCGTCCATTCTGAGGTAGTTACAATCTTTTCTAGGGCATGTCAGTTTCTACCGATAGTTCATTGATGACTTCAGTCATATTTCCTGACCTCTTATTGATCTTTTCACGAATGACACCGAGTTCCTTGTAGATGATAAGTGTCTTTCATCATTTGAGACTCTCAAGAATCTGGTTATGCAGGCTCCTATCCTTCAGCCACATGATTGGTCTCTCACATTCGAGATCGTGATGGATTATTCTAATTTTGTCATAGGGATTGTGCTTGGATGGAGGAGAGATTAATTGCCTTTTGACATTTGCTATGATAGCCGTAATTTGGATGCCACTCAACGGAATTACACTGTTATAGAGAAGAAAATGCTAGTTGTAGTCTTTGCTTTGGATAATTTCTAATCTTACATTCTTGGATGTAGAGTGACTATTTACATTGATCACACCCCCATCTGATACTTAATGGCCAAGAAGGATGACAAGGCATGATTGACTAGATGGATCCTTCTACTTTAGGAGTTGATATTGAGATTAAGGTTAAATGTAGGACATGAGATCCCATGGCTAGCCATTATGAAATAAATGTTATTGAAAATATCATTCCTTGATATGAAATGAAGAATAACTAATTCACATAATAAGTCCCTCAGTACAATTAGGATTATGTGCCATGGCCATCTTAACGATCATACAGTTGTTGATTCAATTGTTGAATCATAGAGATTGGTGCTTGGATGACTATCTAAAGAGTTTGATTGAGGACTCATCAATCACCATCAAATGATTATTAGGAGAGGATCGCCAGCCTGAGAAAGAGATGGCAATCCTTTCTCTAAAGGCTAATATCTAACCAACCTCTTGATGCTGGTAATCTACAGAGGAATAGAGATTCAGAGGTGTCAGATTATTTAGGTCAAATAGTTGACTTAATGAGATCGAGATAACTAAAGTCCTATGCCGTATACTATCACGATATAGGCACACATCCTCCGGCTTTAGACAGATGTGTTACTATAGGTTGATGACCTAACCAAGATCTATACACCGACGAGCTTGTGTATATGAGGGCATATGAGTAATATGATATCTCGAAGGGATCATACATGTTTACAGGAATACATGATCTCACTCATGAGGTATTGGGGCCGATCAAATTCTATGCATGGTCGTCATGCTTTGGAAGCATTACAATAATTTGTAGGTATGATATATGCTTTTGGAAAGCATATGATATATACCAACTCCCAATGACCAAGAATGAGAAACTTGATTATGAAACCCTAAAGATGACAATGTAAAATTGATCTATATCTCTGGGTTTATCATATGTCTTTCAGTATGCATGATGTACGTGTATTTGGAATACCTGAAGATGATGCTATTATAAACGATTGTATAACCATGATGCTTCAATTCCTTGGGGGGATAAAATGGGTCTGGATTTTAGTGTCTCCTCTCAGTAGAAAAGTGATCCGATCTTGGTCCAAATGTTGGACATAGATATGAATGTGATTCACATGCAATGAGAAGATTAGATTTGTGGTCTTGATTTAATCAAGAATCTATGAGAGGCCCGCAAGTTCTAGACTTGGTATGTGATCTCAATGCCCAAGTAACTATAAGTGAAATATACAATCACCCTATCCTTATCTCCAAGTATCTGAAGAGAAAGCACATTATTCTTGAAAGAGTTCAAGGATTATTCCATTCTTGAATTATATCTAAGCATTGAGAAATTGATAATTAAATGTTATTTAATTATCATAAATAATGCGAATTTGAATCATATTATTTGAACACATGAGAATGATGATCTACTATAATTAAATGTGATTTAATTATTATGGATACAAATAATGTGGATAGTACTATCCAATTATTCATATACATTATAAATTTGATTTATAATATATTGAGAGAGACTATTGTGATTTATATTTGTTAATCAATTATTCTTGTGAATTGAATTCAAATTAGATGATTAATTGAAAATATATTTTACATTTTGTTTTGGGGTATGAATGTGATTCACATTTTCTCCAATGAAATGATTGCAATATTCACAAGATAATTATGAATTATTTTTTGTGAAATAATTTGCCCAAGCATTGTTGTAAATCATGGAGATATCATGAATTAATGAGATCTCATGAGATAATGAGGAGATTGACACATTCCACCATATGAGGGTGGACAGCCACCAACTTCCATTAGGAGTGGGTGGCAGTCCCCCCCTTTTTTAGAGATGAGGTCAATCTATTTCTCCTTTATCTCGAAGGTCAATGGATTTTATTTAGAATTAATTTATATTGATTTATATATATATATATTAATTTAAATTAATCTAATTATTGTTGTGTTTTCACAACAAGATCTTGGCGACTGAAAGAAAAACAAGTCAATCTCATCTATTGATTTTGTTTGTCCATGGACTGAGATCGATGGACTCTTGAAACCCTATATTAGAAGAGGCACCCCTTTCTCTTCAGAGTTACAACAACAACAACACAACTCCTCTCTCTCTCGCCCTTTCTCATGCCAAGCCCTCTCTTTCTCCTTAAGTGGTTGTCGACTCCTACCCTAGAGAGAAGGTCACCGTCGTTGTCGCATCATCATTGTGTTACCACATTGACAACTCTTGTATCTCTGTCTTCTTTAGTATGTCTCGCTCGTTAAGACGACGTTCGATCAGGAGATCCATTGCTTGGATCAATGACTTGGATTGCGAGAAGCACGTGACTCCTCTCTGCGCCCGCAAGCATATCCTCCGACATATAGGATTTGAGATAGGAGGTCTGTTCTTTTAGACGCTCGATCACAACCACGCTACAAGAGGTATTATTTTATCTACTACGTGGTTAGATGAAATGATCCCAGAAGTATTCGTGCATCAGGTAGTTTCATCAATTAGAATTTTTTAAAACTCCGCTTTACAGAGAATTAGTGCGAATAGTCACTCTCAATTGTATATGATGCGATCATAACACTTCCATAATGCACTTATGGATTGTCCCAATCCTTCAAGTGATATCAGAGCCTTAGATCGAAGGTTTTGGATACGATCCATAAACTTAGGATTACTTGGGCTCACTAGGGTTTATGAAAATTTTACGGCATTTCATTCATGTAGACCTGTTTTGTGAATTCTTTCAGCCCTATTTAAATTGTTTAAACATGAAATTCTTGGATTTTGTTCCCCATTAAACAAGGAAATCATGGGATTTGAGTTTGCATGATTTAAAATCTGATTGCTCGAGTTATGATCATTTTAATGAACATGTGTATACTGTTTCGGGGATGGCAAATCTTGACACAATTAAAGAGTTAATCATTGTTATGAAATCCCTAAAAATGCAGTGTTCTATTGTAAATCAAATTAGAAAACTACAGATACTTATTTTGCATGATTTGTATTTAAATTGATAGAGATATGATAATTTTAGTAAGTGAGGGTCACTATTGGAAATTAAATTCCTAATCAAGAACCATGTGATTATCATTTAATCAATAGTGAAATTAACGGTTAATTTTTTTGGAATAATTATTGATGAATATTTTGTGAAATATTTGATAATGATTGTTTCCTTAATTGACATTGCCTTAACCAAAAATTCTTTGGATATGATCTAGATCACAAATTGGTTAAATGATCCACTTTCCAACAAACAAAGTTGCTTGAATAGGATTGAGAATTGTTTAGCAAATTTTCTTATTATATAAACGAAAATTGTTTTGAATATTATTATATGGTATAACTTCAATTGAAAAACCGATCATCATATCATGTACAAAGTGATCAATTGACATTATCCTAACCGGAGGCGGATATAGTGTCTAGTCGGGGAGCGTTGGGGTAGAAGTTGCACCATGAGCAGTCTATCCCACTCCCGTCGGTAATGGCCATGATAGCGAGTAGGGAAGTAATAATGCTTTAAGGGATCATGATGTATTCTTTTTAATTATTAAAATCCAAATAATATGTATTTGAGATAATACCATATTTCATGTAATAATAAAAAATGTTTGTTGGTTATTAATTGGATCACTGATTTAATTTGATGAGATTTATTGGAATCCAATTAAAATTAAAACACTCTATTATGAATGGAGTTGCAATTCCCATGGAAGAATTAAATATGTGAATATGATTCATAATAATTAATTAGAATTTGATCATGATATGGATGATCACATAAGTGACATCCATGGTCTCTCGTTGAGGCGAAGAGTTCCGTCGCCAGGGATTGTATGTAGTTGACGTCTGTTCGAAGTGACAACTCATGCATAGAAGTGCATCTGGATCAGGTTCTTTGCTTTTCTAAAGAGTAAGGTCGTATGCATAATGACCCCAATATGGAGTCCTCATATTATCGGGGCCATATTGGATTGCCCATAACGAGTTCTAATGTTCTTGATGGTTGGTTCAATTAACGGGTCAACATCACCTTAGGGATGGTGGGCCTGAGTGTTAAAGACCGAATTGGGAATGCAAGTTTGACTTGCAAGGCAGAATGAGTTCTCACTTATTTTTATTCGAGTTGCAAGTTCACATAATACCGGGATGTAACAACGATAAAAAAGGAGATCCCAAATCTTCTTGTGATATAGTGGTAAGTATATCTCTCACATTGAGAGTGAATAAGGGAATGAACTTTCAGTGTTGACAAGTCAAGACAACTTTGACATAAAAAATCCTAAATCAACGTAAAATATATATTTATATATATTTATACAAATTTCTTATTTCAGATAATCATCATTAAACCCACTCAATACAATACTCAATAATAACCAGTAAAATATCATGGATTGGATCCATGATCAAGATATTGCACTTGCAGATGGACGCATATATGTGGTTGTAATGTGCAAGTTTTCTCATAATAACGAAGAATAGACAATAGGACTACAACCCTAGGGTATGTATGTCTCTATAGTCTTGATTTATCATCGAATGTACTTTGGAAGTAACATGTCGATGATGATTATAATTATAAATTTATCCTTATAAAATCCAAGAAGATGTTTTGGCATACATATATGCTCTCAACATTTAATCATGAATGACATGGTTCACTGCATCATGTAGAATGGTGGCTCTATAAGAGATGATGTATTCAAGATGTTTGAGTACCTACCTAAACCATGGTCTTTTAGAGTTTAGATGGATGTAAATACGATGAAAGTCATCATTCTACTCTATATATTCAAGTCATTCATGAAGCTTCATAATATTCATATTGTATGAATTGAATGAAGCATGCACAAATGTTGAAGTACTCTTATAGTGAAATCTTTTGAATTCAACATAAGAGATCCTTTGTCTTAAACAATGGTTGTTTATAAATGAAAGAGCACAGTAGAAGCATAGGTCTGACCCACGCAAGAAGGAAAATCAAGGAGTTGACTGTACTTCTGTAATTTTCACATGACATCCGAAGAGTTATATGAATGCCAATACTGCAAGAAGCTGATGTACTGATAGTGTGACTATTTATACGATCTAGGATCCTTAGAGAAGGACTCGGATAGTGCATCGGAATAATATACATCTACATATAATCATTGAAATTACCTCTCTTATTGGATAAGATTAAAGTTGTATTGCATTCTTCTAATAACATTTGCAATCGGTTGCATATGTTTTAGATGACTAAAAAATTTGATTATAAGGTTTAATAGTCATCTACATGGCAGTTGATGTAATTCTTACAACAATCTCTATTAGATAGCTAGGCTTCATATTTTCAGTGGGAGTGCCCTTAGTCTTAGAAAATATCTCTGTGACCAAGATATTAGAATACACTCATAGTTTATTTCTATATGGTCGAAATAAACATGAATTTTGGAATAGACCTATCATAAAAAAGTTATGATGGATATATTCCAGATTGTAGTCTGACATCTGGAGGTCTCTACTAAATTAAAAAATTATTGAATGTTTCGTTAACATTTCAAATACCGAAAATTAAACCATATAAGATTAATAGGAGGATGGAGATCATTTGATAATTATTTGACATCAAGTCTTGGACATATGCCAATTGATGATAGAACTATACTAGTAAGAGATGGACCTTTATATTGTCTGAAATTTCAAATCGTACATAATTTTGAATATTATATTCAAAGTAGAAAATGTCCAATTCTCCCTTTTCTGGGAATGGTGTTAGATGCCAAGATATTCAAGATCTCATATATATTGATGTATGTTGACCATCTGTATCATAATATACATTGATCGTATGTTATATCATTCGATGATTATTTGTGATATCACCCTAGAAAACTTTGAAATGTTCAAAGATTTCACAATTTTGGTTTAGAACCATAGTTTAAAGGAAGATGAAATGAATTTGTTCTAACCTAGGCAGCCCATAGCTTTTAGTTGAATTAAAGGAATACCTTATGGACATATGAATATAATTCATGTCTCACTCCTCCTAATACACCTAAACTCAATGGAGTTGCATGGAGATACAATTGGATAATGTGTGACACGAGTTAATCAATGATGACTCTTAGCATAATTATTTTTTAGTTTCTAGGTATATATGCAGTAGAGACTATAGTGTACGTATCCTTAATAAGATTCCATACAAGTCTAAACCTAAACAACCTCATAAGCTATTGTTTGGAACCTAGCCTAGAGTTTGACACTTGAGGATTTAGGGCTGCTTGGTACATAACATTGTCATGGATACAAGGAACATGGAATTTAGCACAAGATCGTGGTACTTCATTAGAAAAATAAATGATGGTATAGGATACTTAAGGATATGGGTGAATCCTTAAGCGTATCACGGAAGCATAAGGATCGCATCACATGCGATCGAGAGCGACTAGTCGCACTAGTTGCTGGGTGCAGCGAAATTTTAAATTTTAAAATCGATGAAACCACATGATCTGAGAACACTTCTTGGATCGTTTCATCTAACCACATAGTAGATAAAGGAAAACCCCTTGTAGTGTGGTTGTGATCGAATCTCTAAAAGAAGAGAGAAAGAGAGGGGTGTGAGAATGAAAGAAAGAGAGAGAGCTTGATGTTGTAAGATTTGTCGTAATTTGAAGAGAAAGGGTGCTTGTTCTTATATAGGATTTTGGGAGTCCATGGATCACAATCCATGGACTACACAAAATCAATGGATGAGATTGATTTGTGCTTCTTCCAATAGCCAAGACTTTGTTATAAAACACAACACCAATTAATTTAATTTAGATTTATTATATATTGATAAATCAATATAAATCAATCTAAAATTAAATCAGTCATGCATTGGAGATTTTGGATGGAGATTGCCTCCTTCAATGGGAGAAGAGTGGACAACCACCCTTTCCTAATGGGAGTGGGTGGTCGTCCACCCTCCCATTAAGGAAGGGTGCAATCTCAAGCAATCTCATGAGATTATACTATTCCATGGAAATCTATAAGGTTTACAACAACACTTGTTGTAAATTATTCTACGAAAATAATTCAGAATTATTTCGTGAATATTGCAAACTTGCCATTGGAAATTTGTGAATCACATTCACAACCCAACATAAAATGTGATTTGCAATTTCAATTTATTATCCAATGTGAATCCAATTCACACCTACAATTAAAACAAATATAAATCATAATAAGCTTTCTCTAATACATTATAAAGCACACTTATAATATATAATGTATAATTTGGATAGTTCTATCCACATTATTCTTATCCATAATAATTCACATTTAATTATATTGGATCATCATTCTTATGCATCAAAATAATTGGAATCAAATTCATATTATTCATGATATTTAAATAATATTTAATTATCCCTTTCTCAATGCTTAGATATGATTCGACTATGGAATCATTTTTGAACTCCTTCAAGAATAATGTGCTTTCTCTGCAGATACATGGAGATAAGTACTGGGCGATTGTATGTTCCACGTATAGTGACTTGAATATTGAGATCACATCTCAAATCCAGATCTCACAGACCTCTCATAGATTCTTGATTAAATCAAGGTCGTAAATCATATTCTCATTGCATTTGAATCTCATTCAGATCAATGTCCAACACCTGCACCAAGATCATATTACTTCTCTACTAATAGGAGTTACTAAAATCCAGACCCGTGTCATCACTCCCTTGGAGTGGAAGAGCCATGGTTATACAATTGATTATAATCACATCACCCCATGTATTCTTAATATTTGTACATCCTGCATAATAGAAGACCTATGATAAACCATAAGATATAGATCAATTTTACACTGCCATCTTTAGGGTTTCATCATTAAGTTTCTCATTCTTGGTCATTGGGAGTTGGTATTGATCATATGCTTTCCAAAAGCATATATAGCACCATCAAATTCTCATCATGCTTCCAAAGCACGACGACCATGCAAGGAATTTGATTGGTCCCAATACCTCATGAGTGAGCTCATATCTTCTAATTCACAAGTTAACATGTATGATCGCTTTGAGAGATCATATTACTCATATGCCCTCATATGCACAACAACTCATCGGTGTATAGACCTTGGTTAGGTCATCAACCTATTGGTTTGTCAAATGTACAAACTTAGACATATAGTAACACATCTTCCTCTGGTCAGAGGATGTGTGCCTGTATTGTGACAGTATATGACATAGGACTTCGATTATCTCTATCTCTTTAAGTCAACCCTTTGACATAACTAATCGGACACCTCTGAATATATATTCCCATGCAGGAGATGTGCTTCAAGAGGTCAGTCAGATATCGACCTAATGAGAAAGGATTTCCATCTCCTACTCAGACTGAAAATCATCTCTTAACAGTCATTTGACGGTGCTCGATGAGTCCTCAATCTAACTCCTTAGATATTCATCCAAGCACCATCCTCTACGGTTCAACTATTGAATCAACAGTTGTATGATCATTAAGATGGCCATGGTAAATGATCCTAATTGTATAGAGGGACCTTGTATTGCAGTCATTCACTTAATCCCGGATAGGGAGTGAAAAATAAATATCTTTTATAGATATAACAAATATTACAATAACATCTATTGTAGGAATGGTTTGCCTTGGGCTCACATGACTAACAATCTCCCACTTCTGGTATAATGCATAAACCCATACTCATTACATGTTGATTGAAAACCTTATGTGTCAAAGGTTTGGTAAGAAGATCAACAACGTTGTCGGCAGAGGTTACCTTGGTGACGATGATATCACCACGCTTTTGAATCTCCCAAATTATGTGGTATTTCCTTTCCACGTGCTTGCTATTTTGATTCCATCTAAGTTCCTTTGCATGGGCAATGGCACCCATGTTATTGTAGAGTAGTGGGATGGGAGTATAAGAGGAAAGTACGTCAAGTTCCAGGATGAACTTGCGCAACCACACCGCTTCCTTTGCAACACCTGATGCGACAATGCATTCAACTTTTGTTGTTGAACTTGTTGTAGTGTCATGCTTACTGCTCCTCCAGCTCACAGCACCACCATTCAACAGGAACACAAACCTTGATGTCGACTTTCGATCATCAATATCAGATTGGAAGTTTGAGTATGTGTATCCCAAAACTTGGAGATCACTATCTCCATAGACCAAAATTTAATCTTGCGTTCGTCTTAGATACTTGTAAATGTTCTTCATTGCATTCTAATGTTGTTCTCTATTGCATAATTTTTAACAACTCACGACTCCCACTGCATGGTAGATATCTGATCTAGTACACATCATGGTGTACATTAGGCTTCCTACAGTTGATGCAAAGGGGCATCTAACCATGGCTTTCTTTTCCTCAACACTTTGAGAAGGCATCCCTTTAGATAGGTGGATACCATGTCATAAGTGGAGGAAACCTTTCTTGGAACTATCCAACAAAAATGTTCAAGAATTTTTTTAATGAACCCATATTGTGATAATCCCAATATCCTCTTTTCTTGATTTATGAACAGCTTCAGACCCAAGATGTAAGAGACTTCTCCAAGATCTTTCATCTCAAAGGTATGGGTATACAAATCTTAATACTTGCCATCATCCCACGATAAGCACAATGGAGCTCCCACTAAGCTTCTTGTACATAGAAGGTCCATAAGGATTATACACAAAATCATAACTCTTTATGGTTTCATCAAATTTGATGATCTAGATATGAGAAGATTGTTTATGCCCATAGATGTATTTCTTCAGCTTGCATACTTTACCTTCCTCGGTTATGAAGCCTTGGGGCTGCTCCATATAGATATCCTCCTCGAGCTATCCATCGAGGAAAGCCATCTCGACATCCATATGTCGGATGTCATAGTCAAGAGATGTAGCTATAGCTAGCAAGGTTCTTAGGACTTAAGCATAGCCACAGGAGAGAACGTCTCATCGTAGTCAATGCTTTTTCTCTCTGTGTAGACCTCGGCTATGAGTCGTGCCTTGAAAGTCTCTACTTTTCCATCAGGTCCCCTCTTTCTCTTGAAGATCCATTTACACCAAATTGGTTTTACCCCTTCAGGTGGATCCTTTAGGGATCACACATCATTCTTATGCATGGAGTCAATCTCTGATTTCATTTCTAACATCCATCTATACATGTCATGATCTGCGAGTGTTTCATCAAATGAAGTAGGATCATTGTCAATTTCACCTGACACATGGAATCCATACCTTTCAGGTGGTGGAACCACCCTCGAACTCCTTCGAAGAGGTATAGGTGTTTCATTTGTATTTATCTCTTCAATTTCTTGTTTAGGAAGCTTAGAATCATCAGGGGATTCAACGAGTTCCTCTACTTATTTTTGGCTTGACGTTTAAGAAAGTCATCCTCTAGACATTTCATATCTCTGGAGTTGAATATCCTTTGGGTCTCAGGATCATAAAGCTTGTATCCAACACCTTCCTTAACATACCCAATGAAGTAGCACTCCCGAGTCTGAGATTCTAACTTACTTACATGCATGTTATTCACATGGACTAAGCAACCACAAAATCTCAAGTGTTTAACACTAGGTTTGGTTCCATACCATAGCTCATGAGGAGTCTTAGGCACAAACTTGCTGGAATCTTGTTAGAGATATATATTACAGTCTCTACTGCATATCCACATAAACTAAGAGGTAAATGTGCTTTACTCATCATTTAACCGACCATATCCATGATGGTCCTATTGCATCTTACAACAACACCATTAAGTTGGGGGGTTCCAGGAGGAGTGAGATTCAAGACAACACCATTCTCTTTATAGTATTCTTTAAATTCATCTGAGGTACTCGCCTCCTCGGTCAAATCGATTCCCTTTGATCTTCCTATCGATTTGGTTTTCACTAAATCCTTGAACGCTTTGAACCTTTCAAAGGTTTTAGATTTATTATGTTGGAGGAAGATAAACCTGTATTGTGAATGGTCATCAATAAACGTCAAATAATATGGATATCCATTTCGAGTCGTGGTACTCAAGGGACCACATACATCGGTATGTATTAGGTCAAGAATACCCTCGTATCATGTAACATAGATGCAAAAGGGTATCCTAGTCATTTTACCTTGCATACAATGTTAGCAGGTAGGAAAAGATTGAACCTATAGATAACCTAGGTTTACATCCTTTATCAATCTATTGATCCTATCAACAGATAGATGACCAAGCCTTTGATTCAAAATCTTGTTTGAATGATTTCCATGCTCCCTAGATCTTTTAGGCTATTTATTAGTGGTAGTAACATTCATGACATTTTCATCAATGCATAATTCAAAGTGTTCACCAGAAGTCAAAACACCATCCACAATATGCTTATCATAACAATTTATGACTAGTTTATTACAGAAAAGGAATGAATATCCACTTCTAACAAGTTTTGATACATACATAAGATTCCTTCTAACTCCCTGTACATAAAGACATTCTTTAATTAAAATGACTATGCCACTAGATAATGATAGACGATAGGTCCCGATGGTAACTGTTGTAATAGTTGCATGAGATCCCATTTGGATGACTATCTCCCTTTGATCAAGACTCTTAGTTTCCTGAAATAGATGCAAGAAATTACATACATGAACAGAAGAACCATAATCTACAACCCAACTTCCTTCTCGTCCAACAAGAAAATTAGTTTTGATGATGAAAATAGATTTCATATCTGCAGTGGCTTTACCTTTGTTAGCAGACTTCAGGTATTTCAGGAAATTAGGCCTCTAGTGCCCCGACTTTTTACAATGGTGACAGACATCAGTTATCTTTGATTATATTAAAGTGGATGCATTGGAATATGAGCCAACACCTTGACTCTTCTTCTTTCTCTTCTGGACTGGGCCCTTCCGCGAAACTTGCTTCCGACCGTGCTTTTCTTTGACTTGTGCAACCATTGCACTACAGAGGGGCCATTCTTCCTCATCACCTCTTCAGCACACTTTAATGCAACCAATAGCCCAGCGTTTGTATAATCAACTTTACTCATGTGGTACGTGACCACAATGTTCTTGAAAGACTTAGGGAGTGATAGGAAAATGAAGTCAGCCTGCATATCGGCATCCATGTCCAATCCCAGGGTTTCCAGCTTATATTGGTACCTAAACATTTTGAGTACATATCCTATGACATAGGTCTCCTCTTGTAACAAGTAAGTTCTTTCATTACATTATAACGATGCATGTGGTTCACATCAACAAACATTTCTTTTAGATTCACTGTAATGCCAAGGAAAGTGTCCTTTTCTACATCTTGCTTTTGAAGCACATTGGACAATGAACCCAGAATGTAACACCTTGCCAAATTATGATCTTCATCATATTTTTCATTAAAATTAATTTCTTCCAGAGTTTTTGGGTATGCGTACTTGTCCTTGGATAGCACTTAAGAGATACACTCTACAAATAAGACAAGATCCAAATTTCAATCCAATCCGAATAATACGATCCGATCAATTGATTAATCTCCAAGAGCATGCTAAGCGGGTTCCTGGACTTCATCTTCTGAAATTAAGAATGCACTATATTAGCACATATAACTATATATATATATAATTTATGTTCTTTGATTAAGGAATTTTTAATCAAATTAGTCTTGCATTATCAAACTTGAAAGTTCATTCCGTTTATCACTTTCAAAGGAAGAGATATACTTACCATTATATCTCTAACAAGAACTGAGATCTCCTCTTTAACTTTGTTACATCCCAATAATACGAGAACATGCAGTTCGGATAAAAAGAAGCGGGAATACATTTCACCTTACGAGTCCAACTTGTATTTCCAATTCGGTCTTTAACACCCGGGCCCACCACCCCTAAGGTGATGTTGACCCGTCATTTATTGAACCATCCGTCAACAAGAAATGAAACTCGCTATAAACAATCCAATATCGCTACAATAATACGAGGACTCGATATTGGTGTCACTACGTATATGGCCTTACTCTTTCGAGAAGCAAAGAGCCCGATCTAGATGTGCTTATATGCGGAAGCTGTCAGTTTAGATAGGCGTCTCCTACATGCATTCCCTGGCGACAAAATGCTTCGCCTTGTCGGGAGACCATGGATGTCACTTATGTGATCCTCCGCCTCATATTCAAATTCTAATTAATTATCATGGATCACATTCATATAATAGAGTATTTTAATTGGATATATATAATTTAATCACATTAGATGATTTATCAATCCAATCCAATCAAGAGAAATACTTGATTACTACTTGAAAGGATGGTATTACCTCGAAAATATGTATTTTAAATTTTAATAATTAGAAAAATACATCATGATCCATCAAGCATTATCCCTTCCCTACCCACTTTCATGGACAGTACTGACGGGAGTGGGACAAACCACTCACGGAACATCCTGCTACCCCGACGCTCCCCTACTAGACACCATATCTGCCTCAGGTTAGGATAATGCCAACTGATCACTTTTTACTTGAGATGATAATCAGTTTTTAAACTGAATTTATACCATATAATAATAATAACATTTTGATTTATATCATAAGGACATTTGCTAAACAAATTCGCAATCATATTCAAACAAGTTTGTTTGTTGGAAAGAAGACCATGTAACCAATTGTGATATAGATCATATCTAACATATTATTTGTTAAGGAAATGCCATTTAAGGAAATAATAATTATAAAATATTTCAAAAAAAAACATAATTAATTATCCCTGAAAATTAACCATTAATTTCACTAATTGATAAAATGATAATCACATGGTTCTTGATTAGGAGTGTAATTTTCAACAGTGACCCTCACTTACTAAAATTAGCATATCTCAATCAATTTAAATCCAAATCATGCAAAATAAGTTTCCTACTTTGTTAATTTGATTTAAAATAGAAACCAAGTGATTTGCACCTATTTCTAGGCATTTAAAAAGAGTAATTAACTCTTTAATTACACCAAGCTTCTCCATCCCGAAATAATGGATACAAGTTCATTAAAATGATCATAACCTTAGCAATCGGATTCCAAATCACGTAAAATCAAATACAACAACTTCCTTATTTAATGGGAACATAATCCAAGTGATAATTTCTTGTTTAAACATTTTAAATAGGACCGAAAAAATCACAAAACAAGGTTGCACGAACTAAATGCGATAAACATTTAACAAACCCTAATGAGCCCAAGTCATCCTACGTTTATGGATCGTATCCAAAACCTATGACCTATGTATCTGATACCTCTTGAAGGATATGGGAGAATCCTTAATAACATCATGAAAGCATGAGGATCGCATCTCATGCTATCGAGAGCGACTAGTCGAACTAGTTACTCGGTACAACGGAATTTAAATTTTTGTTATCGATGAATGCATATGATCCAAGAACACTTGTCGGATCATTTCATTTAACCACATAGTAGATAAAGGAATACCTCTTGTAGTGTGGTTGTGATTGAATCTCTAAAAGAAGAGACCTCCTATCTCAAGTTTGATCCGAAGAGCTTGTGAGCACGAAGATGAGTTGTGTGCTTCTAATTTAAGTCATTGATACAAGCAAGAGTACTCCTGATCTCGTCACACGAGATCGAACATCATCTTCACAAGCGAAGTGCACCAAAGATGATGGAGAACCAAGTACAGTCGGGGCAACAACACAACAACGATGCCACGATGACATCTTCTCTCTAGGATTTGAGTGGATAGCCACGCAAAGAGAGGAAGAGAAAGGGTGTGAGAATGAAAGAAAGAGAGACCTTGATTTTATAGAAATTATTGTAACTTAGAAGATCAATGGGCATCTCTTCTTATATAGGGTTTTGAATGTCCATGGAGAACAATCCATGGAATGCACAAAATCAATAGATTAGATTAATTTGTGCTTCTTTCAATGGCCAAAATTTTGTTGTAAAAACACAACAACAATTAATTTAATTGCTATTAAATATATATTGATAAATCAATATAAATCAATCTTAAATTAAATCAATCATGCATTAGAGATTTTGGAATGGATATTGCCTCCTTCAATGGGAGAGGAGTGGATGACCACCCTTTCCTAATGGGAGTTCGTGGCCATCCACCATGTCATTAAGGAAGGGTGCAATCTCATGCCATCCCATTAGATTACATTATTCCATGGAAATCTCCAAGATTTACAATAGCACTTCTTGTAAATTATTCTACAAAAATAAATCATGATTATTTTGTGAATATTGCAAACTTCCCATTGGAAATTTTTGAATCATATTGACAACCCAAAATAAAATGTAATTTAAATTTTGAATTAATTATACAATGTGAAATTCACATCAATAACTAATCAAAAAATATAAATCATAATAAGCTCTCTTTAATATACTATAAATCACATTTATAATATATAATTAATAATTTGGATAGTGTTATTCATGTTATTCTTTACCGTAATCTTAAATTACATTTAATTATATTGGATCATCATTCTCATGCATCAAAATAATATGAATCTAATTCACATTATTCATAATAATTAAATCACATTTAATTATCAATTTTTCAATGCGTATATATAATTCAATTATGAAATCACTCTTGAACTCCTTCAAGAATAATGTGCTTTCTCCACAGATACTTGGAGATAAGGACATGGTGATTATATGTTCTATGTATAGTGACTCAGATATTGAGATCACATCTCAAATCAAGATCTCACGGACCTCTCATGAATTCTTTATTAAATAAAGGTCATAAATATAATCTTCTCATTGCCTTTAAATCTCATTCAGATCAATGTCCAACACCTGGACCAAGAACAACTTACTATTCTACTGAAAGGAGTCACTAAAATCTAAACTTGTGTTATCACTCCCTCATAATGGAAGCGCCATGGTTATACAATCCTTTATGATCACATCTCCCTCAAGTATTCCAAATACACGTACATCGTGCATACTGGATGTCCTATGATAAACCCGAAGATGTAGATGAATTTTACATTGTCATATTTAGTGTTTAATCATAAGTTTCTCATTCTTGATCATTGGGAGTTGGTATTGATCATATGCTTTCCAAAATCATATATCATACCTACAAATTCTTGTCATGCTTCTAAAGCACGACGACCATGCTTGGAATTTGATATGTCCCAATGCCTCATTAGTGAGCTCATGTCTTATGGTTTACAAGTGAACCTGTATTATCCCTTTGAGAGATCACATTACTCATATGCCCTCATATGCACACTAGCTCGTCGGTGTATAGACCTTGGTTAGGTCATCAACTTGTTGGTTTTCCAAATGTACATACTTAGACATATAGTAACACATATGTCTCCGGTCACAGGATGTGTGTCTGTAGCATGACAGTATACGAGATAGGACTTCGGTTATCTCGATCTCATTAACTAAACTCTTTGACTTAACTAATCTGACACCATTGAATATATATTCCCTTGCAGAGTACTTGCATCAAGAGGTTAGTCGGATATCAGCCTAATGAGAAAAGATTTCCATCTCCTACTCATGCTAGATATGACCTCTTAATAATCATTTGACAGAGCTTGTTGAGTCCTCAATCTAACTCCTTATATATTCATACAAGCACCAACCTCTATGATTCAACTATTGAATCAAAAATTGTATGATCATTAAGATGGCCATGGTACATAACCCTAATAGTACAGATGGACCCTACAGTGCATTCATTCACTTAATCTCAGATAGGGAGTTAAAAAATCAATACCTTTAATTGATAAATCAAATATTACAATGACATTTATTGCAGGAATGGTTTGCTTGGGCTCACATGGCTAACAGATACATACTTTATGACCTTGAGACTCTTAAAAGACTTCATATCTGTGAATGTGATTCTTAGAGGACGAGTCTCTTTAGAATACTGATGAAAATGAAGTGAAGGAACTCATTTAATCTTGAGAAGATAGTGAGGCTCCTGGAATCGGAAACTAAAAGGATAATTAAAGTAGAGACACTCACACCTCTTCAAACGAGTTTGAGGATGGATTTCATGTGTCAGTTACGTCTGACAATGACCTTACTTCATGTAATGAAGCTTCTGAAGATCATGCCATGAAAAGATGGATGTTGGCAATAAAGTCTAAAGTAGACTTCATATACAAGTGTTGTATATGGACCCTCGAGGATACACCTATATGGGTAAGACCCGTTAAGGTATAAATGGATCATCAAGAGAAAGAATGAACTTGATGACAAGGTAGAGACCTTCAAATTAGGACTCGTAGCCATGAGATACACATTAGAAAGAAGACATCGCTTGCGATGAGACTTGCTTTCAGGTGTCCATGCTTAAACTCATCATATTATTGCTAATTATAGCTACACTACTTGACTTTGGCATGTACAAGATGGAAGTCAATATCAAATTCTGCTATTAATACCTCTTTGAGGATATTAACTTGAATTAGCACCAGTGCTTCATAGTTGAGGAAGGCAATATGTGCAAGCTAATGGAACTCCATCTTCTTACTCACATAAGCTTCTTGTATTTGGAACATTAGATTTGATGAAATTATAAATATTGTGCAAATAGAATCTTGATGAACCATGTGAAGCTTAGTGGGAGTGCCCTTGTGATCATCGTGCTAAATATAGATGATATCCTAATCATTTAGAATGATATATGGATAATAACAAGTGTTTTATTGACTGGATATTCCATACCATGAGATATGACCTCAAGGATTCCTCTTGGACATGTTCCATTTTCTGAGAAAGGCTTCTTTCCCTTAAGATATGCTACTGACCTATCTAAAGGGATAGCACCTCAAAGAGTTGAGGATGTGAATACCAAAGCTACATGCCATAGTGCACTAGATTTGGGAACCCCAGTATATACTGGATGTGTACAAAAGTCAGATGTTTGCCAAGTAGTAGGAGTAGTAAGCTGTTACTAATACTACTATGAAGATAAAATACTTGTTTGCAGTAATAAGATTATCTTCAAAGATGACAAGACTTAGAGAAAGTGGTATGAACGTCTTATCTTCTTGAACTTAAGACATTATAGATAGTAATCTAAAAGGACTTAACTGCATATACCATAGGAGATAGAGATCTCTGAGAATAAGGGACTTTTGATAAGGATAATAAAAATTACATGCTAGTTATAATGATTATTGCATTGTAGTGTTAAATACACTATAATTAACAAGATTGAGTATTGGTTGCATAAGATGCAACATTCGCATTGGATGTGAGCACTGTTACTAGGAGATATGCTAGTGCTGTAAAAGGACTTGGCATAATATCTTAGGAATAGAGTGATTCATCAGCTTACCTAGTTATTTTCCAAAATAGCCTATGATTGTCACATGAGTGAGGGTATAGATATTGTCCCATTAATGGCTCTTTGGGCTAGTGGGAGATTGTAGGACATGTGAGCCCACGACAAGCTATTATGAAATAAATGTTATTGCAAATATCATTCCCTGATCTGAAATAAAGAATAACTAACTTGCATAATACATCCCTAAGTACAATAAGGGTTATGTACCACGACCATCTTAATGATCATACAACTATTGATTCAATTGTTTAATCATAGAGGTTGGTGCTTGGATGAATTTCTAAAGAGTTAGATTAAGGACTCATCAAGCACCATCAAATGATTATTAAGAGTGGATCTCCAGCCTGAGAAAGAGATGGCAATCCTTTCTCTAAAGGATGTTATCTAACCGACCTCCTGATGCAGGTCCTCTGCATAGGAATAGAGATTCAGAGATGTCAGATTAGTTAGGTCAAAGAGTTGACTTAACGAGATCGAGATAACCAAAGTCTTATGTCATATATTGTCACGATATAGGCACACATCCTCTAACCAGAGACAGAAGTGTTACTATATGTCTAAGTATGTACATTTGTCAGATCAATAGGTTGACGGCCTTACCAAGGTTTATTAAATGACAAGCTGGTGTGCATATGAGGGCATATGAGTATAATACAATGTCTTAAAGGGATCATACATGTTCACTTGTGAATCAGAAGACATGAACACACTTATGAGTTATTGGGGTTGATCAAATTCCAAGAATGATCGCCGTGCTTTGGAAGCATGACAAGAATTTTTAGGTATGTGATATGCTTTTGGAAAGTATTTGATCGATACCAACTCCCAATGACCAAGAATGAGAAACCTGATGATGAAACCCTAAAGATAACAGTGTAAAATTGATTTATATCTTCAGTTTAAAATAAGTATTCTAGTGTGTAGGATGTACATGTATTAGGAATACATGAGGGTAATGTGATCATAAATGATTGTATAACCATGACGCTCCCATTCCTAGGGAGTGATGAAATGGGTATGGATTTTAGTGACTCCTCTTAGTAGAGAAGTGATCTATCTTGGTCCAAATGTTGGACATTGATCTGAATGTTATCCAGATGAAATGAGAAGATTAGAATTGCAGTCTTGATTTAATCAAACATCTATGAGAGGTCCATAAATATGGATTTGAGATGTGATCTCAATATCCAAGTCACTATATGTGGAACGTACAATCGCCCTGTCCTTATCTCCAAGTATCTACGGAGAACGCACATTATTCTTGAAAGAGTTCAAGAATAATTCCATTGTTGAATTATATCTGAGCATTGAGAAATGGATAAATAAATGTGATTTAATTATCATGAATAATGTGAATTTGATTCATATTATTTAAATGCATGAGAATGAAGATCCGATACAATTAAATGTGATTTAATTATTATGTATATGAATAATGTGGATAGCATTATCTAATTAGTCATATATATTAAAAATGTGATTTATAATATATTAGAGAGAGACTAATGTGATTTATATTTGTTAATTATATCTTGATGTGAATTGAATTCACATTGAATGATTAAATGAAAATATAATTTACATTTAGTTTTGAGGTGTGAATGTCATTCATATTTTTTCCAATGGCATGATTACGATATTCACAAGTTAATTATGAATTATTTTTTGTGAAATAATTAGCAACAATTGTTGTTGTAAATCTTTGAGATATCATGAGATAATGAGATCTCATGAGATAATGAGGATATATTCCCATTCCACCATAAGATGGTGGATGGCCACCAACTTCCATTGGGAGTTGGTTGCCGTCCACCCCTTTTTTAATGTTGAGGCCAATCTTCTTCCCCTTTATCTCCAAGGTCTATTGGGCCAACCTTCTTCCCCCTTATCTCTAAGGTCTATTGATTCGATTTGGAACTAATTTATATTGATTTATCAATATATATGTTGTTGTATTTTCACAACAAGATCATGACCATTGAAAGAAATACAAATCATTCTCATCTATTGATTTTGTGTTGTCCATGGATTGAAATCTATGGACTCCCAAAATCCTATATAAGAAGAGGCACCCCTTGCTCTTCAGAGTTACAACGATAACAACACAACTCCTCTCTCTCAAATTTACATGCCAAACCCTCTCTCTCCTTGAGTGACCATCCACTCCTTCCCTAGAGAGAAGGTCGTTGTTGTCGTCGCATCGCTGTTGTACTGCCAATTCAACGACTCATAGGTCTTCGTCTTCTTTCGTATGTCTCTCTCATGAAGAAGATATTTGATCTCATGCAACGAGATCAGGAGATCAATTTCTTTGATTAAAGACTTGGATTGCAAGAGCACACGACTCATATCCACGCTCGCAAGCATCTCCTCCGACGGATCAAACTTGAGACAAGAGGTCTCTTCTTTTAGAGGCTCGATCACAACCACGCTATAAGAGGTATTCCTTTATATACTATGTGGTTAGATGAAATGATCCAATAAGTGTTCTTGGATCGTGTGGTTTCACCGATTAGAATTTTTTAAATTCAACTACACAGAGCAACTAGTGTGACTAGTCTCTCATGATCGTATGTGATGTGATCCTCAAGCTTCCATGACGTGCTTTAGGATTCTCCCATATCCTTTAATAAGCCTACAGACAAGAATTAGGTGGTGGATCACCTCTCCCAATTTGAGCATCTTGAGGATTCAAAGACAACCACACCCATCACTGAGACTTTCCCAGACGAGGTGATTTTTGCTATCACTTATCTCCCTTGTTATGTTGACATTGTGAACAACCTTGTTGCCTGGAAAGTTCTACAAGGTTGGATCTGGCAGTGACTTGAGACTTTCCTTGTGAAGGCCAAGTTGTACTATTGAAGGATCCCACCCTTTACCATGGGGAGGGGATAGTGTATGGCATCAGTGTACTCCTCAAGAGGAGCACCACAGGGTTCTCACTTACTGTCACAGGCTTGAGGCAGGAGGACATCACTTTGGGAGAAGGACAACACAAAAGGTTCTCCAGTCCGACCTTTGGTATCCAACACTCTTCAAGGATTCAGATGAACTGGTGAGGAGGTGTATCCACTGTTAGAGGATGGGTAGTTGTGGTCATAGATACATGATCTTGATGCAACCCATTCACTTTTGTGAGGCCTTTGACGCATGGGGCATCGATTATATGGGCCCATTCCCTAAGAGTTAGCGATTTGAGTACATTTTTTTGTTGTTGATTATGTGAGTCGTTTGGTTGAACCATCCCGGCTCGAGACGTTGATGCAAGACTGTTTGCATATTTTTTAGGAAGAATATCATATCAACAGTTCATGGTTTATAAAGTTCTTATTTCTTATGGGGTGACTTATTTTATCAACGACAAGGTAAGGGCCCTTGATAATGACTTTAGCATAGACCATAGAGTTGCTACTCCATATCATCCGTATAAGGATGCTCTTTCGGAGGTTTCAAACCAGAAGATCAAGACGATATTATAGAAGATTGTCTGCTAGACCGAAAGGATTGGTCACAACTTTTGGACTCGATCATGTGGGTCTATAAGACATCCTTCAAGACTCCTTTGGGTACATCTCATTTCGACTCATTTATTGCAAGCCATGCCACTTGTGGAGATAAAGCATAAGTCACTATGGGAAGTCACAGAGATATTACTGGATCCAAAGTGTGTAGAACATTAGAGGAGAGCAGAGTTGGCAGCCCTGGAGGAGCTTAGAGATACAACCTTTTCGAGTAGCCTACAATATAAGTACAAAGTGAAGATATGACATGACTCACACATCAGCCATAAGCAGTTTGAGCCGAATGAAAGAGTATTGATATTTGATGCACGATTGACATTATTTCCAGGGGAATTACAGAGCAAAAAGAAAGGAACATATATAGTCAGAAAGGTACATGACAACGACAATATTGACATATCTGAGTTGTCTTCTGAGCCCACCTTTTGGGTCAACGGTCAATGCCTCAAGCCTTTTCTTTATAGTGACCCATTTACCGTTGATGTTGCCATGATTCATTTTGTATGACATGTGTTCTTTGATACTCATCTTTTGCATCTCATACCTGATTGACACCTCGGTCTACCTCTTTGTATATCAACGTTTTCCATTTTATTCTTTATTCTTCCATTTTTTGTTTAACACCCTAGGTCTCGTTTAGGATTCTTGTTAAACTTAGGTCGTGCTTTGACCTATGTATAGGGGGTTGTTGAACATGTGTTGTTCATATTTCTTTTTGTTCGGTTACCTCTATTTTGTAAGGGACATCAGACCCTAAGTATACGGGAGGTAATATATGTCTTCACTTTTTTAGTGTTCCCTCCTTTGTCCTTCAAATGTTGATATTCTTTTCTATACTTAGGATGTGCTTTATACTATGTATGGGGTGGGGGAACAAGTCCAGTTGTTGATTTCATGCACATTCTCTTCCTCGATATTCACCTTTTTGTATAGTTTTCTATACTTAGGATTATATGATCCTATGTATAGTGGGGAATACCGACTTCTATTCATTTTATTCCTTCATTATTTTAGTCATTGTATCATAGGATTATTTTCACATTTCTATACTTAGCATGAGTTATGACTTCCTTTGTCGCTCTTTGATCACTTTGAGGACATAGCTCGAGCTAAGTATAGGGGGTGTCGTATATATTTTATATATACTTTAGCCATAACTCGTAAATTGGGGTTATTAATATGGCTATTATTTATAAAATTGGAATAATACTATTTTGAAAAATATTTGCAAAAATGTGAGTAATTTTTTTTATAAAAAGATTTGCAAAACTATTCTAAAAAATGTTTTTAAAAACCTTTGCAACATTATTTATGAATATTTTTTTTGTAAAATGTTTGTAAAATTATTTTGACTATAAAATGTCTGTAAATTGTTTTGTATCAAAATTATGTATATGGTACAAAATGTTTCTAAAATGTGTAGAAATAAAATTTTTGCAAAATATGTTTGTAAAATGATTTGTAAAAATTGTTGTAAAACTAGTTTCGAAAAATATTTTGAAATTTTTTGTAATTTTTTTGTAAAATATTTTGTTACATGGGATATAAAGTAGGGGTATATAAATTATTTTTATATACTGTAAAATCTTTGTAAATAAAATCTATACTTATATGCAAACTTTGTATATAAGTTTCTTTGTATATAAAATTCCTGTAGATGAAATCCACTTGTCAAAATAGTATGTAAAACTTGTATATAAAACCCATGTAAATATGTACATATTCCTTAAATGTGTGTAAATACTTTCTTTCTTTTCTTTCTTGTTAAAAATGCCATAAAAATTTGAAAAATAAAATTTCCATCAAAACCTGAAAAATACTTTGAATAACTTTTCAAAATGATTTTTGTATTCTATTTTCTTTTCTTTTAAAATGTTTTGTAAATACCTTTATTTTTTGCACGTGCAGATGTATTCTTCATAATCATTGTTGGAATTTAAACTAGTGGTGAATAAAATTGAATAATGGATCTTCATTAAGACTTTAATCCACTTATCTTTAGAGGAACTTTATAGGATTTAGAGTGGAGACTTTTCAGGTCCTAGCGACTTAATTCTTTAAGTCCACAAGGCTATGTTCACATGTCATCTTTATTGGTCTAAGTAGAATAGTTCGAGGCATGCATGACCCTTAAAGACATTGGCTTCACTTGGACACGTACTTTACACGTAGCTCTTCATGGATGAGGTGGTGAGGAGGCATAATCCTTTAGCTTTGTATAGCCCACGAGTGTGTTATAACTAGTTGTAACACTTGTCCTCGTCTAGGGAGGTCTGTGCATCTCAACCTAGTCCAGTAGAATTGAGGTCTAACTATAGGATGCCACGGGGTTGTTTCAATGCTTAAAGATGGATAGTCTACTTGCTCAAGTAGAAAAAGTCCTTATGTACATGTTGTACATGTTGTATATATTTAAAAAATGAAAAAACATCAAAATAGGGGACAAGCCTGATTGAAATAAATGATTGTCAGAGTGTATATAGTTGAATAAGAAAAGCATATGTGATTGTCTCATCTCACGGAAGCTTGCAGCTGGAGACTTGGCTACACTGATCAAGATCCAAGGGACAATGGCTACACTATCAACAATACATTCTCTTCATTCCCCTTCTCTTGAGCTGGTTGCATTTGAATTTAGAAAGAATTACCCCACTCCTCAAGGAAAGAGTTTCTAGATCGAGGGACTAAAGCAACCTTGTTGAGGGAGGTTGTTTCTTTGCCACTTTTGAGGTGGGGAGCTATATATCACTTACACAATACAAGTAAAGATTCGTAGTCATAAGAGTTTACGTACTTAGACTTGTTCTGACTGGACTATTGAGGTGACCTGAATAAGAGTATGGTAAAACATAGACTTGTTATGCTTTTATTTTTCACTTCTTTTTCAAATATGTGTTTGCTAGGGGACTGACAATGGTAAAGTATAGGGGAATGATGAATCCATGATTCACATCCTTCATTCTTTTATCTTAGCAGAAATCCCTTTGTAAAATTCCTGTAAATTTATATTAATTCCAATAAATTAGCATTGTGCATGATTTTGTTAATATTGTATATTTAACATTCTTTTTTACCAAAATAAAATAATAATGAAGAAAAGAAAAGGAAAAAGAAAATAAAAGAAGGATATAATTATGTAATAAGTACCGACTGACCCAAACCACGAGAGAATGTCAAATATTGTCTTGATCGGAAAGGAATAAAGTAGGGAGAAGTAGGGTCTCTATTTGGTCATAAAATTCGAAGAAAAATCTTGTTTGTATTATTTATTCTATAAACATCTATTATTGTTCATTCATCAATAAAAAGATAAAAAATGATTTCTAAATAAGAATGTGTATTAACTAATAAAAATTAAATTGTGTACAATTATATAATACCTATACCTATATTTGGTTATTTATTTTTTCTGTATATATTGTATATATATTGTATTTTTAGACACTTGTATATACTCCTAATAATCATTTGAAATTAAAATAAAATTTATAAGATACAAATATTAATAAAAATAAAATCTATTCTTCACTATACAATAGCATCAAGTGTATACACATTGTACATAATACTAATTTATTAAACCATATTTTTAACCAATAAAAATCTAATAAAAATGTTTTTATGTACATTAAAATTTTTATAAAATAAATAAAATATAATTTATGGGGTAAGTATCCCTTATTAAAATGACAACAAAAGTTTGTAAATGACACTTTTTATTTTCATCATTTTTTATTCTAAAATCATTTACAATTTTAAATTAATTTTTCTTTTATTTTGTAAATTTCTTTTTTCTGATTGGTCAACCCATGTCTGTTGACTTGGGTCAAACATTCCCCATCCAGGTGCGGACCCCATTGGGCATCGTCAAACCTATTTTCTTCCATTTCCCCAGCTCGGGTCTGACTACCTTTTTCCTTGAATCTCATGCCTGATTGTTCCCCCAAGTTTTGTCATCCTCGTAGATCCCTAGGTTTTGCTAGATCCACCTCAGTTTACGTGAAACTTCTCGATCCTTCTAGATGCTTGGGGAGCCCAATAAATATTCTCTTCCCCTCCACCACACCTAGTAGTTCACTCCGTGATGAACCTCAGTTTCATCATCTTTATTTCCTATAATTAACCCCCTTGCTTAAAAGTTTGTCAATAATTCCCTGTTAATGTCCTATAATTAACAGAGTCCTTAATAAATTAAAAACCACAAAAAAATAACAAAACAAAAATTCGTGGTGTTTTTAGACTTAAAAATACCTTCAAAAATATTTCAGGCCCTTGTTTGATCTCTATTCCAGTTTTGGTCAACATGAAACTTGTAGATCTCGTCAAGATCTACAACTTTCATGTTTTGAGTTTTCTCAAATTCGGCCAATATGGCCCTCAAAAATCAAAATTACCTACGGAATAATCTGATTGGGCCACGTGGCCCATTCTGGGAGCGCCACGTGGCCCGGCCTCCCTTGTATATTCCGCATCGATTGTCGGCCGTCGGATCATCCTCTTGATCCAACGGCTGGCTGCCTTCCACGTATCGGCCTTCTCCCAGCCATCAGATCTGCCCCGCACTTCATCTTCACCATCCCTTAGCGCCGCGCCCACAGCTTGACACGTGGCACGCTGAGCGCCCTTTGATTGCGCCCCGGATCTCTCATCTATGCCGCTCAACCCACTCTTTCTCCTCAGTCGATCGATCCTGCCCGTGATACAATCTCGGCCGCTCGCTTCCGCCTGCCCATCCTCTCGACACGTGGTGCGATCACCGCTCTCCGATCACAACGCCTCGGATCTGATCTACACCGTCCTTCCGCGCCTACTTCTCCACCGTTGGATCTCCAAATCCAACGGTGGAGCTTCATCGTCAACCTCCAGACCGCCCTCTCTCACACGATCACCACCTCGCACAACCCGCTCCCCCTTCCTATTACTCCACCTACTCCAACCACCATCCCCACTAACCAAACACCTCCCGGTCTTCCCCCATCTTCCTTCTTCCCCGCGCATGCCTCCACGACCCATAACAAACTCTCAGTCGCCCCATGTTCATCACGAAACCCACGACCTCCAGCACTTGCACCGCCGGCTACTTCTTTCAATACACCGGTCCCCCCTCCATTTGCCGGCGTCCACCTTTACGCGAGGGCTCGCCCAGCACTCCTCCGTCTCCCTGTGACAGGGGGAGGCGGAGGATCGAGCGACGACGACGCAGTCCCTCCGGTGAGACCCTCCGCCATGAACGGCGGAGCTGCGGCGCCTCCAGGCCCGCTCGAGCTGCATGGAATGGCTGGCCATGTCCAGCGAAGACCCGAGCATCCACCGTGATGTTCAGCCCAAGCCCTCACTCCGCCGATCTCCGGTAAGTTTCTCTCCTTCCTCCCTTGTATTTTCTTTCGATTTCGTCTATTTAATCAGGCCTCTCCGGCCATCCCCTCGCTCCGATGACCACTCCCTTAGCTTCGCCTCCGTTCCCCCTTTTTCGCGCAACCTTCCGCTCACCTTCTCACTCTTCCATACCTCAGACCACTTTCACCCACCTCCTCCGCCACCCACGGCGGAGGAGCTCCGAGCTCTCCACATTCTCCACCCGCCTGAGCTCTCACTTCACTCACGCACGCACTCTATGCTTTGGCTATACATTCCTAACCTGTAGGTACTCACGAGCTTTCAATGGGCGGAGCGCACGCCGGAGCCATCTTCGTCAACTTCACTCTCGACATCCGAGCTTCAATGGGCCAATCCAAGAGGCCTAACGTCTTCCCCGAGCTTCGAGCGACATCGACCTACTTTCAAGAAGCTTCGGGGAGGTCGCGCGCAGCCAGGAAGGGGAGGCGGAGCTGAAGCTCCTTCGCTGGAGCGCTGCTCTCGCCACCAGTCGAGGATGAAGATGGAGGAGCAGTTGCCGTCGGATGTTCATCATCTGATGGCACGGATTCAGCCACGTCGCTCAAGACCCGCCTATCTAGCGACCGTTGGATCATCTCGATCCAACGGTCCCAGTTCAGCCACGTGTCATCGCTACAGCAGCACCGAGCCTCAGCCACCGAACCTACAGGCTTGGCTGCTTCCGAGCCTCCACGAGCCTGCACCGAGCCACGGACCATCCGAGCCTACGCCGAAGCGCCTCCGAACCTCTGCCGAGCCCGAGCCGACTTCCGAGCCTGGATGGTGCGTGCCTGGCGCGTGCCTTATGGGCAAATTACAGAGGAGCCCACCGCCTTCTCCAAATTGCAAGCAGGTCCCTATCACGTGCACCGTGCGTGCACAGTGGTCATTTTACAGTGAAGGTCCCAGTATTTTACTTATTTACATTTTAGTCCCTCCGAGGACCTGTTTGTAGGTATCTTTTTCATGTTTTCTTGCATTTATGCCCCTGTCTTCTTTTATGCATATCTTGAGCTACATAGCTCCAATCGAGTTGATTTCAGTTTCGTTTTAAAGCTCTTCTCGTCCTCTTTATTATGGCGTGCTTTAAGTTCAGATTTGACACTATGAACCGTGATGTATTATTTTATTATTTAAGTGTCTTGATTTCTTTTATTTATCATGCCTACCTGCTTCATATGTGTAGAGGCTTCTTTATTTCAACTCGGTTTGACTCGCGATTTTCTTATGGCTCAAGTGAATATAATTTTGGGGCATATCATTTGCTTTGCGTGTTCATATATTTGCATGATAAAATTGTTTAAAAAAAATGCATGTTTGATTTTAATGCCTTGTCTTGTTTTGTCTTTGCATATTTTGACCTATATGCCTATAACTCTACGCTTAATTAAATACACTCAAATCCGATTAATACGAGAGAGGCTCGTGTCCCTGATTTCGACCTTGGTTTCTTGCCAAGTAAAATAAATCACGATCACCTCATTTTGATTTATTATCTCATATCTTTAAATGAGTTGATCTTTTGGCGACCAAAATCGGCCCGACTGCTACGACACGTTGAGGTGCTAAAAACGCACCCTTAAAGGGCCGATTTTGCGGTTCGTCAAATGGCGCCGTTGCCGAGGATACGGCTCATTTCTTTTATTTTTTGGATTTTTGTGAGTTTAATTTGGTGTTCCTTTTTATAGGTCAATTAACCACATATTTTGCATATAAAATTTTTCTTTCTTATTTTGATATCTAACTATTATTTCTGTGGCAGGCCCTTGATGGATCAAGGAGGCGAGGAGCAGGACGTTCCCCGCTGCGAGGAGCCGCAGGAGCATGCTTGGAGCAAAGGAGGAAGAAAAGAAAAAAAATGTCTCACATTTTTGTTGCATTATATTTTTAATAATTCGTCTTTTACAGCGGTCTTCGATCAAAGACTCGCGTGTGTAATCGAACGATCATGGTTTGTGTGGGGATCGTCCCCACTTGAGTGTCGACCTAGGATAGGCACGCGGCTCTCCGAGCTCACTTTATTTTACGTGCTTGATCGTAGGTAGGACACACTCAAAGATAGACGCACGTAATCTTGCATCACTTAGCTAAAATTCATGGATATCAATCACTGCTAATAGATGCATGATTAGGTGCGACTTTTTCGACTTGCATACATGTCGGATTTGATTTTCAAAACGGCCCCAGTCTTTTCGCGGATTTATCGTCAAATCACTGCATGATTTCTCGCTTAGCCTAGATCGCGTTTTTCTTCATCGAATACATGTTTTTCATGGCTTTCATTTCCTAGATTGATCACCTAGGATTAATGGAAAATGGAATGAACGGTAGACGATGATTTTCTGATTGATGTGCTAACTTTAATTCAGTGATAATTCAAAAATAAATTGGGACTGTTAATTGCAAGTCAACAAAAAAATGGAGTAAAAATTCGGTTTTGGGAGAGCAACACCCGCGCATACGCCTTGATTTTCAATTCACATTTTCTTCGCGTAATTATCTAACGTTTTATCACCAATAAAACCGACAAGATAATCAACCAACCTTGGTTGGTTTCATGTGCGAGTTGGTGAAACTAAGGGTTTGCTTGCTTGAATTGAGCCTTTGTTGCGACACACACCCTAGAACCTTAGTCCCTCCATTTCATCTCCAAAGATTCAACCGCTCACTTGTAAATTCATTCCTCTTCTTCGTTCACCTTGGGTTCCTTCTAACATCAATCCTCATCTTTAATACTTAGGCTAATCTCAGCCTAAGTATAGGGGGGACCCAAAATCCCCATGATTTTCTCTACTCCTCTTTTCTTGCCTTTATACTTAGGGTATTTATAACCTAAGTATAGGGGGAGCCCCTCTTAGTTCCCGTATATTCCTATATACTTTAATGGACCTATGTACTTGTAACATTTAGTGCTATGAGGACATAGCAAAGTTTAAGTATAGGGGGGTATACGTATATACCGTATATTTACTTTAGCTATAATCTGAAAAAATTTGAAAAATTAAAAACTTTTTGGCTAAGGTAAAAATCATTGGACTAAGAGAACTCAAATGATTTCGCTGCTTTTCGATACTATGTTACGGTATTTTTATAAAAATATTTTCGAAAATGATTTTTTAAAATGTTTTGAAATTTTTTTATTTTGTGTGACATGGGTTTTGAAAAATCGCCATCTCTTTTCAAGGAAAGTTGAGTCTAACATGTGTTTTAACTTTATTAAAATCCATAAAAATCAGAAAATCCCTAAAAACCTTTTAGGAGCTATTAGTGACTACTAAGCCCAATTAAGAAAGCCACGTTCAGTGAGGGTTCGCCCTTAGCAGATTGGATGTTTAGAGGTCATCGCGTAAGGCCCCGTCCTCAAGCAACGGGCTTCGGCCTGTACTTACATCCATACTGGCTGAATTGTAGCTACTTAATTGAGTTTAGGCAGTTGTAATATCTCTTGAAGTTCAAAAAAAATCTTGTTTTTGAATGAAGAAGTTGGATTAATCCTCTACACTTTCACTTTCACCCAGGATCTGAATTGGTCCAGGAGACTTAGTTTTTTTAGGTCTTTGAGATTTTAGGTTAACCAACCTTATCCATCAGGGTCTTAGAATTAATCATCCACATTCCCCTAGGTTTCTAGATTTGCATGCTATATTCCATGCTTAGTCTCATACATAAAGAATATGATCAGCACATCACATGCACGACTGCGGTTTTGATGAGATGAGTTGATTTTTCACCCGAGGGATTGGGATGAGGAAGTCGAGTTTGGATTTGATCTAATGATGCTCGAGGATGGGATAAAATCTTTGGAGGCTTCATGAAACCTGAGTGTCAGCAATATTAGCCAGTATGAGAACTTGATTCTTATACTAATTTCTTGACATTAACCTAAGTGCCTGGGTGTGAAAAATAAATAAAAAATTGTTGATCAGTGTGCGCCAACTCTTGGTAAAAGCAGTGGAGCTAGCCACCAATTATACAAGTCAATGAAATTCAAAGAAAAGCTCTCATTCCACCAAAGTCAAATATCAAAGAGCTTCCACCAAAGGCAAACGCTCCCAACCATTTCAAAGTGTCCACTTGGACCACCGCTATTAGGACCAGGAGTCGGGCTTGCACCAAAAAAGGGCTCTGCATCGTAAATGCTACAAGTCCTGGGTGTCGAAGGTACGATAGGTACTCAAAAGAGACACACCCCGGTGTACTCCCAGGAAAACAAGTGCAGACGGCTCCAACTTCTCTTGACGGACGCACTGATCAACACCAAAAAAATGTGTTGCGTAAAAAGGCACTAGAGAGATCCTTGTTCCAATGAGAGGGAGAGAAGAATTGACACAATCCCATGCCCCTCATTTTCTGGCCTGCCATCCACATCTTTTTAAGACTGACAAACTAAAGAGACGGTGGACTGAATGCAAGATTTGATTTATTCCCTAGTGCTGAGGATTAGGTCCTTAGGAGATTTTCTCGGACCAAGATTTTTTGTGACGAATTGACTCTACTCTCAGAATTGCAGTCAACACTAAACTTCATATCCTTTAATTTATATGTACATCAGAGAGAGTCTAGAGAAGTAGAGGAATTGGAAGCCTCTTGATTAAGGCTGGGTTGAACTCTAAATTTTGGATCTCTGAAGCCGAGTCGACTTGATCAGATTGGATCCTGTATTCACATGCACAAGGGGGTTAATCCAACTTAGTCATTCTTTTTGATGCTCGAGGACGAGCATAGTTTAAGTATAGGGGGGTGATGAACCTCAGTTTCATCATCTTTATTTCCTATAAGTAACCCCCTTGCTTAAAAGTTTGTCAATAATTCCTGTTAATGTCCTATAATTAACAGAGTCCTTAATAAATTAAAAAACCACAAAAAATAACAAAACAAAAATTCGTGGTGTTTTTAGACTTAAAAATACCTTCAAAAATATTTCAGGCCCTTGTTTGATCTCTTTTCCAGTTTTGGTCAACATGAAACTTGTAGATCTCGTCAAGATCTACAACTTTCATGTTTTGAGTTTTCTCAAATTCGGCCAATATGGCCCTCAAAAATCAAAATTACCTACGGAATAATCTGATTGGGCCACGTGGCCCATTCTGGGAGCGCCACGTGGCCCGGCCTCCCTTGTATATTCCGCATCGATTGCCAGCCGTCGGATCACCCTCTTGATCCAACGGCTGGCTGCCTTCCACGTATCTGCCTTCCTCCCAGCCATCCGATCTGCCCCGCACTTCATCTTCACCATCCCTTAGCGCCGCGCCCACAACTTGACACGTGGCGCGCTGAGCGCCCTTTGATTGCGCCCCGGATCTCTCATCTATGCCGCTCAACCCACTCTTTCTCCTCAGCCGATCGATCATGCCCGTGATACAATCTCGACCGCTCGCTTCCGCCTGCCCATCCTCTCGACACGTGGTGCGATCACCGCTCTCCGATCACAACGCCACGGATCTGATCTACACCATCCTTCCGCACCCACTTCTCCACCGTTGGATCTCCAGATCCAACGGTGGAGCTTCGTCGTCAACCTCCAGACCGCCCTCTCTCACACGATCACCACCTCGCACAACCCGCTCCCCCTTCCTATTACTCCACCTACTCCGACCACCATCCCCACTAACCAAACACCTCCCGGTCTTCCCCCATCTTCCTTCTTCCCCGCGCATGCCTCCACGACCCATAACAAACTCCCAGTCGCCCCATGTTCATCACGAAACCCACGACCTCCAGCACTTGCACCGTCGGCTACTTCTTCAAATACACCGGTCCCCCCTCCATTTGCCGGCGTCCACCTTTACGCGAGGGCTCGCCCAGCCCTCCTCCGTCTCCCTGTGACAGGGGGAGGCGGAGGATCGAGCGACGACGACGCAGTCCCTCCGGTGAGACCCTCCGCCATGAACGGCGGAGCTGCGGCGCCTCCAGGCCCGCTCGAGCTGCATGGAATGGCTGGCCATGTCCAGCGAAGACCCGAGCATCCACCGTGATGTTCAGCCCAAGCCCTCACTTCGCCGATCTCCGATAAGTTTCTCTCCTTCCTCCCTTGTATTTTCTTTCGATTTCGTCTATTTAATAAGGCCTCTACGGCCATCCCCTCGCTCCGATGACCACTCCCTTAGCTTCGCCTCCGTTCCCCTTTTTTCGCGCAACCTTCCGCTCACCTTCTCACTCTTCCATACCTCAGACCACTGTCACCCACCTCCTCCGCCACCCACGGCGGAGGAGCTCTGAGCTCTCCACATTCTCCACCTGCCTGAGCTCTCACTTCACTCACGAACGCACTCTATGCTTCGGCTATACATTCCTAACCTGTAGGTACTCACGAGCCTTCAATGGTCGGAGCGCACGCCGGAGCCATCTTCGTCAACTTCACTCTCGACATCCGAGCTTCAATGGGCCAATCCAAGAGGCCTAACGTCTTCCCGAGCTTCGAGCGACATCGACCTACTTTCAAGAAGCTTCGGGGAGGTCGCGCGCAGCCAGGAAGGGGAGGCGGAGCTGAAGCTCCTTCGCCGGAGCGCTGTTCTCGCCACCAGTCGAGGATGAAGATGGAGGAGCAGTTGCCGTGGATGTTCATCATCTGATGGCACGATTCAGTCATGTCGCTCAAGACCCGCCTATCTAGCGACCGTTGGATCATCTCGATCCAACGGTCCCAGTTCAGCCACGTGTCATCGCTACAGCAACACCGAGCCTCAGCCACCGAACCTACAGGCTTGGCTGCTTCCGAGCCTCCACGAGCCTGCACCGAGCCACGGACCATCCGAGCCTACGCCGAAGAGCCTCCGAACCTCTGCCGAGCCCGAGCCGACTTCCGAGCCTGTATGGCGCGTGCCTGGCGCGTGCCTTATGGGCAAATTGCAGAGAGCCCACCGCCTTCTCCAAATTGCAAGCAGGTCCCTATCACGTGCACCGTGCGTGCGCAGTGGTCATTTTACAGGGAAGGTCCCAGTATTTTACTTATTTACATTTTAGTCCCTCCGAGGACCTGTTTGTAGGTATCTTTTTTCATGTTTTCTTGCATTTATGCCCCTGTCTTCTTTTATGCATATCTTGAGCTACATAGCTCCAATCGAGTTGATTTCAGTTTCGTTTTAAAGCTCTTCTCGTCCTCTTTATTATGGCGTGCTTTAAGTTCAGATTTGACACTATGAACCGTGATGTATTATTTTATTATTTAAGTGTCTTGATTTCTTTTATTTATCATGCCTACCTGCTTCATATGTGTAGAGGCTTCTTTATTCAACTCGGTTTGACTCGCGATTTTCTTATGGCTCAAGTGAATATAATTTGGGGCATATCATTTGCTTTGCGTGTTCATATATTTGCATGATAAAATTGTTTAAAAAAAAATGCATGTTTTATTTTTAATGCTTTGTCTTGTTTTGTCTTTGCATATTTGACCTATATGCCTATAACTCTACGCTTAATTAAATACACTCAAATCCGATTAATACGAGAGAGGCTCGTGTCCCTGAGTTCGACCTTGGTTTCTTGCCAAGTAAAATAAATCACGATCACCTCATTTTGATTTATTATCGCATATCTTTAAATGAGTTGATCTTTTGGCGACCAAATCGGCCCGACTGCTACGACACGTTGAGGTGCTAAAAACGCACCCTTAAAGGGCCGATTTTGCGGTTCGTCACTCCACACCTCCTCTTTCTCCACCTGAAGCATTAGGATTGTGACAAGATCCCTGAGGACTCCTTTGGAGCTCGGTTTGGTATCTGGTTGGGCTGAACACGCTTGTGTCCGAAGTATTCCATCGCGACTAGACTCTTTGGTCTTCTGCGTCCTAGTTGAGGCCACGACCTCGTCGACCACCTCGCCTTACTTCGCCATCTCATCTCTGATCATCAGGTATCCTTCTTATCTTTTACTTTTCGCCATTTATGCTGATTTTACTTCACCACCGTCGTCACCCATCATTGCTCCAACCACCATGTTGGAGCCTCATCATCCATATTCGGCCGCTTCGATCAACTCGTTATATCGACATCCATATTCCTTCGCAACCTCACCACCCTAAATCTAGATTATTGGAGCATGATTAGGCTAGACTTCATCCTCCAAAGAATGCGTAAGTCGAATCTACCCCCATTGCTTTTTTGCTTTTCATCTCCAAATAACATCGATCGGAGCTACGTCTCCAAGTCCCACATCTCCTTGCAGGTTCATGTGTGTGCTAGAGTGTCAAATCGACCCCCAACTCCAGTGGCGGAGCAACTCCAGGCGATCCAACCTCCAGATAATTTACGATCCCTCCACTGAGTAGTTTGAGGCTTTCATTCAATGCAAATTCACTTCAACTTGATCGTTGACGCCATCAACCAATCGCTCTGAGCTTTATAGCTTCATATTTCTTCATTTGAGCCACCATCGGCGGTACTTTCTTCCCATTCTTCTAGAGCATCTCAGCACCGTGGGATGGAGTAGTCCTCTCCCTATATTCGATCGGGATCGTAGCTTCACGCCCGAACTTGGGCAGTCCGATCAGATCTTCATCAGATCTGACATGCACGTCATCGGCCTTTTGTCAGACTGTCAGATTCTTTCCCAAAATCCATCAGAGCCATACAAGTAGCACCCCTGTCTAGATCATTAGATCCATACCTATAGTTGATCAAATCCGTCAAGCCCCACTTGCGTACCATCTGAATGCTCTGTACTTGTGCACCACCTGAATGTTATATATATTACATTTCTTTACATGCTTTTTCTTTTATTTTGGTTTAGTACAATAATTGTAAAAAATGTTTTGAACAATTGCAGTAAGGACCTCATTGTTTTGATATTTGCATTTTAGTCCAGCCAAGTTGAAGTCACGTGTGTCTTCACACCATTCGTGCTAAAATTAATTATTACTCCTATACAGTTCGAACTATCTATGGAGTGTTGGCATGAAAATTTGGATATATGTAAATAAGGAATAATAAAATAATACAATAAACCCCTTTTTATTTTTCTTGTTATTCTATCTAGTAATAGAACAAAACAATTTCAAAAAATCATTCTCCCCCCCCCCCCCCCGCATTTAATAAAAAATGAACAATAAATACTAATTTTATTTCTATAGGATTAAATAAAAATTAGATTGGCCATTTTAATTGGTAGAATTGCTATGCTTAGTTAGTGACTCATTGGTTTTTTCTTTAGAAAGAGTTGGCATTAAAAAAACGAACCACTGCAATTGCACTATAGAACCATATAATTAATAAATGAATCATAAATCGAGTTTAGGTTCAAACTCCCACAAATAATATAGTCCTATATGTATGAGATTATATATAATGATTGAAAAACGATACATACTTCCTCATTCATTATTCTTATTCATCTACTTCATTTTTTGTTGAAACTTTGGAATTGATATTTTGAAAAGAGGTTAGTTGTACTTGAAAATTTATTATTTGCAAACTTTTCCCCATGTTTTTATGTGTTAATGAAATAGTTAAAGTTTTTATGAACTTGCATTTATGCCCCTATGAAACTAAATCACGTGCCACACACGATTTTCCTAGATTAGTTGCTCTTTGAACCATCAATTTTTATTGCTTGTTATTAATTGTCCTAGAATCTAAAATAATTACATTTTGGTCCTCCTACAGCCACCATTTTTATTTTATGTCTTTTTTATTAGAAAAAATATTAAATTAGCTTTAAAAATTCCACAAAATTTCCCCCATGCTCCTATGTTATGTTTTTCATGTGGTGATTTATTTGTGTTTATTTTCTTTTATTTGATATTATTAAAAATTGAAAAACAATACAAAAAATCTATGTTTGACTTAGAAAATTCATAAAAATTCTAAATTACTTTAAAATTCAAAAAATAGAGTTGCTTTGTTTTGACTTGTTTAATTTTCTATCCAATTTTCATTTTATTTTCTTTTATAAAACTCTAAAAAATTTATAAAATCCTAAAAACACCATACATAATATATAAAATCTTTGAAAAAAATCCAAAAATTGTGATTTCAGTTTCTGTTTGTAGATACCTAAATATACTTTTTTAAAAACTGATTTTTATGAGTTTTCAGTTGATTTAGTATTTTTAATTCGAAAAATACTCATGATTGTGCATTATTTGCTTCTTTTCCTATTTTTATTCATCTTGAAACTCCAAAACAAATCTAAAATTCTCTTAAAAATTACAAATCAATAAAAAATGTCAAAAACACAAAAATATTTTTTGTTGAATTTTATGGATATTTTTTATATTTCACAAAAGAGTGTTTTTTGTCTTTTACTTCATTGTTTTTATTTGTGCTTTGTTTGAAAATTTAAAAGTATAAAAATCTACAAAAGTAAAAACTCTAAAAATTAGAAAATCCTAAAAAAATATAAAAAATGAAATATCAATATAAATTAAAGAAAAGTATAAAAAATAAAAAACCAATAATAGTATGTGTCGACTTCTTCTTTCTTGTCGTTAATTTTTCACTGACTTGATTGACCCTCATTAGTAACAATTGCCTCCTTATGTTCGACCCTAGTAGCTATACCAAGTTAATAAAACTTGCTCAGACCACTTGTTTTACTTGCTTTATTTGTTTGGTGGTTGACTAAAATTTTCTCAATTACTAGCCTTAGTTCTGGGGTGACAACAACTGCTTAATTAATCAACTTAACAGCAGTAGCTCGAGCTCGTTATCATGCGATTTTTTGACTTACATTCATTGAATGTTTTAAAATTTTCAATTATGTTGTCCATCTTGCATTGTAGAGAACATGTGGCACTATAAGTCTTCTTACTCAAGCATCCATCATTGTTTCAATCGATTGCATCTACTTTTTTTATTCCCTCACTTAGTTTTTTCAATCTTAGGATAAACGAATCGGTTCTATATGGTAGAAATGTTTGGTTATGTTGGATTAATTACTATTGAAAAACTAATCTCTACAACTAAGAATGCTAATTGAAATTGGACCCAAAAAAATCAGAAAAAAATTGTTCACTGTTTTCGGAAGAGCAACCCCCTCCTTGTACTTAGGTACAAACCTCTAGACAGAGTAGGTGAGGAAGTACACGATAAGGTTAGAGCTAAAAGCACTGAGCTTGCATATCCTAAGTCTCCATGTCTACTCTTACGGGAATGGGATCTACAAGCGCTTGCCTTCAACCTTAGTGAGACGTTTTGGAGTACATCTTCTCACTATTATCCCTAGAGGCATGATATAACCCAACTACCTGGGTAAATCATCTCCTTGATTGGGATATAGTGGTAGCGTACGCTGGGCGTCAAGAGACTCATCTTGTGTGCATGTGTATCAATATTATTTTACCACTTAACTAAAATCGAAAAGATAATGATCGGACCCTTGTGATCGTCACCATTTTAAGTTGGAGAAATTAGGGTATGCTCCTGCATTTGTTTTTGTGTGTCTCTATGTGTCACCCTTATGTGCATGTTGCACGTTTTTACCTCGATCTGCATTTATTCCTTTCCAAAGACCTGGCTTATTGGTATCCGTACTTGAACTCTGAATGTCTTTTCTCCTCTACCGATCACATACTATCTTTACCATTTCACTCTTCATGAAACTTCCACCTCATTCCATCTACGAAGTCTGACCTCCGACCAACATTCTAGCCCCCTCTTCTTATTTGTCCCAACAGAACCCTCTATTTGAGATGGTTGCTCCTCAGCCACCTTCATTCTCCCCACCCCACCCATGTATGAAGTCAGAGCTTCAACTAACTTCTCCACTTCTTAACACTTATCACCTACCCTACATTCTTACACCCCAAATCCACATCCATCCTAGGCTAACTCACCATATTTACGAGCACTTGCTGGAATCAAAGAACCATTCGAAGAGCAAGACACAATTGAGATGAATGACAGGTAGAGTTATTTACCCTAAAAAACCTCATTATCACCTCGTATGAATGTTGGTACAAGGTCAAAAAATAACACATATAAATCCTTACTTGACCAGAGGGTATAACTTGGTCGAACAAACAAAGCAAATGGACTCATTTGGAGAGCCTACATAGAAAGGGGATTGGATTCATGAGCTCAATCTACAAGTCCCGTATATATTGATTCCATTATATGAGGCTCCGATAAATATATGCCACATGGATGGTATATACTCGACCCAACATTACATGTCAAAGTCTAGGTATGTTGAATATCACACTCCAAGTTCTCAGCAGTATCCTTTTAATGAATAGTTTGCTCGCATGATTTGCCTTGGGAATATTTTGGAGGACAATATATCTAGAATTATTACAAGATATGAATTAATTGAGGATAAATTGAGAAATGTTACTGAACTATTAATATTATTTGCTGCCAGCTCAGGTACGAAAGTGGAGAAAGAAATGAGCAATGTTGATGTTGAAAACCTAGAGGACATTAGGGAACCCATAAAATCTATGCAACTGGAGTTCATTCTACCTCTCTCTTATATTAACCACTTGACTTCCAATCTAGAAACAGACTATTCACCTTTCAAAAAGACCAAAAAATATGAAAAGTCCAAAAATACCAAAAAAATTTGAAAAACAAAAAAATCATAAAATTTGAAAATGAAAAAGATTGAAAAAAATTAGATCATAACCTTAGGGAAGCCATTGCTAAGAAACTGATTCTTAAGCTTCCATTAATAAAGGCCATGGAACACTTTCTTGACATCAAAAGATTTGTGAAGAGTAGATTGATTCCCAAGAGCTTGGACAATAAGAGAACAAGGATTGAGAGTTACCTAGTGTCTATGTACACCTCCTTAGTAATGGGGAGAAGAGCAAGTGTCATAGAGTGAAGCCGTTGCCTAAGGTTGAATGTGAAATCATAGATACCATCTTTACCCATGCATGAATCGATGATGACTTATCTTTATATATCCTCTTGACCTCCGTTTTTGACAATCTCAAACTCAGACCAATTAGGAAGTCAAGAGTGGTCATTTAGCTGGCTGATCAATACATCGGTGGGGAGGGATTATTTCGGTCATCATTACTTTCCTTGGTGCTCCAACCAGAGTGGAATTTATGGTCATTGATATTGAGCATCGGGTAGAGTTCACCAAATCTCTTATTATTTTTCGGTAACCATTCGTAGCCTTGGCTAAGGCAACTATATATTGCAGGATAATGAGATCGATTTTCTTGGATTGGGTACACACCATCAGCATGTGACCTTTGAGAACACATCCCAATCAAAAGTGACCCAATTAGTCATAGACATATATGACCACCAATAGACAGATGAGTCCATTTTCTACACTACTATTGATGAGACGATTGTCGTGCCGACCAATCACAGTGCCACTAGGGAGTCTTCACATCCAAATGGGAAAAATGTTATCACAACTATAAATCATCCACAACCCATCTTTGAATTCTCAAATGTCACACAGACTTAGGTGGCATCAACCTACTTAGCCATCACTATTGTTGTCCAAATGGTGAAGAATGAGCCCACCAAATCCATGCCAACTGAGAGCATTATTATGCACCCGAGACGTGTGCTGACCCTACATGTGATATACAACATACAGGGTAACTCATACGATGAAGAACCCATGTCCTGAACCTCCCAAACTCAATATAGAAGTGCCACATAATCGAGTTTGGTTTCTAATGGACGTAAGAAGCACTCAGCTCCTTCCCCTCTCCTTGCTTCAAGATCGAGCAAACCAAGAGCGTATATCACTATAGACATGTTCGAGGATGACTCTCCTGGTCCAACTAGATGTACCGAGATAATTCATTATGACCAGTTGGACACTTTCTCACAAGAATATTTTTCATCCAAGGTTGAGTTGGACAACCATGAGAATGGGTAGACAAAGCACAATATTAGTTGGAAAGCCTCCACCATACACTACTACTCTTATGAGGATGACTCTTACAATGGATGGAATTTACTTCTTCCTCTTCACTCCCACATACCCCACCTTCATATTCTCATCCACCTTGCTCATGCAAGAAGTTTCGTTACAAAACTTCTTAGTCCTTGTACATTCTTACTCCATCATGTATAGTGTTCTTTTTTTCGTTCCATCCCTCTCCTATGATTCACATTACTTAAACTGGTACCCTATCATTTACATTTTGTGCCTATACTTCGGATGACCAGATCCTAACTATAAGGGTGTGAGTAACTCAAGTCGCTCTGTATTTTATTTTTCATTTATTTATATGTGCATCACCCTACCCCATCGGTTCTTACACCTACTCCTTTTATATACTTAGGACAACTAGAGCCTAAGTATTTGGGGGATTGATGCCCACCATGTATAATCATTATTCTATTTCTCCTCTTAACCTAGACCACCCCATTTTTGCTCTGCTTCTACACTTATGCTAACTATAGTCGAAGTATGGGGGGCTATCGACTTCTATACTTCCATTATTTCCACGCTCTTATGCTTAGCAAGAGCTACGTCTCTTCCTTGCCTTTTGTCCACTGAGGATATAACACATGCTATGTATGGGGGTGTGTATATATTACATATATACTTTACTCATGGCTCATACTTTCAAGTATTTTATGTAACATTCAATAAATACAGATGGGTAAAATTTAAAAAAAAGGAAAAAGGAAAAAAATGTTGTCAGATTTGTATAATATATATTGTATACAACTTGTATAATCTTGTAAAATCCTCGTAAATAACTCTCTTTGTAAAATTGTGGTAAAATTGTCGTATATAATATTTTGTAAAATTGTTGTAAAATTGGGGTATACAAAACAAATTTGTAAAATAAAAATGGCTTCTTATTCATTCTTCAAAAAAAAACCTTGCACTTCTTTCATATGCATGTCATTTCATCTTCATTTCATTAGCATATCATGCACATGAAAAGTAGAAAGTCGGCGTGTTCTGAATCGACTTATGAGTAAAAATTGAGTGTGGACTTGACCTGGCCTTAATTTACTTATGTTTCAGAGGAACTTCATTGAGAAGTGCGAGTTTAGGAACTTCAGGTCATAGACTTAATTGTCCAAGTTCACAAGACAATGTCTAAACTTGACTCTTTGTGTCTAACTTTGTCGCCTCATTCTGAGTAGACTCATGGATTAGAAACTAATATGTACTAAGCTCAACTCAGACGAGATGTTTGAAGACCGTGTGTCTTTTTCTTTGGTAGCATGGACATCTAAAGATTGGAGTACCGGGTTGATAAAGCTTGGTCTAATCCGTCGGGGCACAAAAGATCGATGCAGAGCAACCACAAATCCTACCAAAGAGAATCCAATACCAAAAAGAAAAATATTTGGCCACAATGGTCCATGCTTCAAATAGCCTTTAGATCTGGTGTAGACTTGGCTACATCGGCCAAGCTTCACAGGTGAGTTGACTACACTAGTCACTCTCTGCTTCTTTTCCCCTTCTTCTAGACACCCCCTCCCCCACTCATTGTGAACAAGGACATTCCTGAATTTAGAAAGAAATACTTAACTCAACGAGGACGAGTTACTAAAGGAGGAGATTGTATGGTAGTCAGGCATCTTAGATGGGAAGAGCTAACAAGGAGATTGTATGGTAGTCAGGCATCTTAGATGGGAAGAGCTAACACCCTTTACTAAACAGAGACTGTTATTCAATGGTCATGTGGGATGCATTGGGAGAGGGTTGATCTAAGATGACTTCTGAGTCAGGTTTGGTTGAGGACTTGTATAACTTGGATATTATTGTTTTTAGAAACCTTAATTCTCTCAAGTACTACATCCACGTTATTAATCCAAAGGTTGAGTCAAGCTCATTTTTCACCTTTTTTTCATGACCTTGGTGTAGAACCCAACATCATTTCACTTTCTTATTTCATTTTAGTTGCTCAGGGACAAGCATGGTTTAAGTATAGGGGGTTGATGAATATGTGATTCACCACATTAAAAGAAGAAAATATAGCTTTGTTCTGAAGTAATTATTTGCATTTATTTATCTTTATTGCATTGTTAACATTCATGCATATGTAAATAATATTCACATTTTAGCATGTATAAATAAGAAGCTAAATTCCCTTGTATATTATCACATGTATATTACAATAATTTCCCCTATTTTTATTTTTCACTAACTCTAAAAAAGTAAAATCAACTTTATTATGTACATATTACTAACATTAATCAAGGAAAAAATACCCAAAAGTACCAACCTGTATCTTTACCTAGTAAAATCAAAACCCTACTTTGGAGACAAAAAAGTTATAAATATCATTATCTCTCTCATATATCGCTTTTGAACCTCTTCTCACTTTTGAGTTAATGTACATTCAACTATCTACAAAATATGACCAAATTCAAAAGATTAAGAGTTCACATGTAAAGCTTGGGTTTCAGGACCTCATTGTATATTATATATATTGACTATTTTGACATTATAATTTTATGTACAAAAATAACTCATTCTTATATATTTATTTTTCATTTATTTTCTTTTATTATGTTTTAATAAAATATATAAAAATATAAATAAAAATTGAAGCAAAAAAACTAAGAAAATAAATCAATCTTAGTTTGTATATAGGGTCCCTACATAAGTCCCTCCAATTTTAATTTCTTTAATTGCTTAATTACCAAAAAATACAAAAAATAGATTAAGTTGTGAATTTTTATTTTATATATTATTTTATTTTATTTTGATTTTTACCTTATTTAAAATGACAAAAACTTTTGGAAAATACAAAAATATGGTATTTTATATCTATAGAGTGCCACCAAAAATGTGTTTTGGACAGATGATCTCTTTTCTTTTTGGTTCCTTCACTAAAGTAGTATATCTAATTGAGATGAACAACTTTCATGGGGAAAACTTTTTGATTTTATAAAATTTGCAATTTTTCTATTTTTCTTTTGATTTAGAGGAGTGACACGTGGTTGCTCCTAGAGCCGCCACATGTTGGCAACTTTATTTTACCTCTATTTTATTATCTCATTTTTATTTTAATTTATTTTCTTTTATTTCTTTTTTATTTTTTCTACCTCGCCACATGGCAGCTCCAGGAGAAACCACATGACACTATACTTCACAACCACACCTTTGCCTTCTATTGTGGTGTGTCTCCTCTGCCTCGAGTATCGTACGTGCCCCTCTCCTCTCACTTCCCTCGGTCGAACCCTAGCCTTGGTTTATCCTCTCTTCCTTCATCTGGACTGAGCCCTGCTCCACAGAGCCCTCACCTCCGCCTCCTTCGCAAACCCTAAAAGGAAACCCTACAAAAACTCATCACTACCACCGTGGTCTCTTATCCACCATTAGTCAGAACTTAGACCACCATCTTCGATTCTTTGCTAGTGCCATTGGGAGATCCCCATCTTGAGGTAACAATGACCATACTTCTCACACGGACAAATTCGAGAAGGTCCTCAACCTTCTTGGAGTACCAGTTGTGCGAGCTTGATGTTCAAACTTGAAAGCTCACTTCTTCTTGCTCTTTGAGGTGATAAATTTTGGAGAATATCTTCTTCGATCTCTCAATTCCATCACCACGAGGCAAACCCGAATTTCCCATCCAGGGTAACTCTTCTCTTTCTTTATCTCCTCTTCTTCCTTCTCCTTCTTTCCTCTACTTCGCCTCCCTCCGTTTCTTCACTGTCGCTTAAGTTGTCCTCTATCCCTCTTCAATTCACCACTTTGACAACTTCACATATACTCTGATGAACATCTCCAACCTCTTTACTCATCACCCACCAGCAATCACCTCCATATTCCCCCATTCTTCTTTGTGAATGAAGGAGATCCACCTCCCCCTAAATTGAGCTCCGTCCATTACCTCACAGGAGCTAACTCTCCACCTTACTTTACTTCACTACCTCGTCCACCTCACCCTCATTGTGCGTTGCCCCGCTCTGACCACATCCATCACTGATCGCTAGCCACCGCCTCCAAGCTCCTCGACTGCCACAGCTCCTCCACATGATCAATCCAACATGCATTAACAACCTTCGTCGATCACCCAACCTTTGGAGCACTCGATAAGGAAGATGCAGAAGAACAACTTGAAGAAGCTGATACCCTTTGATTGGGATTTGAGGGCCCAAAATATGCCCAATTTGTAGCCCTCAGATTTTCATCATCCTATGTCTTGTAGTTCCCATACAGACCTTTGTTGAGCATGGAGCTTCGGAGGAGGCAAAGCTACCCCGGTCGGCCACGTGAAGCATGGTTCCCAACCAGTACGTGGGCCTTCCAAGTGCATACGCATCTCACACGCTTGTGGGCATTTTATGCATGGACCCCTTCCATTCTAGATATTCACCAGTCAACCCCTTCATCATATCTCTCATGCACACGACATGCCTCACTTGGACTTTTTGCATAAAAACCCAAGCGGGTTTTACTAATTTCATCAAAGACTTTGTTTTTTTAGTCATTTAATTCTGAACATTGCATATTAGTCCTTGTGTTTGAATTTTATTTTTGAACTGTAATTCACATCTTTTTATTTTTATAAAAATAACATGTTATTGTGTGTTTAATTCTCTATCTTGTGATATCTAGTTGGATACTTTCTGAGATTGGAATAATTAGTTAATAATAAAAATGGCGTAATGTTATATGTTTTTCCCAATTACCACACATTAGTTTATAGTTGATTATTCCTTAATAGCTATAATATCAAGCTTTATTGAATTAAATATCCCATATCGCATGCCCTAAAATCAAGTCATTTGTATGCATATTGTTCTTGGAATAAATTAATTTGTGATTTTGTTAGTTAATTTTTAATATTCTGTAAACCCAATTTTTTTAAATTTATAAATTTTCATGGATTCGTCTTGATTATACTAAAGTAGGATAATTTTAATCTCCAAAATAATTAGGTTTTACTATTTAATAAAATTAATTTATTTAAAATAAAAAGGTCTGCATATTTACTTTCTAAAAAATTCATTTTTGCATCAGAAAAATTCCAAAAATTCACAGTAGTTAATTTCATCATAATTAATTTACTTACAAAATTTCATAACTTTTTCATATCATTTGCATGGAAATTGCATGAAAACCATACACACATTCTATAATTGCATAAAAATTTGCTAAAAATGCTCATTTGAAAACCTAGTTCTAACTCATATGAAAATTTACCTAAGGAAACAATGGCCCTTGAGTTCGACCTATGGCTTTCCCAAGTATAAATAAATTTTACTTCTCGCATTTAATTGAAAGATTAATTTAGCAGCTTTTGATTAATCCTAAGTGCCCGACTACAACAACATATAAACTACACATTAACATGGGGCTTTGGTGATTCTTTAGTGTCTACCTACTTGGCGGTCATCTCCTCTATGTTGTGCTTCTCCTCCTCCATGGTTCTATTCATCCTCCTCATCTCTACTAGCATATCTCAAAATCTGGTCTGGGCAAGGGCTTATTCGGTGAGTTGTTGTTGAATGGCCTATATCAAGGCGAGCATTTATGCATTGAACTCATTTTGATCTACTTGATGACCCTTTCTTTTGCTTTAATCTCAGGTTTAGATTCTAAGGATATGATATACAGATCAGGTTCAAGATCTACAATTGGCAAATTACCCCGATCAATCTTGAAATAGAGTCCAGATGATTTGTAATGTCCATGATTAGGATCAATTCTGAACTTTATATGAGTTGGGGAAGAGAATGAAGACTAGTTGGTCCCCATCTGGAAGGTAGATAATTCAAACAAGAGTGTTCCTGAGATCTTAGTGAATCAAAAAGAGAGGAATCTTGGGAGTGATTCGCAATGTCCAAATTGGGCTCCCTAGAATCACCTTGAATTATTATATATGTCGACATTGAGGACTCGATAGGGGTGTTCGTGAAATCAGAATAAAACTGTACTGAGTGCGGCATTTTAGAAGCAAAAAAGGATTTACATGATGAGGAATTAGAGCATGGAATGGAAAAGAGGTGAAATAAAAAATAAAAAAAGGCTCGAACTAAGCAAAAGAAACGAAGTGTTAGAAGAAGTGTAAATGAAAGGTGCAAGTACGTGATGTTTTTTATCTTGTCCAAAATGGAAGTAATCAATCAAACCTAAAGACAAGGGTGAATTCATTTATTCAACATAGTGATCCATAAAGGTTCGACAATATCTTTAATATTTGTTCTTAAGAAATCTTGTCAAAGTTAGTCCTTAGCGGCTAACACTACATGCAAATGAGTACTACCAGACAATTTCCTTGTACTTCCCACATCCTTTGTAACCAGTAGCCTATACTTTTTTAAGATCATTGTTATTGAGTCTGGATCCACTACTCAGTCCAAGAAGTAGAGGAAGGAAGCCGATATGGCAAATCAAATACTTCCCCCTTGCAAGATACTCAAACATGGCATGATGAGACAGGGACCCATCACTGCGGTTCCCCTATGCTCAATACTTCATACTATGTCCATAAGCAGACTCAACCTTACTCGCCCATGAACTAATAGAAGCACCAGTACTTCGTGAAACCAATTAATAAACAAGGTAGTGCACCAGATGGGATTTGGGCTCCTTAAGCATTGTGCCTCACTTAGTCTAAATGGCACCTGAGAACAATGAGTATATTATTCACCAAATAAAATGAAGTCCAATTAATTTGGTCAAATTTTGGCATTACCATTTTTAATTTTTTTGATTGTCAATTCTTTTGAATATTTTTATGCAAAGGCATGCCGGTTTTGTTAACTCATTGCTTGGCATATGTGATAAAAAATCAAGGTAGAGGACAAAAAAGCAATGCAAAATAGAAAATGATGATTTCATGCTTAGTCAGAAGGCTCACCTTGTTTCCTAGCTCTCTTCATGGAGGATGCTAGAATGAATTGAAAATTGCACTAGATGAATGCAATGATGAAATCGCCCAATGATATGAGCTTCTATTAGTACGAAGAACTTGTTTAATTTGACTAAGTACAAGTCTGTGACTATAGGTACATGAATGATATTTTGGCTTTAGACCTAATTAACCAAACATACACTCCTAGAATCTAAGTGATCAATCATTGAAGATGTGAAATGAAAAATAATGCGGAAATCACTAATCCTTGAAAACTAATGAAAATAAGAGGGAAAGTAGGGAGGAATAAAAGAAGAATGTGATGAAGAACAATAAAAACCAACTAAGGTCCCCGAGGTCAACAATCACCTGATGAAATGGACTTGAATGAAGTTAAGTGTTGATGAATCTGCGATTCGTCATCTTTATTCATTTATTTTAGCTTAAAATCCCTTATAAAACACATGTATATATTACAAACTCCATATTGTTACTAACTTGCATCTTCGCGTAAATATTGCATATTTTTATATTATTTTAATCTAAAATAAATAAATAAAGAAATAAAGGAAAAATAAAGAAAAGAAAATAAAAAAGGAAAACTTTATATATGTAATAGATACAGACTGACCCGAACCCCGAGAGAAGGTCAAGACTTGACCTGACTGACCAGGAATAAAGTAGGGGGAGATAGGGTCCTCAATTAGAAAATTAAAAAAAAATTGTGTGTTGTATATATTTGTATACTTCACTATTTTATTTGTACCTTAGTTGACCTTGAATCAAATAACTTTCAAAACCAAAGTTGTAAATAAAAATGTGTTCTAATTAATAAAAATAATTGCACAATTAACTTGTACAGAATAAAAGCAACCACACTTGGAAAAAGCCTCTAAGCACTAATTGAAAGATCAAATTCCGACTCCATACAAACTCAAATTGAACCAATCTCACTTCCAATGGATTCTAAATTAAATTATCTTTAAAATGGTTGTATTTTCATAATTTTTGGAATTACGAGTAAAAAGTTGGTTTTCCAGGGTGGTTTGTGCAATTTTCCCATGTATTTTGTACATAATTTAGTTACATATATTTGTAAATATTTTTTACTAATTATTTAACATAAAAATAAAAATAAAAAAATTATTAAAATAAAAAGGTCGAGTTTCCTTATTTACCCGTGTATATAATGCCATATATGTATATAGTATATGTATATAGTTGCTATTCTCAATTAACCACCATAAAAAAATAAAAAAAATAATATTTTTTATTCAAATAAATAAAGTGGCGAAAATTTAAAAAAATAGTTAATTTTGTAAATAGTTTCATCTCTCTTTATCTTTATCTCATTTCAATTTTCATCTCTCTCATGTCTTTATCCAAAAAGTCAAAAATTCAAATTTCATCTCCATTATCTTTTCTATTTATATGGCTCCTTCTCCCTCATTCCAACTTGATCAATCTTTGGTGAGAGGAGCCTGATCTCCGAGAGTCTTCTTGTTGAGAAAGGTGCCTAGCCTCTAAGCCGTCTGGTGATAGCGAGTCCGCCTTCGTCGAGGCGATTACGGTAGTTTTCCCCTCCTAAGGTGAGATCCATCGTCATTTTCTTCTTATCTTTTTCGTAGATTAATCGTAGTCTTATTTCTCACATTTTCTCTTTGTTGTCAAATTTTTCATCTAGATCTTAGAATCATCACCCACGATTTAATCTACCACCGACTCCAATTTTTCATCTCACATTCTTGATATCTCCGCATTCAATTTCTATCTTCCACGATCTATCAACTCCGACCACGCACAGTGGTCGGAGAATTGGATTCGATTCCTTTCACTTTTGTCGGATCCCTGTTCATTTTGTCGATTTGTAAATAAATAAAAATATATACAAATTTTTTGATTTTTTTCTCTAATGTTTGTTTTGTAGGATAAAATAAAAAATACAAAAAAATGGAAAAAATGGAAAAAGGTTTTTTTTTAAAAAAAGGGTTTTTATTTAGATTTCATTCACGATTTACAATTCAAAAGAAAAAAACAAAATAAAGAGTAGCGGAACACCGCCCCTGCGGCCACCCTCTACTTCCCCCTCCTTCATCTACCATCACTCTCCAGGACGACAACCGCCGGCACAGCTCCCCCTTTGTAGCATTTGTGGACCTCCATCACCGCTGCATGAGAGCGGTGCCCTTCAATCTTCACCCGTACGAGTCTGCCTGTCGCCGTCAACCACCACCTCCTTCGAAGATTTCAACAGATCCACTTATGCGAAGTCCCTCCGTGTGGTGCGTCACTGACCCTATCTCTTGAGCCGCCGTCCAGATGCCCTGTTCCTGGAAAGGAGTGCCACCGTGCGCGAGTCCCTCATTTTCTGAAGCCGTCGTTTCCACCGCCGTTGTGCACCTCCAGTACGCATCGTCTCCCGCGCGAGACCCGCCTCTGCCTGGTGCGTAGCCCTCCTCCGCCAGCGACAAAGTCGCTCCAGCGTGACCCCAACCTCCGCCATCCTCCCGCCTTCGTGCACCGCCAGCCCACACCTCTGAAGATCCAGCAACCGCGGGTAGCTCTCGATCCGCATCCACCAGCGTCAAACGCAGACTACCACAGCCTCATGTTTTTGAGAGAAGGGGAGGTTGTGCTTCCCCCCATCTTGGATTCCTTTTTGGTGAAGAATGAAAACGACAGAACATAGGGTTTATTAAAAAAATAGGGAAATTACATATGCGTCTCTAAAAATTCATGATTTTACAAAGAAGCCCCTGCCTCCAATACAAAGCACGTGCTTTGCACGTTTTTCTTAGGTAAATTGCTTTTTTCATCTTGTTTTTATTTTCTCATTATTTTCTGATGCAAAAACATTGAATAACTATCTTATAGTACCTGTGACCCAGACTAGTATATCATTGTGTTTTTCTCATTGAAATAATTATTGGCTATGCTAAATTGTGAGAAAATCATGCTACACTTCTGATATAATTATCTTCCTAGTGTATAAATTTCATTGCATTTTAATTTCATTTATTATTATTAAAAATTCAAAAAAATGTCATTTTTTGCCTTCTGAAATTCAAAAATTCGAAAAAATTTGAAAATAACTCAAAAAATTCAAAACAAATTAAGGTATGTTTATTTATTATCTTTTAATTTCTATTCAAATTTCGTGCATTAATATTTATAAAACCCCAAAAAATTTAAAAATACAAAAAAATCTTATAAAAATCATAAAAATTCTACAAATTTCTCAATTATGATTTCACTTCCTAATTGTATATATTTGCATATAGTTTGTAATAAAATCAATTGCCAGGAGCTTTGGGTACTTAAAATATTTTTAAGTTGCAAATTACTCCAGGCTGTAAATAATTTCGCATTTTCTCTCTGTTTGATTTTTAAAAAAAATACAAAAACATCTGAAAATTTCACAAAAATTTCCTAAAAAAATTTGAAAACTTTTAGAACCCAAAAATAATTTCTCCATTTTTCTCTGAGCATTTTTTGATAAATTGAAAAATTACAAAAAGAGTTGGTGAGCGTAATTTTGATCTTGTGAATATTGCTCCATATTATTTTTGAAAATAAAAAATTGCAAAATAAAATTACTAAAAAATTGAAAATCATAAAATAAAAATAGAAATAAAAAAATATTAAAAATATTAAAAAGATAAAAAATCATAAAAACCAATGATAGTTATCATTTGAGATTCATGTTTTTCTCTTAATTGATTTTCGATTAATTGAATAATCCTCGGGATTTGTAGCCTCCCCGAGTTCGATCGTGTCCGCTATACAGGTTAATAAGTAGCAAAAAAAATATTTTTTTTGTTTGTCATGGGATTTTTCAGGATAGCAACGACACAAAATGTTCATACCTTAATTTTCGATCCTCGAGATTTTTGTGTGAAACAAAAAAATGGTGTCGTTGCCGGGGTGGCACATCGAGGGTAGTTAGATTTCTCTTTTGAAAAAAACCTGCTATTCTTGGTTGTAAATATTTATTTATATTTTGTCATTCACTTCATTATTCATATCCACTGCATTCATTTCATTTTTTTCTCATATTTGATAATTGTATTTCTTACACATTCTCTTTTCTTTTTCTTGCAAGGGCCCACGGAGCGAAGGAGGCTATTCTAGGAGAGCCGAAGCACCCAAGCGACGTGGAGGCGGCTTGATTCTTCATCAAGCTGCAGGATAGTGTGAGAAGAGGAGAGGAAGAATTGGAAAATAAATAAAGAGAGAGGGAGAGAGTTTTTCTTTTCTTGCGTTTAAACTCTTGTAAACGGACATTCATTTGTTGCGGGGTCTGTTTCACCAAGTGCCGGTGCACTTGGGGGACTGATAATCGGAAAACCACCAAGACTCGTGTGAAGGTATAAAAAAACACGGGTTGTTGTGACCCGGATATCGACGATCAGTCAATGAAGAAGATAAGACCACCAAATCAGAAAATAAGTCAATAAAATCAAAGAGCAGTCCTCGATATTTACATAACCTGTTATAGCGACAAGGGTCGAACTCAAGGAGCACGGATTGGCCGAATCGGCCTACGAAGTAGTCAAAAGGAAAACAAAATAAAAAAATGTTTTTTGTGGATTTTATATATTTTAAATTTTTTATATTTTTAATTATAAAGAAAATATAAAAAGAAAGTAAAAAGCACACAATCAAAAATTTATCAAAAACTCCAAAAAAACTTGGAAAATTCAAATAAAAATATTTTTGTGTTCTTTATATTTGTAAGTGTTTTTGGTAACTTTTTTCAGAATTTTATAATTTCTAGTTGATTTTATAAAAATCAAAAAAGGCAAAAACAATGAATAAATGTGCAGTCAAATTTGAAAGGCTAATTAAAAATAGATAATTAGCCTATAAAAATCTGAAGGCAATTTTTATGAAAAGTAGAAAAAAAACAAACTACATAAATCGGAATTTCATTTTTTTATGTAATTTTTAATTATCTTTATAAGGTTTTTAGGGTTTTATAATTTTTATGGGTTTTATAAATCCAAATTCAACAAAATTTGGACAAAAGCAAGAAAATACTAAAACAAATAAGTCCTAATTTTTTGTAATTTTTAGATGAGTTTTTATATTTTTAATCTATTTTATAAATCAAACAATAACAAAAATGAAGGTTTCTGATTTTTTAAAAATAGCAAAAAGAAACAAAAATGTCCCAAAAATTTAATGAAATTTTTACACAGTGGAAGGAGCCGTGTTTCCAAATTTCACTTGATTTGGATTTAATTTGATATTTTATTCGACTAATATAAAAACCACATCACATAGGGACCTAAACACAATAAAAGTAACTTTCAGGGGCTAAACTGAAACACGTGATAGAAGTATAGGGGCTAAACCACAAAATTCGCACAAAATCTGCACATGTTCCAATACTATAGGCATAGAGGTATAAGTATAATATTCAAAAAAATAAACTTCATATCATAACAGTCAGAAAACCCCAGCCCACAAAATGTAAAAAAAACCACAATATCACGTGCCTAGCACGTGGTTCACATTAAGAGGGACGAAACTGTCATTCCTATTTTAAAAGGTTCAAATCATAATATCCAGAAACACATGTCCTTTACATGCAATTTACCCAAAACTCACGTGTCGAAGCACGTGTTCCACACATATAGGGGCTAAATCACAAATAGGATAAAGTATAAGGTCCTCAGTGCAAATTTTCATCAATAAAAACAACTATTCTATGAATTTACAGGACTAAACTATAAAGCAAAAAGAATAGGGGGCCTAAGTGATATTACCCCATTATTGCGATCCACTGCTGAAGGCATGCCACGTGGAAGATCGGATGGCTCTGGTACGTGGGTACCCCTTCGCGATGGATGCTCGAGATGAGCCCCCTCGAATGATCGGACGGCTGAGTCTTCTCCAAAGATGAAGGGCTGTGATGGACCTGGAGCGAGGGGCTTGATCTGACGGCTCCTGGAGATCCTCCAAGAACAGGTCGCCGGTGAGTTTCGCCGGCCAAACGCGTGCGCAAGGGACCTCCTCAGGTGCTGCGGAGGTGGGAGAATTGACGAGGGAGCTCGTCCGCAGCTGGTGGTATGCTCAGATGGGTCCAGAGACGTCGGATGAGCTCCGGCGACGGAGGGGAGCAGGAGCAGCTGTGCCTGAACGGTTGGACCCCCAGATGGGGTCCTTCTTCGATGAGACCTGCACAGAAAGAACGCTAGGTCGAGGGCAAAGTGCCTCGACCCGGTGATGGGCGAAGTGGGTGGTCTGGTGAGGCGGAGTGGGGGTCTCTGATGAGGCGATGGCGGCGGAGACTTAATTCTTGGTTCCGAACTGAACCATGATGATCGGAGGGGTGTAGAAGATGTAGTGAAGTCTCATGAAGATGATACGAGGGTTGGACGGATAGATTGTTGATCGGAGCAGAGCGAAACGGCCGGCGAAGACCGGCAGCGCAAAATCACAAAATGGAAATGGAAGCTAATCTAGATGATATCGAGGCTACCTGATGATCGCATACGTCTGTGCTAGAGGTGGGTGATCTCCTGAGGTCTTTGCCTCAATGGAGCGACGTCTCTAGAGGCTCGAGCTCCTTCGGGCGGAGCACGGCGGCGAGAACCACCGTACTAGGGGCTAGAGTACTCCAATCCTCGCTGCAACGCCTCCTAGGGCTCGCTGTCATTCAAGTCTAGAAGACGGAGATCCTGGGAGTATGAAACAGTGGCCGAAGGTGCGTGAAATGGTGGAGGAAGATGAAGCTACATACTGGTGGGGATCCGGCAAATCGGGCAGGCGATTATTGTGCACGGATCCCTGGAAAGATCCCCGGGCGTGAATCTCGGATGGTTCGTGGAAAATCGGGGCCCGGGGATTAAGAAAATGGGTGACAGATCGTGACACGATAAATGGGAGAAATCGGCTCAAAAGTGCAGATCCCCGTAGGCGTGGTCCTAGGGGGGAGAGTTGACCTGGGGTCAACAATCCCCCGTGGACCAATGGAAAAAAGGCATTTGAAAAAGATTTAAAAAATCAAAATAAAATAGAAAATGACCTTATTTAAAAATAATTACAAAATGGAAAAAGTTTATTTATTTTCAAAGTATTTTTAAGTAATTTTTATTTTTTTAAAAAATAAATTAAGTATTTACATTATATTATTATTATGTACATGTATAAATACTTATGTATTTTTGCATTTTATTTTTATTATTTTATTTATGTATAATTATTCCAATTTTATATTTTATTTATTTACAACAAAAAATTTGGAATATAAAAAGATTTTTATTTGATTTTTATTAATTATTTACAAGGGTGAAATAAATACATCTTTTATTTTATGTACATTGTATATGTACAATGATGAGAGAAAATTTATTTATTTTTATTTTTATTTTATTTTTCCCATTTCTATTTTATTTTTATAAATATATATAAAATAAATGGAACACATAAATATTTTTATTTTTATTTTTATTTTTGGAAAATAAAATATTTACACAAAGAGGGGTATTCACACCATGTTGAGTCACCCTATCTCCCTCTACTTATTTTATTTTGCGGTCAGGCCCTTATGGAGCCTTCCCTTGGGTTCAGGTCACTCAATATTTATTCTAAATATTTCCCTCTTTTTCTTTATTTCTTTAATCTTTTTTTGCACAAAAACTTGTTAATTATTAGTATTTACACAATGCATGCTTTTTGATAAATTATTCTATTTACAAACATACCCATGGTGTTTTGCAAAGGTTTTTAGCTAAAATAAAAGAATAAAGAGTGATGAATGAGGATTCATCACCCCCCTATACTTAACTTTGCTAGTTTCTTAGCAAACACTTATTTGAAAAAGATGTGAAAAAGAAAAGAAAAAGAAAAAGAGGGGAAAATGAATGAATCAATGTTGATTATTAAACTTGCCTTCATTAAATTGAAGTATGGAGCTTAGTCAGATCTTTGGATTATTAATGAGTCGGAACCTTATTTGGACTTAGGTTTAAGACTTGACAGCCTCTAAGTTCCACTAATCTATAGTCAAGACCCCTTAATAATCCAGATCAGAACAAGTCTACATACACAAACCCTAAAGACTATGAATCTTTCCCTGTAATGTGTAAGTGAGATATAGCTCTCCACCTCAGAGGTAGCAAAATGACAACCCTCCCTAACAAGGTAACTCTAATGCCCTAATCTGGCCACTCTTTCCTCGAGGAGCGGGGTATTCCCTTCTAAGTTCAATTTCAACCGGCTCAAGAAGAGGAGAAAGAAGAGAATGGACCATGGCCAGTGTAGCCATGTATCCCTGGGAGCTCAAGCAGTGTAGCTAAGTCTCCCTGCTGCAAGCTACATAAGATGGAACATGAGTCTCAAGCTTTGCTTATTGCACTATATAAACTCCGGTGGGAATATCATTTTCTCTCAGACCCACCATTTTTTTCGAGTTCTTTTCTTTTTTTAATTTTTTTTGATATACATATATACAACAAATCTACAAAGTGCAGCATATATACATAAGGAGTTTTTCCGCTTGAGCCAGTAGACTATCCCTCTTTTGAAGCATTATTCAAACCCACAACTCCTGTCGTTAGACCTCATGGCAACCAGACCAAGTTGATACGCACATCCTTCACTATAAGGAGAAGAGAGGTTCCGCCTAGAAGTACTACCCTCATATGCTACCCCAAGTCAAGGAAGACTGCCTCCTCACCACCTCATCCGTAGAGAGCTCGGTGTAAAGTGTGGGTTCAAGTAAAGCCATTATCTATATGAGTCATGTGTGTGTTGTTAAGTGTTCTACTTAGGCTCGTCAAGATGACATATGATCATAGCCTAGTAGACTCAAAGAATTAAGTCACCATGGACCTGAAAAGTCTCAACCCTACGCCCTATAAGGTTCCTCTTAGAATTAGGTGGATTAAGATCTTAACCAAGCTCCATTTTCCAATTTAATTCCAGGCTAGTTTAAATGTCAACTATGATCCGGGAAAAAACTATACAAGTATTTACAAAGATGCGATTTACAAAATAGTTACACATGTGCAAAATTTTTGAAAAATGTTTTGAAAACATGGATGTATGCATGAATGCAAGTTTTGCAAAATATTGACACAAATTTACAAAAGGTTTTTGCAAACTTTTGATTTTCAAAACATTTTACAAAAAATTTGTACTATATACATAATTTTGATATCAAAATATTTACAAGCTATTTACACAAGAGATTTTTACAAACATTTTACAAAAATAATTTGTACAACTAGCTATGTATGTGCAATAAAAGAATTTTATTTACAAGGAATTTTTTAAATTTTTACGGATATTTGGGTTTTAGCCATTTTTATTTTTTAACAGACTCACACAAAGTACGAGTTATGGCTAAAGTATATATGAAATATATACGACACCTGCTATACTTAGCTCGAACGATGTCCTCAGAGTCAAGAGCGATGAAGAAGACATAACTCGTGCTTAGTATAGGGAAGTAAAAAGGAAGGATATATACAAAGACGAATGAAAGAATAGAAATGCAAGAGATCTCAGGGTTTCCCCCTATACTTAGGATCAAGTAATCCTAAGTATAGCAGGCTGTACACAAAGGGAAATCCGAGTGAGAACGTACAGGGTATACCTCCCCTATACATAGGGTAAAATATCCCTAAGTATAGGCGGCAAACAGAGGTGGAAATGAATCAAAATAAACTCAAAAGTCTCACACCCCCCCTATATTAAGGGTAAAGTGCACCCTAAGTATAGCAACGTCGAAGATGTAAATGGGGTGTTGGACTGAAGAATAATGTGATATGGACAACTGGATCTATACAAGTCGGAGGAACAACGGTAATCAGGCGTGAGATGCAATGGATGTGAGTCAAGAGACCACATCTTACGCAAAATGAATCGGGACAACGTGAATGACCATCGGCTCATGATCTAGATATGGCTTGAGCCGCTGCCCGTTAACACGAAAGGTACTCTCAGAAGACAATTCAGATATATCAATACCCTCATTGTTGTGTACCTTCCTAACAAATAGGGTCTCTTTTATTTGCTCTGTAGCTTCCCTAGAAATAATCTCAACCTGGCATCGAACAACCATACGCGTTGCCCTGGCTCAAACTGCTTGTGGCTGATATGAGAATCATGCCACTCCTTCACTCTCTCCTTGTACTGTAGGCTGCTCGAAAAGTCTACATCACGAAGCTCCTCCAAGGCTGCTAACTCAGCCCTCCTCTGATCTCCTACACTCACTGGATCCATGATAATGTCTGTGACTGCCTATACTGACCTATGTCTAAGCTCAACAGGTAAATGGCAGGGCTTGCCATAAATGAGGCAAAAGGGAGACGTACCCAACGGTGTCTTGAAGGTCGTCCAATACTCCAACAAGATTGAGTCCAAAAGTTGTGACCAATCATTTCAGTCAGGGCACACGACCTTCTGCAATATAGTCTTGATCTCCCTGTTCGACACTTCAGCAAGACCATTGGTCTGAGGATGGTACGGTGTGGCTACTCGATGGTCTATGTTGAACTCGCTAGCAAGGGCCTTTACCTTGTCGTTGACAAAATGAGACCCCCTGTCAGATATCAACACTTTAGGAACCCCGAACCGTGAAATGATATTCCTCCTCAAAAATCTGCAAACAGTCCTAGCATCTACGGTTCGGGCAGGGATGGCCTCAACCCAACGACTAACATAATCCACAGCCAACAGAATGTACTCAAATCCCTGACTCCTAGGGAATGGACCCATGAAATCGATGCCCCGTGCGTCAAAAACCTCACAGAAGTGAATGGACTGCATCAGCATGATATCACGCTGTCCACAAGTACCCATCCTCTGTCAGTCAGTACACCTCTTGATGAACTCATCAGAGTCCTTGAAGAGGGTAGGCCACCATAGGCCAGATTGGAGCACTTTCTGTGCCGTTCTCCTCCCAAAGTGATGTCCTCGTGCCTCAATCTTGTGGCAGTACATGAGGACGTTGTGGTTGTCCTCTTGAGGAATGCATCTACGCCAGACGTTATCCCCTCCTTCATGATAAAGGACGGGATCCTCCCAGTGGTAGAACTTTTCCTTCGCGAGGAAGGTCTCAAGACTCTGCATGGTCCAATCTTGTGGGACTTTGTTGGCAACAAGAATGTTCACAATATCGGCATACCACGGGAGAGAGGCGATACCAAGGATCGCCTCATCTAGGAAGGTCTCACAAATATGCTCGATCTGCTCAGAATTCTCAAGATACTCCAATCAGGAGAAATGATTCGCCACCACATTCTTGACTTCTGGCTTGTCCTTAATATCTATATCATACTCCTGGAGTAGAAGAATCCATCTGGTTAATCTGGCTTTGGCATCTTTTTTGCCATGAGGTATCGGATGGCGGTATGATCAGTGAAGATGGTCACTATAGATCCAATGATGTAAGATCTGAACTTATCTAGGGCAAGCACTACGGCTAGCATCTCCTTCTCAGTGATTGTATAGTTCCTCTGAGCTGTATCCAAAGTCTGACTAGCGTAGTAAATAGCAAAGGGGACTGCATCCCTCCTCTGTCCTAGCACGGCCCCTACGGCAAAATCGGAGGCGTCCGTCATTATCTCGAATAGGAGAGACCAATCAGGCGGCTGTAGGACAGGAGCCACTACAACTAGACTCTTTAGAGTCTCAAATGACGCTAGACACTTATCATCCACAATGAACTCGGTGTCTTTCGTCAGCAGATCAGTCAACGGTCGGGCAATCCGTCTGAAATCATGAATGAAACGTCGGTAGAAACCGACGTGCCCCAGAAAAGACCGTAACTACCGCAAGTTGGACGGTGGACTGAGTATCCTAATGATATCCACCTTGGTCGGATCAACCTCCATGCCCCTGTTGGATATGATATGGCCAAGCACCGTCCCTTGAGTCACCATGAAGTGACTCTTCTCCCAAGAAAGCACCAGGTGCACCTCAATACATCGCTGGAGGACGTAGTCTAGGCTGTCAAGAGAGGTATCAAATCCGTCGTCGTAGACCGAATAGTCATCCATGAAGACCTCCAAGAACTCCCCCACCATGTCCGAAAAGATGGACAACAAGCGCCTCTGGAATGTCGCCGGAGCGTTGAACAATCTAAAGGGCATCCGTCTCAAAGCATATGTCCCAAAGGGACAGGTAAAGGTAGTCTTGTCCTGGTCCTCTGGCGCAATCTCCACCTGGTTGTATCTGGAGTACACGTCCAAGAAACGGTAATGACTATTCCCTGCCTGTCTCTTAATAATCTGATCAATAAAGGGCAGGGGGAAATGATCCTTCTTAGTGGCCTGGTTCAATTGTCTGTAGTCCACATAAACCTGCCAAGAAGTGGGTATCCGGGTAGCGATCTCCTCTCCAGACTCACTGACAACTGTAGTAATGCCCGTCTTCTCGGGCACCACATGCAACAGATTGACCTACTTGGAGTCGGAGATGGGGTAGATAAAATCGGTGCTCAACCATTTCGAGATCTCCTTCATGACAACATCTCGAAGGTTCGGGTTCAGCCGCCGTTGGAACTCATGCGACGGCTTCACATCCTCCTCAAGATAGATATGGTGGGAGCACAGGGCTGGACTTATCCCCTGGAGATCAGCTACACTCCATCCTATCGCATTGCGGTTCTTTTCAAGAACCCCCATCAGACGGAATTCCTACACTCCAGTCAAATCTTCTGAGATAATGATTGGGTACATCTCATGCTCACCTGTAAGGAACCTATACTTCAGTGATGAAGGAAGCGGCTTCAGTGCTAGACAACACTGTGCTGGTTGATCTGGCCTCTGAAAGGTCTAAGTGAATGCGGCCAAATCTACATGGGAGAATGAGACTCTCTCTCGCAATCTGAATCAGGCGAAGGCTGCTCTGCTGGTTTGTCTCTGCTCTGTGTGGAATCATCCTCCTCCCTAGCTGTCGGCTCTGTGGAAGTCGGACACAGTATCAAGTCATCGAACTCAGCCTAGTCGAAATTAGACTCCAAGGGATTTGTATCAGAATCGAAAAAATCTGCCTCACGATCGGGAAACGGCTCTGCTGCTTGAGATGTATCATGGACCAGAGGTGCGCTATCCAAGCTCTCCTCTGTTGTCATCTGTGCATCAGCAAACTCTGAAGGTGAGAGGATGGCTTGTGCTACTGGGTCTGACCAAACAGCCTCGTCATCTGTGATCACAAAGTCGCAGTCTTGGTGGATGTCTCACCCTACCTCTGTTATCTGCTCTGAATCTGATGTCGGCTCGAAGCAAGCTGAATCTCTGGCTCTATTCTTGTCGATCGTCTCTATTTGTATACTCTCGCCCTCGACGCGAAAGTATACCTTCCCTCTATCACGATCGGATACGGCCTTGGCTATGGCCAAGAACGGGCGTCCTAAAATGATGGGGGTATCGGTCATGGACTCAGGGATCTCCATGTCCAGCACAATGAAGTCCACAGGGAATTTCAGGCCCTGAATCGTGACGACAACGTCCTTCAGCAACCCCTTCATCCTCTTGACAGATCGATCAACAAACTGAAGGACCGTCCTGCTCTGTCGTAGAGGGACCAACTCGAAGTGGTCCAGTAGGGTTGTCGGAAGTAGGTTGATCGAAGACCCGTTGTCTAATATAGTACGATCGATCTCTGCTCATGAATGTGGCATATGACATACGGGGCTCCAGCATATGGCCTCTTGGCTGGAAGACTGTTCTGGATCACGAAACATGTGGCGCGAGTGAGCACATGGATCTCTAACTGGTGGTTCCTCCTCTTCCTCCGAACTATGGTCCTGCCTCTGAGTGATTGCTGGAAGAGAGGGATGTGCTCCAAGGCCTCCTGTAGAGTCAGCTGTATCTGAAAATAATCCATCATGTGCTGGATTAACTCTAGCTCGTGGGACTTTTTTTGGGTTTTCTTTTTTATGCCCCTTAGCCAAGTGGAGTGCTTGAGGGAAGGGGATTGCTGGGTCCTTCTCAGATAAAGGACTAGGAGAGGGTCTGCGCTGCTCATGCACGACAGAATCCACACCTACAACATCAATCACCACATGTGGATTAGAATAAATCAAACCCTTTCCTTTATTCACAGAAACATCTTGAGGTACATGAACAGAAGGAAAAACAACAGGACTAGCAGTAGAAGTAATAGTGGCCTTGACACCACCCTTGGCATCTGGATCCGTGACATCAGTACCGCACTCTAGCTCAGCAACAAGTCTGGTAGCATCAATACCACCTCCTCCATCTGGTGAAACGACGACCTTAGTACCGTCGGCTGGATCAACATCCGCGGTGGCGTCAATACCACCGTCTTCATCTCTGGCGGCATCAGCACCACTCCTTTCCTCGCCTAGCGCTTCTGAAGTAGCATCGAGTCGTCGCTCAGACGAGGTGCCGCCTGCTGGCATCCTATCGCTCCTAAGTGTAACAAAGTTAGCATCAAACAGTTATGCAGAAATGTCACCAAGTGAATCACTAGGAGTGGTGGACTCTGTGAACTCTACCTACTCAGATTTCCTCTTCAGGCTGTTGGGGTTCGGCTCGATCTGGGCAGGGATGGCGACCATCCCTCTCACTATCTCCCTCATCTCTTGACGGAACTCGTCCATCTCCCATCGAAAGGTAGCCTGTTGCTCGGACATGAGGCAGGCTAAATCATCCAAGGTGGGGTTCTCATAGCCCAGCCTATGAGAACCGAACGAGTAGCCTCGCTGGTGAGGGTGAGAGGGGTACCGGTGATGATAGTGCTGCTGAGGTTGCTCTCGCCTCCAAGATTGTCCCGGATAATAGGGACGAGGACCATACTGCTGGTAGTGGGATGACTGTTGTTTCTGCTGAACTGGAGGCTGTTGCTGGTGTTGCTCACGCCGTTGGCCGTACTGGCCACCCTGAATTGGAGGTTGTTGCTGGGAACTAGTGCCTCCAGCTAACCACCGAAATACGGGATGGTCTCGTCGGATACGGGGCTGGGGTCGGTCGTACCAAATCTCATTGACATCCATCAACGGCTCCTGCTCGTACGAGGGCGGGGGTAGTACTGCTAATGGCTGATCCGGCTGGTAAACCACCATCTGAGTGTCCTGGGATGGTGGTGGATAGTAAGACTACAGTTTCTACTGGTATGACTCCACCTGGACATGGTGAACCTGTCTAGGCTGATTGGAGTGCTGGGACAAGCTACCACTGCTGCTCGGATCTCCTCGTGACTTGAGACGAGGCTGAGAGGTCGTCTATGCCTCCTGGAGACACATGATCTGTGTCTTTAGGTCACTCAGCGTCTGTGCCATCTGGTCGATCTGCATCATGCCCTGACACTACTTCTCTCGATCAGCTCGATCCGGTCTAGCTTCTCGTTGATGATGCCCATGTCTGCGGCTGTAGACTCGACCTGTGCGGCTGCTGCAGACGAAGTGGAAGGACCGACATCGACCCGTGCTATCCTCTGAAACTGTACGGTCTGTGGGTGGGGGCGTCCATGGGTGTAGAGTCAGGTCTGGGACATCACGGTGTAGTTCTCAGCCATCTACTCATAGATGGACCAGACCTGATCCTCATCCTTGGCAAAGTAGGAACCGCCATAAGAAGCATTCACCAGGACCTGCAGCTCTGGTGTCAACCCGCAAAAGAAGCTCTGAACTAGGTTCGGCTTCGAAATATCGTGGTGTGGGCATCTGTCTGTGAGCTCCCTAAACCTCTCCCATGCCTCATGGAACTGCTCGTTGGGGAGTATGGAGAGGTTGCTGATCAAGGCCCTCGCTGCATTGGTCCGCCCGAGTGGATAGTACTTGTTCAAGTACTCAGTGCAGGGATGCTCCCAGGTATGGACTAACCTCCCCAAATGCTTCAGCCAGTTGGCTGCTCTGTCGATTAGGGAGAAGGGGAAGGCAATCATCCGTATGGTGTCCTCATCCACCTGCTGATCGTGGACGGTGCTGCAGATCATCTGAAATTCTTGGAGGTGGAGATGGGGCTCCTCAATCGCGAGCCCATGGAAACGGGGTAGAAGTTGTATCGTCTGCGGGGGGAACTTGAAGTCACGCACGATTGACGGAAGAACGATCCACCGGTGGGTAAGCATCGATCTGGGGTTGTGCAGCTCCCGCATCGGTTTAGCTCATGCTGCTGCTGCCGGCTGGGCTGGCACATCGGGCTGATCTGGTATCTCTGGCCCTTCTCTTGCGGGCCTGCGCTGCTCACGGTCAGCTTTCATCCGCTCCATCTCTCTCCTCATCTCTACCATGAAAGATCCATGATCCCTGATCTGCTGTTGCATCGTCTCAAGGGAAGCTGTCAAGGTGTTGTTGATCGCACCCTGGTCCAGGACATAGGTATGCTCTGCTTGTGGGCCTCTGGTGCGGCCGTCACCGCTGGCAGCGATAGTCTCTGCAAAGGTAAAAGACCCAAGCTCAGGTGCCAAAATATAATCTCTCTGCTACTCTATCTGATCGGGCACCTCTGGACTGTCAGAAGAAAGGTGTTCGGGAGGGAACATGATGGAAGCGAACTCGGGTTCGGAGAGAGGGTCTCGACTCTCACAAACCGACCTAGATGAACGGGCCGGAGTGCTCGTATGCGGTGCCGCCAGAGGATGCCAAAGGGACCTCTGATCCATCATCGTGATCTGGCGAGTCGGGCGGATAGGATCTGGAAAGCAAATAGGATCAGGCAAACAAACCCCCAATTCACCAACGCGACGCAAGCTGATGACCGTAAGAGTTCGTTCTTTTATCCTGTCTTTTTTATTTTGGTGATAATACAGTCTAACAGAGCGATTAAGAGAGATGTTGGGAATCCAATGCACCCAGGGGACAGTCTCGATCGCGAACTAGATCTTTCCCAGCTAGTACACAATGTGGACCGTTTACCGACTACCCGATCGGCTTGCCTTGTTAAGGATATCGCGGCCCGCTTTACCGGTGACCGGAGCGATCCTCATTGGAGAACGACTAGCCCTGAAGCAGTAGTTTGAAGAGGGATCGAATATGGCTCTACCTAGTGTGCAGGTCACTCTCTCGCCCAATCAAACAATACAAGGAGGGGGTTGTTGTCCCAATACAGATTTTTTGGTGAAGTGTTTTTTAAGTCCAATTTGCCTTAGCAGTCCCAAATTTAATGGTTTTTCTTTTTAAATATTTTCAAGAAAACAAACGCCTAACAAATTTTTCGGGTTCTCCTTATTTTATTTAAGTCCAGAAAAATGGGGGGAGAAGATGAAAAAGCCGATGCGCGATGAAATAAATGATGCATGCAGAGTAAGAAATGTGTACCTGAATCCATCATTCTACATGTAGGGTGATACGTGCATAAAAATAAATATAGAAAATAAACTACCTATATGATGCACGGGAAAATTGGCCTTAGACGAAGCAATTTCTACACGGGAAGAACAAATGGCTAACGGTTCAACAGGAGGGGTCGGAGTCTGGTCTCTGATGCCTATCGGTGTCCGCCACAACGGATCCTGCCAGCGCTGTATACGACCTCTAATGGCACGTAACCCCTCAAGAGACCAGGTTAGCCTTTTCTTTGTTAATTTTAATTAGGTCCAATTACGATCTAATAGGAGCAGGCAGATAATTAGGGTTTGGATTCTAATCAATTACGTCACAACCAGCAGAAAATCCTAAGCTAAGGCCAAAACCACTTAAATAAGATAAGCAGTAATAAAAACAAAAAATCAAAACCGGCGTAAATCACGATGAGGTCCCCGGAGCACACCGGTGCTCGGCAAAACAGACCCCGCAATCAAAAGTCTCTAAGAGTCTGGTTGTCCCTGTATTATTACAATAATCAAATAAAATTATCCTAAAACCCCTCCTCTCCCTCTCAACCTCTCGCTCTCTCCTGCAGCTCCATATAGAAGGGAGATGCCTCTGACTTCTGCGGTTACTTCGGCTTTCCGAAGAAAGTTGCCTTGGTCCTCGAGCCCTCGTAAAAAGTCAAACAAGATTGGGTTAGAAACAATTGATATAAAAACTAAGAAAGATGAAATAAAATCAAATGCAAACTATATACAAAAAATGAAAATAAATATAAAAACAAATAAAATAAAACAAACAAGAACAAAAATAAAATAAAATAAATAAAAAGAAAAAAAAGAAACCGAAAAAGCTGCGGAAAGTCGCAAAAGAAAAGAAAATCCGCAGGAAAAACCGTGGAAATGAAAACCGAGCAAAAGCGAAAAACAAAAAGACTACTAAGTCATGCTCCCCAGCAACGGCGTCATTCTGATGACCGAAAAACCACCAAGACCCGGGTGAAGGTATAAAAAAATACAGGTCGTTGCGACCCAGATCTTGATGATCGGTCAATCAAGAAGATAAGACCATCAAATCAGAAAATAAGTCAATAAAATCAACGAGTGGTCCTCGCTATTTATTTAACCTGGTATAGTGACCAGGGTCGAACTCAAGGAGCACGGATTGGCCGAATCGGCTTACGAAGTAGTCAAAAGGAAAATAAAATAAAAAAATGTTTTGGTGGATTTTTATATATTTTAATTTTTTTTATTTTTAATTATAAAGAAAATATAAAAAGAATGTAAAAGCACACAATCAACAATTAATTAAACACTCCAAAATAACTCAGAATATTCTAATAAAGTTATTTTTGTGTTCTTTATATTTTTAAGTGTTTTTGGTATTTTTTTCAGAATTTTATAATTTATTTTGATTTTATAAAAATCGAAAAAGGAAAACATAATGAATAAATGTGCAGTCAGATTAGAAAGACTAATTAAAAAAAGATAACTAGCCAATAAAAATCTGAAGGTAATTTTTATGAAAAGTAGAAATAAAAACCAAACAACAAAAACCAGAATTTCATTTTTATGAAAAGGTTTTTAGGGTTTTATAATTTTATGGGTTTTTTAAATCCAAATTCAACAAAAATTGGATAAGAGCAAGAAAATGCTAAAAGAAACTTTTATTTTGTAATTTTTAGATGAGTTTTTATATTTATAATACATTTTATAAATCAAACAATAACAAAAACGAAGGTTTTTTATTTTTTAAAAATAGCAAAAAGCAACAAAAATGTCACAAAATATTAGTGAAATTTTTACACAGTCGCAGGAGCCAAGTGTCCAAATTTCACTTGATTTGGAATTAATTTGATATTTTATTCGACCAATACAAAGCCACATCACGCATGGACCTAAACGCAATAAAAGTAACTTTCAGGAGCTAAACTGAAACATGTGCTAGAAGTACATGGGCTAAACAACAAAATTTAGACAAAATCCGCACATGTTCCAATACTGTATGTACAAGGGTATAAGTGTAATATTTAAAAAAGTAAACTTCATATCATAACAGTCAAAAAACCCCAGCCCACATAATGTGAAAAAAACTACAATATCACATGCCTAACACGTGGTTCACATTCAGAGGGATGAAACTGTCCTTACTATTTAAAAAGGTTCAAATCATAACATCAGAAACACATGTCCTTTACATGCAATTTACCCAAAACTCACGTGTCGAAGCACGTGTTCCCCACAAACAGGGGCTAAATAGCCAATACGAGAAAGTATAAGGTCCTCAGTGTAAATTTTCGAAAATAAAAACTACTATTCTATGAATTTACAGGAATAAACTATAAAGCAAAAAGAACAGGGGGCCTAAGTGATATTATCCCATTATTGCGATCCATGGCTGAAGACGTGCAACGTGGAAGATCGGATGGCTCTAGTGCGTGGGTACCCCTTCGCGATGGACGCTCGAGATGAGCCCCCTCGACTGATCGGACGGTTGAGTCTTCTCTAGAGATGAAGGGCCGTGACGGACCTGGAGCGAGGGGCTCGATCTGACGGCTCCTGGAGATCCTCCAAGAACATGTCACCAGCGAGTTTCACCGTCCAAACGCGTGTGCAGGGGACCTCCTCAGGTGTTGCGGAGGTGGGCGAATCGACAAGGGAGCTCGTCCGCAGCTGGTGGTATGCTCAGATGGGGCTAGAGACGTCGGAGGAGCTCCGACGACGGAGGGGAGCAGGAGCAGTTGTGCCTGAACGGTTGGACCACCAAATGGAGAGTCCTTCTTCGATGAGATCTACATAGAAAGAAAATTGGGTCGAGGCAAAGTGCCTCGACCCGGTGATGGGTGAAGTGGGTGGTCTGGTGAGGTGAAGTGGGGGTCTCCGGCGAGGCGACGACGGAGGAGACTTACTTCTTGGTTCGGGAGCAAACCAAGATGATCGGAGGGGTGTAGAAGATGGAGCGAAGTCTCATGAAGATGATACGAGGGTCGGATGGATAGATGGTTGATCGTAGCGGAGCGAAACAACCAGCGAAGGCCGGCGGCGCAAAATCGCAAAATGGAAATGGAAGCTAATCTAGATGATATCGAGGCTACCTGATGATCGCGAACGTTTGTGCTAGAGGTGGGTGATCTCCTGGGGTCTTTGCCTTAATTAAGCGACGTCTCTAGAGGGTCGAGCTCCTTCGGGCGGAGCACGGCGGCGAGAACTACCGGACTAGGGGCTAGAGCGCTCCAATCCTCGCTGCAACGCCTCCTAGGGCTTGTTGTCACTCAAGGCTAGAAGAAGGAGGTCCTAGGAGTATGAAACAGTGGCCGAAGGTGTGAGAAATGGTGGAGGAAGATGAAGCTATATACTGGTGGGATCCAACAAAGAAGGAGTCGAGCAGGCGATTGTGGTGCACGAATCCCTAGAAAGATCCTCGGGCGTGAATCTCGGATGGTTCGTGGATAATCGGGGCACAAGGTTTAAGGAAATGGGTGACGGATCGTGACACGATAAATAGGAGAAATCAGGTCAAAGTGCAGATCCGCGCAGGCGTGGTCCTGGGGGGAGAGTTGACCAGGGGTCAACAATCCCCCGTGGACCAATGGGAAAAAGGCATTGGAAAAAGATTTAAAAAAGCAAAATAAAATAGAAAATGACCTTATTTAAAAATATTTAAAAAATGAAAAATGTTTATTTATTTTCAAAGTATTTTTTAGTGATTTTTATTTATTTTAAAAAAATTAAGTTTTTACATTATATTATTATTATGTACATGTATAAATACTTATGTATTTTTTAATTTTAATTTTATTATGATACTTATGTATAATTATTCCAATTTTATATTTTATTTATTTACAACATAAAATTTGGAATATAAAAAGATTTTTATTTGATTTTTAATAATTATTTACAAGGGTGAAATAAATACATCTTTTACTTTATGTACATGGTATATATACACTGATAAGAGAGAATTTATTTATTTTTATTTTTCTTTTATTTTTCCCACTTTTATTTCATTTTTATAAATATATATAAAATAAAGGGAATACATAAATATTTTTTATTTTGAGAAAATTAAAATATTTACACAAAGAGGGGTATTTACACCATGTTGAGTCTCCCTATCTCTCTCTACTTATTTTATTTTGCGGTCAAGCCCTAATGGAGCCTTCGCTTGGGTTCAGATCACTCAATATTTAATCTAAATATTTCCCTCTTTTTCTTTAATTCTTTATTCTTTTATTTTTGTAAAAAAAACATGCTAATTATTAGTATTTACACCAAGCATGTTTTTTGATAAATTATTCTATTTACAAACATACTCATTGTGTTTTGCAAAGGTTTTTAGCTAAAATGAAAGAATAAAGAGTGATGAATGAGGATTTCACCGGTTTTGTTTTCATCGTCTTATTTTTCTTTATTTCCTGCGGATTTCGTGAGCTACCTCTTGATTGCTTTAATTAATTTGCTTGAGACAGGTAATTAATTATGTCCAAACACCATAAATAAGAATTTCTGTACCTATAGAGTACAGCGTAATTTGGACTTATTGAAATTAACTTGTTCTTGCCCATTAATAAAAGCTATCATCTAGGACGGTTCACTTGCATCGTATAGGATAGTTTATTTAAATTCTGCGCGGATCACTTGCATGTAGAGTGCTGGCGACAAGGTATGCATCTCTAACCTCTTCATGCATCATTGTTTTTAATCGCGCATTGGCATTTCTGATCTCCTTCATTGTTTTCACTCACATAATTTAAAAAGGAAATTGGACACTTGGTAGGCGATTCTATGAAAATATTTTAACCAAGTTACAACTGCCTAAAATATGGGACTGCTAAAGAAAACTCGAACCTAAAATAAACACAAGGAAAAATCATTGTTTTCGGTAGAGTAATCCCCTCATTGTTTTGTTTGTATGTAGCAAGAGAGCGACCTGCACACTAGGATAGAGCCATGCCCTAACTCTTTTCAGACTACTATCTTGGGTTTGTCGTTCTCCAGTGAGGATCTCTCGAGTAGCTGGTAAAGCGGCCCGTGACATCCTTAACAGATTGAATTGATCGGGTAGCCGGCAAATGGTCTGCAATTCATACTGGCTGGGAAAGATCTAACTTTGAGATTGGGCCAGTCTCTTGAGAGCATTGGGTTCCTAACAGCTCGCTTTAACCGGTCTGATAGATTGTATTGTCACCAAACTCTAAAATTTACAAGATAACTGACTGAACCTTCACGGTCTTCACATTGACGTGAGTTGGTGAACTGGGGGTTTATATTGTGTTTGCTTTCTAGCGATAAAGATCCTTCTGCGCAATTTGCGCCTTCATTCGCTTTCACTCTTGCATTGACCTTCGTGTTCTCGCATCCTGCCTATTGATTTCAAAGATGTCAGACCGGAGTATTTCTCGTTCAGTCTCTGCGAACTCATTCTAAACTCTGAGCCATTCACCTTCTATTCGGAGAGAGTCACTTCATGAATATTCCTCTTTCTCCACTTCGCGCTTCACAACATCCATCAATCCACTATTTGAGATTGGCTTTAATCTCTAATTAATATCTGAGACTCCATCAATTCTGAGTACTAATCGAGTATCATGCACATTTTCAGAGTCAGACACCGAACACTTGATGCCACTGAAGGGAAAGGGAACCATGTCAGAGAAGAGCGAGATCAAAAGCACCATGTTAGCCTCCAAACAGACAATTCAAGCCTAGGTAGCAGAGCAGGCTAACTTTCAGAACGCATTGAGAGACATGATTCTCAGGCTGAGACAAGAATGAGAAGATAGGAGAGAGGGGGATAACAGAAACCCTGGAGGTGGGAGTGGGGGAGAAGAACCTCATATAGAACCTTGGGCAAAGCCTACACTAAAAGATTCTTATAATCTAGGGGCAGGACAGACAAATTCTTGGATACAAATCCCTGCGGCTCATAGGCATTTTGAGCTTAAGCCTACTATTTTACCTCTTCTCCCAATATTCCATGGAAATATTAATGAAGAACCTTATATACACCTTCAACAGTTCGATCGTATTTGCGGAACAATACACTACCAAAATGTCCCATTAGAGGTAGTGTAGATGACCGCCTTTCCATTCAGTCTGATGGACAAAGCTTTGTATTGGTTAAATCACTTGGGGAAGGTTGTGACTACTTGGGAAGAGTTGAGGTACACATTTCTGAACAAGTATTATCCACTTGGACGACTCAACCAAATGCGATCTTTGATTGCTAATTTCTCTTAGATGGCCCAAGAGCCTATTCCCGAGGCATGGGAATGATTCAAAGATCAGACGGAGAAATGCCCCCATCATGATATTCTAAAGACCGGCATTGCACAAAATTTCTTTGGGGGATTAAGCATTGAGAATAAGAAGCTAGTAGATGCCACTTGAGGGGGAAGTCACTTCAATAAGGACGAGGATGTCCTTTACCAAATTTTTGAGGAGATGGCAGAAATTTCAGCAGCTCTTTCTTCTTTACGTGCTTTTCAGAAGCACCCCATCACCGCCCCTGCAGTACTCCACAAGGATGTCAATATGAGGGCAATAAAAGAAGTGGATAAGATGGATAGCACTGACCTGGACCTCATTGGAAACCACCTATCCAAAGAGGACATTATTGAAAAGTGATCCCAGGAACATGATAGGCTTCATGTAATCAAGCAGAGGACAAAGAACCTAGGTAAGCTGGATGATAACAAAGCACCTGGAGCTTCTTGTGAATACAATCAGCGCAGTTCACACTACGAGTGCTGTGCTAATACATCTACTTGGGAGCAGACTTCTTCCACAAGTAGAGAAGCGAAGGACCATCTACAGTTCAGCATGTCTACTACGTGCAGACACCGGATCAGGTTCAGCAACATTCACATCAGATAGTACTGTTTCAACAGGAAGTAGCCTACATTCCTGAGCAGCAGTCTCCACCTCCACCTGGTATTCAGGAAGTGAACTGTATCTGGTTCGACCGTGAGCGAAACCAGCCCCGTCCGTCAAGGCAATGCCAGTTGGGTTCATAGTAGGGTCAGAGGACCCACCCTCCAGTTTCAGGGAGGCAGACAACAGCAGTACCAGTACCATCACCAGCAGTTCCAGCCTCAGATCAGTCTCCACCTCAGTTCCAATATTGGAGACAAGTCCAACCTCAGTAGCAGTCTGTGTATTTCCCTCATCCTAACAAGTTGCAGACTGCATATTATGGACAGTATTCTCCCCATTCTCCTCCTCATTATCAGAATTCTTATGGGTACCAACAAACTCCGTACTATCAGCCTCAGCGACAACCAGTCAATGAGAAACTTGAGGCCCCTTTAGTCAATCCAGCATTGGACCAACTTACACTACTTATGAAGAACATGAATGAACTAACTCAGCCGATTGACGACCTGACCACCATTAAGACACTGATTCCAACACAGGTTAAAGCCAGCCCCAACAACTTCAGACGCAAGGAGAAGGTAGCCAATGGCCCACCCACTCCCGAGACAGGTATGTCCCTTGATTTTACATGTTTATCTGACGCCATTCATCTCAGGAGCTGTAGGAGATTGCAGCCTCCTACGCAGCAGTTGGGTTGGGAGATCGATCCACTTAGAGAGCATCATCTTCTACATCATCTCCTTCACAAGCAGTCGAGAGACCCAGTATAGCAGCACCCACATCTGGAGTTTCACCACCTTCACCACCACCTTCACCATGCAGATGCAGATCACCATCAGCAAGGGAGAATATACCAGTCGCAGATTCTTCCTCTTCACCAGTAGCAACATCCCATTCTGTTTTATATTATGTTTTTCATTTACCTAGATTGGACTACACTGTACAGACTGATTCTGATTGTCCTCTTGTGCATGATGATTCTACTTTGAATAAAAAAAATGAACGTTTGCATGTTTATTCTGATTATGTGCCATTTCCTTCTGCTCTCAAAGATAAAAAATTAAAAATTTAAAACAACACTATTTGATCCTGGAGTGGTGAAGATCTTACATAACATCTTTTTAAAGATGCAACTCCTTAAGGACATGGAATACATGCCTACAGTAACAAAGGGAATGAAAGAGGCATGCACCTAAAAGTGTCAACCAAGTAAGAACAAACGAAAGGAAACAGAGAAACACAACTTGACCATGACCATTGTTCATGCCATAAGTAACCTTCCTCCTAAAAAGAAAGACAAGGGAGTGCCTCACATCCATTGCCATATCTTTGATCAAGAATTTGATCGTACTCTTCTTGATAGTGGATCCTCCATTAATCTCATGCCTTCCTCTTTATTAATTGAATTCTAGTTAGGGCCTCTAAAAACAACCAGAATGATCCTTCAGTTTGTTGATAGATCGATTAAGAGACCAAGAGGCATTTTAGAGGACGTTATTGTAACAGTGTAGGGAATGAAATCCCATGTTGATTTAGTTGTCATTGATATGGACACACCTGCACCGTTACTCCATATCTTGATCATACTAGGTCGACCATTCCTCTGAATGGCCAAAGCAGCAGTTGATTATGGTACTGGAGAAATCATCTTTCACTCTCGTAGTGACAAGATGAAAATTGAGACGATCTATGATCCTAGATTATCACTGCCACCAGCAACATATTATGCAGAGAAAGTTATATTAGAGCCAGATGACTGTGATTTTCTTGTTGAATTCAGAGAGATAGATCTTTTCATGGATTTTATAGATACGCAGGAGTTCTTTTCCCAAAAGGACTCTCTAGAAAGCACAGTCGTCATGAGTTCCCATGGTGGTCCAATTGATATAATTACCGATGAGTAGTTTGAGCAGAGTTCTGAGGTCCAGATATCTGATTCATTTGTTGAATTTCCTAATTTATGCACATATACGAATCATCTTTCTGAGATTGTTGCTGAGATATCTGAGTCATTCATTGATAAAAATATTGAACATCCTGATGAGCCATTCCTTTCTGAGCATAGATCATTCATTACAGATCTATCAGATATTCTATTTGTTGAGCATTCAATAGCCAAGGTGGGGTTGAACAGGATTTTTCACAGGTCTAAAGTAATCCACACAAGACAGGATCACGATGTCATTGAGGCAACCCGCAAGAAATCGCAATTCAAACAACAATTAACCCACAACAATCAAATAAAGCAATGAAGGTGTATGTGGAGTTAAAATTTATTATAACTCTACAACAAAGATGTGTATATGTGCAAGTACGTGTACATGTCGAACACAGGGAGCAGACAGGTAGAACGGGGCAGAATTGCTCAAATATGTGAATGTGATGTATTTGCCTATTTATGCTATTTTTTGTGGGTTTGAATTTTATATTTTTTATTTAATTTTTAATTTTCTATTTTTTTGTATTTTGATTTTTAGTTTTCTGATTTTATATTTTCTTTTTTATATTTTAAATTTTAATATTTTCTTTTTCAATAAATAGAATATATATAAAGTACAAGAAAAGAGAGGATAAGGTATTTATAAAAATAGGTAAAAATACACAAAAATTTAGAAATGAAATATTTTTAAGCTTTTTATATTTTTTTAATGTTTTTGTGATTTTTCTAGATTTTTCCTAGTTTATTTGGTATCTTTAAAGACAAAAATACAAAAAACATTGAATGAAATTGCTGGCCGAAATTAAAATGGGAATGAAAAATAGCGAACAGTGGAGAATTTTCCCAAAATAAATTTAAATTAATGATAACAAAATAAAAAAAATCAGGAAAAGAAAACACAATTTTAAGTTTTTTTTTGTATTTTATATATTTTTTTGAAGCTTTTTAGAGTTTTATAATTTTTAGGAGTTTTCTTTTATATGTTTTAGTGATTTTTGGTCTGAAATTGAAACACACTAAAAGACACACAATGTATTTTTTTGGGAATTTTCTGAGTTGTTTTTATAATTTTTATGGATATAATAATGCAAACAGTGCTGAAAATGAGAGTTTTTGATTTTTTATAAATATTAAAATGCAGTAAACATGCAAAATAAAAATATGATGTTAAACTACTATGCAATAGAGACCTATGATAATTTTGGGGATTTTTTTGGAATTTTATAGATGCATGCAAAAATTAGAGACAACAACAAGAAAATACATACAGGCCAGGGGTATTAATGTAATTATCAGAAGAGTCAGGGGCCTAAATGTTAATTCCCACAAAATTATACAACTATGTAAAAACCTTTCAGGACCAAATGCCAATAGCTAAAGCTGCGATGGTCTTCTCGCAAAAAACCCTCCCACGCGCGTGCGACGCACGCGCCTGGGAGGACTAAAAAGCAAATATCCAAAAACTCCACAGTTGTGTTGCAAAATGGCCAAAAACTTATAACTGCAATTAAATATTCTAGTACTAAAAACAAATACGCAAATCCCCTAGGGTTACTCTGCAAAATTTCCAGGTCACGTGCGTGGTGCACGTGAATGGTAGGGGCTCAATTGCAATAGTCTAAAACTAGGGGGGCTATAATGCAAATGTTACAAAACTTAATCAACGACATATGAAAGATAGAGTCCTTAGTAAACAAAATAATAAAATAACCGGGGTGAGAATGCAAAATACCCTCGGCTTGGGCGCGATCGAACGGCCTGGCGTGGGCGACTTATCCACGTGTCAAGCCACGAGCACACGATGCCCCATCGGCTGATAACGGTCCAGATTAGATCGGCTGAAGTCGATCAATGATGGTGGCACTTCATCATCCGACGACAGCTATACCATGGGGGGAGAGTTCCTGGTCCAACGTCCTGGGACGCGGCTGGAAGAACTAAAGAAGAACTTGGCGGCGTCGAGCTTTGTTTAGGTGTTGGGCTCGCTTTCGACCACCAAACCCTCGACCGAAGGGCGTGTCTGACTCCTGCTGCTCCTCCCCGATGCCCTGGTGGTTCCAAGATGTCCGGGGGCTGGTGTTCTAGCCCCTGTAGCTCACGATGCTTCACCCAACCTGGGGGCCTTCCTTCGTTGAAATCCAAGGCTTTAACGCCCCCTTCAGGTCTTGCGAGAAGAGTGGAAACACAGCAGCACGAGGGAGCAAGAAACCTGGCTTTTATTGGGCGAAAGGGTGGAGTGCGTGGGGTGGTGAAGGTAGCCGGAGCTCAAGAGCTCCGGCAACGTGGTCGGTTGCGAAATGCTAGGCGAGTTAACAAACAAAATGCATAAATCAAATCCTAAGGGTACTGACTATCTAATGAGCAAGAAAAAAAACGCAAAAATGACCTCAAGCAGTGGTGCACTGCGAGATATGGACCTTGACGGCGGCGCCCGGAGGTGGATGGTGGAGACGCCTCTACGGTCGCCCGATCACGCCGCTAGGGGGCTGGAGGACCTCCTATCACTAAGCCCAATCCAGAGCACGCACAAGAGAGGGGAGAAGACGGTCAAAGAGGGTTCAAGGAAGAATGGGGGTTTTGGGTCATTTTTGAAAAGATGGTGAAGGAGGCTCCAAGATCGAGATGGATCTCACGAATTGATGTCCCAATCCTCGAGATGAAGGCTTGGCGTGTAAGAGCGATCTTCGAGGAGAAAAAGTTGTGAAGAACTTATCATGGAAGGGTGAAAGGGCCATCCTAGAAAAATCTAAGAAAACGGGTCAAAACACACTCTGACACAAACACAGGGGGCGGGTCAGAGAGTTGACCTACGGTCAACTCTTGGACCCTCCTGGTTGGTCCACGTGGACCAACCAGGAAAAACCCTGGAAAAAATTCTTGTATTATCAATAAAAAATAGCAAATCAATTTATTAATTTTTAATTATAAAAATATGTTTATTTTTTATGAAGTATTTTATAGTAATTTTTATTTATTTTTATGAGGCTAATAATTACAAGTAACCATTTATACCTTTTATAGGTATCTATATCTACATATTTTAATATTTTATTTTTATTTTGTGATTTTAATTTATTTATTTTTGTTTATTATTTTATAAAATTATAAAGTATTTTTATACACTTAAAAATATTTTTATTTTATTTTTCTGAAGTGTTTTGTATATTTAATAAAATAGAAATAGTAATTACATAGGTTTGTATATAGGTATTATACCTGTGTATATGATATACAAGTATTTTATTTTGCATTTTCTTTAGGTTTTTATTCTAATTATAATTTGTATATTTATTACAAATAATATTTACAAAATTATAAAATTATGAAATTATAAAAATAATGAATACATAATAAAATGAATATTTCAATCTGTACAAGTATACAATAGGGGTCCAAAACTCAACTATCAAACCGTAGCTCCGCCAAATGCGAAACCACCGCCATTAAATAGCTTATTTTAAATTATATGCAATTAAAGGTCAGCTTGATGCATTTGGAGTTTTTATTTGCAAGATACTGGTCTAGGAATTTGGGATTCTGGATTTTTATTCAGATCATTACTTTTTATCTGTAAATTATTTGTGAGTGAAATAAATTTTGTATTTTTATATATTTAATTATCTACAACTTTCATGTTCAAAGTTTCTTTATTTGAGGTATAAAAAGTGGAACCTAAAATAGGTCCCAAAATGAATAAAGAATGAATAAAATAAAAGGTATTTTTATTGTATTTTGGCCCTTATGTCCCCCTACTTTATTCCTTGTCGACCTAGTCATCGAGATGCCTAGGTCTCGGGGTTTCGGATCATAAAATATTTACAATATTTTATTCTTTTTCTTTTCTTTTCTTTATTCTATAATTTTGTATTTAAAAACCGCATTTTATACACTATTTACACAAAGATGCATGAATGCTAAAATGCCTAATTTAAGCCTATTTACACGCATTTATCGAATAAAGACGATGAAATGTAGATTCATCATCCCCCTATCCTTGCCTTTGCTAGTCCCTTGCAAACACTTATGCAATAAGTGTAGAAAAGAAAAACAAAGAAAAGAAAAAGAAGAAATATCGATTAAATTTAATGATCAAACTTGTCTTCACAAAATCAAAGTTTGGAACTTAAGTCGGACCTTTGGAATTTTAGTGCGGGCGGAACCTTAATGAGAACCAAATTTGAAATCCAACAGTCCTTGAGAATCCCAAAACTCTGCCCAAGTCTCCTCAATAGCCAGGTTAGAAATATCTTAACTCATACGCAAACCCTTACAACTATGAATCTGACTCGTACAGTGTAAGTGATAGTGTCTCTCCCCAACTAGAATGACAAAGAGACTGACTACTCCAGTATGACAACCCAATGATTCCCTGATCCAACAACTCCTTCCTTGAGGAGCGGGGTATTCCCTTCTAAGTTCAAGTGGCAACCAGCTCAAGAGGAGGGGGTGAAGAGAAGAATGGACGATAGCCAGTGTAGCTACCTATCCTAGGATGCAAGACCAGTGTAGTCAACTCATCCAACTGCAGGCTCACATGATTTGACTTTGAAACTCAAGCTTGCTTATTGACTATACAACATATTCACATACTTTTGCAGGCATTTTACTTTTGTACAGGCATGTCTCTTTTTTTTCTTTTTTTTTTGAAATACTATTCACAGCAGCATTTACATAGGGAGTTTTTCCTCTTGAGCCAGTAGACTATCCCTCTTTTGAAGCTTTATCGAATCCCACACTCTCCTGTCTTTAGACTTCATTATTATTAGACGGGTTGGGGTGCACTTCCCTCCCTAGAGGAGGACAAGTGTTTCCACTTGTGTGCGTCTCATTCCGGCAAATCCAATCCCCTCATCACCCCAACTGAGTTGAGCCATGTGAAAGGTGCAGGTATCCAAGTTAGGTCATTATCAATAAGAGTCGTACGTGTGCTTCGAAATACTTCTACTTAGGCAGTCAAGAATCCATTGAACCAAGTCTCGTGATCCTCAAAGAATTAAGTCAACTATACCTGAAGTACCTCAAACCCACTTCCTATAAGGTTCTTGTTATTAGGTAGATTTTAAGGTCCAATCAAGCTCCAATCTCCGAATTTTACTTAGACTCGTTCAACTATCAAACTCAATCTGAAAAATGCTCATGTTATGCAAATGAAATGCAGAAACTATTTTTGTGATGCAATTTTCAAGATTTTTAACTTTTTATGGGTTTTTGAAAAGATGATGAAGCACATGCATTTTTTGTATTTTTTTTCGAAAAGATTTTTCAAATGTTTTTGGGATTTTTGAAAACAAAAGATTTTGGCTAAAAGCTAGGTTAAAAATATTTACACGGGAGTGCTTCTTATATTTACAAGAAGTGGATTTTAAGAATTTACAGGGTAAGTGATCACTTATATAAATATATATATAGTGGATTTTGGTGTGATGTATATATATTCCTCAAACTTATTTGACACAGGTTTTTCAAACTATTTTGAAAACTATAGTCCAAAATAAATTTTACAAACATTTTACAAACATGTACACACATTTGAAAATCATTTTGCAAAGGTTTTCAAACAGTATAGATAGATTTTTCAGAATATTTTCGCAACCATTTTTCAAATCATTTGCAAATCATTTTTAAAACTTTTTATTTCACACAAAGAAAATAAGTTTTACAAACCAAAATGTTTTACAAAGGTTTAAAACATGTAACAAAACGTTTTCCAAATAGTTTTCAAAAAGATTTTCACAAGATTTTCAAACTATTTTTCAAACACTTTGCAAAATATATTTTCACCTGATTTATTAATCAGTAGTTACAAAAAGGATTTGAGGAATAATCACATCTTTTTATTAAGGTTTTTAGTGAATTTTAAAGAATTATTAGCCAAGAAAATACGAAAGTACGAGTTATGGATAAAGTATATACATAGTATATACGACCCCCCTATACTTAGCTTGAGCTATGTCCTCATAGATCAGAGAGAAAAGAGAAGACATAACTCGTACTGAGTATAGGAAAATCTAAAGAATAAATGAACGAATGAACAAAAGAATGAGAAGTTGCCTGTCCCCCCTATACTTAGGATCAAATAATCCTAAGTTTATCAGACTGTACACATGGCAGGGAGGGTCAAGGGTGGGAATGAACAGATCGTACTCAGATTGTCTCCCCCTATACTTAGGGTAAGATAGTCCTAAGTATAGAAAAGAAGAGGAGACAATGGAGAGGATCGAAATAACTGAAAACTCGGGGTGTACACCCCCCTATACATAGGACAAAGTGCGTCCTAAGTATAGAAGACTATCAATAAGGGACAACACTTTTTTAGTTGAAAAAGAAAATCGAAAGGAAAAGAAGAAAAGAAGAAAAGAAATCAGAAGATCGAAGAGAGGAGATCGTGAGGATGTACACACCACTCCCCCTATACTTAGGGTAAAAGAAGCCCTAAGTATAGGCAACAACAAGAGAGATGAAACAGAACGAAGAATGAACACTCGGCTCGTCCACCCCCCTATACTTAGGACAAAGTACATCCTAAGCAAGGCAAACACGAGAATGAGTGGACGAGCAATACAGAAGATAGACATAGATACACGAAAGAGAATATACAACAGATATGGGTATACACAGGATCAAGAAGGTAGAAAGCGAACCTTCTTGCGGGACCGCTGAGGAATATATCTGGTATGGTGCAGGTCGACATTGGGGTCCACAGTGGACGGAAGCCGATCATGGTCGATAGAGTGTATGTCCTCGGTGGTCCTAGGGTGAAGAGGCACAGATGAGTGAATCGAAGAAGTACGACTAGGTCCAGCCTTGGGTGTCTCGCTGATATCAAAGTGGAATGGGACGAACTCATCATCATCGTAAGAAGTGTAGTCAGAGTCGTCCTGCGAGGTCTCGTCCAGGTCAAAATAAAAAGGAACGAACTCATCAGTGGAAGTAGTCGAACTCTGTTCGTCCTCTATAATCTCAACCGGATCATCTTTCTCATCAAAATGCCCGAATTCCCGACTAAAAGCAATCAAATCAAATTCGACCTTTTCAGTCTTATCAGAGTCTAAATGAACAGGAGCGGACCCATCAGTGGAAGTAGTCAAAACATGTGTGTCCTGTCTGGTCTCTAAATCTGACCTCCACTCAATGGTATCAATCGTGTAAATTCCGCGAATGTCATCAATACAATGCCAAGTCCCAGAAGAAGGAATTTCGAGGTCCATGCTTTCCGAGTCTTCCTCAATAGGGAAGAATTCTCGGGTCTCAGTGGAATCCAAAAAGCAGCAAAATGCTCTGATAGTATCATCAAGGTCATGGTCCTCGAGGTCAGCCACGACAGGTATAGTCACATCAGGTGCAGTTCTCTGGTCGGCCGTGGGTGCGGTGATCGACACTTCGCTCTCGTCAACAGGACGAAAGCAAATCTCTCCTGATCCGTAATCAATAACGACCCTCGCAGAGGCGAGGAATGGTCATCCCAGGATGATTGGAGAGTGCTCCCATGTGGAGGTCTCCATGGGCAACACGACAAAGTCAACATGGTAGCTTGTGCCCTGAATCGAAATGACAGCATTTTCAAGGATACCCTTTGGCCTCTTTATTGATCCATCAGCAAACTGTACGATCATCCTGGTATTCTTGAGAGGCCCTAAGTGAAGAGACTATACCAGCAAGAAGGGTAATATGCTAATCGAAGCACCACCGTCTAGGAGAGTGTGATCACATGTAAAGTCAGAGATGGTGCAAGTGATGAAAGGTGTGGAAGTATTCTTTTTCCTAGGAATGGTACGGTGTGTGATGGCATGGGCAGTGGCCATGGTTAGAATGTGGCGCTCAGATCTGCTCCTCCGCTTCCTCTTCTTGGGAAGAGGAGCGGATAAATCGGTCATGGCCTGCTGAAGTGGGGCACGGATAATCTCATGTATGGTGGCCACCACTTTAGGTTCAGTCAACATTTTTTTGAATTTTTGGACCTCCTCCATACAAGGGAGGAGGTCAGAATAAGCATATACACGAGGCATGCCAAGAGCAGTCTGTACAGCGGCATTCTCGGGGTCAAAGGTGGGACTGGGTGTGAGAGATTGTGTGGTAAAAAGGTCTAGCAAGTTGACGCTCTCTTCATAGTCTGACTCGATCATATGTCTCCTGAACTCTTTTTGGATTTTTAAATTTTCTCATTTCTTGTATTTTGGGCGATTGCAAGCTCTCATGGAAATCCTTAAATGATTCCATATCCTCAAAGATTGGAGCGACATTTTGGTCCTTATTTAAACTAGTAAGGTCGGCAATCCTCGAATTCATATGCTTCATCATCTGATTCAAGGTCTCAAGTGTGGAGATCATCAAAGGTGACTCCAAGATCTCAGGATCGGGTGTGTTGAATGTGGGCAGTGGGTGTGGACAAAAATAACATTCCGAATCAGGATACTCAAGGAAGAGCAGGTTGTCGAAATGCGTAGGAGATGGTGGTGGAAATGATTGGTGAAGATCAAAGTCCGAATCCTGAAATAGTGGGTTGGTCGGATATGTACAAAAATCAGGAGCAAAGTCCTACTGGAAAAAGTGAGGTGGACCGGCTGGAGTGAACGAGGGATCCGCAAAATCTGGACATAATGCGCTCCAGGGGTCCATCTCGAAATGAAAGGAAATGATCGGGAGAGCACGGCGGTCAAGTCAAGAGAAGTGAGAAAAAGGCGCAAATGCGTAGAGGCGATCTAGAACACACACAAAACAATCACAAGCAAGAAATGAAATAATACAAACCCTCAATTCACCTACTCAACTTGGTAGAGACCGAAAAGTCGGTCTTTTTATCTTGTCTGTTTTAGAGTTAGGTGAGAAGTCAAAGATTGCACACACACTTAGGGGGCTGAAATGGGATTCGGGCACTATCCTTAGTGTGTGTGCGAGCAAGTAAAAGCGAAGACAATGAGGGGGTTACTTGCCCCAATACAAGTTTTTCTTTTTTATTACTTTTAGGGTCGAGTAATGTTAACAGTCCCAATTTTATTGATTATCACTTTTTTGGATTTTTAATAAGCAATGCACGAGCCTAATGAGGAGTCAATTTTAGTTAGCACCTAGGTTTGGCAAAATCAGAGGGAGAGTCGGAAAAGAAATGCAAGCAGCAAAAACGATGGTGAATGCTAAAGCGTAAATGCTCACATTGCCTCCAGCACTCTACATGCAAAGATGCTCAGCAGAATTGAAACCTATCTATATGCAAATGCAAGCCGATGAAATCGCCCTAAGTGTGAGAAATTGCTATTATCGTGAAGAACCACAAGTCGGTCTCCGATCTACAATCCAAGAGTCCGATCTAGGCTCACCCCTCCTCCTCTCGACACATCAAGTTCAGGAGCAGCGTTTGGCAGGGTGGGCTCGCGGCACGAAGGCTCGAAAATGATGAGGCGACTGTTTAAAATTTTGACTAAGTCCAAACGAGACTATATGCACAGGCAAAGATATTAGGTGTTTGGCCTTAAGACTACGTCAAGCAACTCCTACGGCTAAGGCACAATCACACAAAAGAAATAAAATCGAAAATCGAATAACAAAGTAAAAAAAATGCGATGAAAACCCTGACAAAAGCCGCAGTGAGCCCCCATGTGTACAAACACCTGGAAATTAGGCTCAAGAGTCCAAAGTCCGGGGGTACCTGTATTATTACAAATATAGAGTCTCTCCCTCACTTAAATTACAAAAATAAATACTACACAAAAAATGCTCGAAAGTATGACTGTCTTCTCAAGACCTCCCTGCCTTCTTTGATGCTAGGTCAGAAGTCTCCTGCCGCCTTCACATGGGTGCACCGGTGCCTAGGGTGGAGCGCCTCCCTCGATCCGCGGATCCACGCACAAGTCCAACAAGGGAGAGTGATTAGACAAGTCAAACAATGATATCAAATAAAAGAGTAAATAAAGAAGGCAAAAATATAGACAAGTATCACAATCACAAAGCAAAAACCCGAACTACGCGTTGTTGCTCCCCGGAAGCGGCGCCATTTGTTGAACAGGATTTTTCACAGGTATAAAGTAATCCACACATGGCGGGATCACGATGTCGCTGAGGCGACCCGCGAGAAATCCTAATTCAAACAACAATTAACCCACAACAATCAAATAAAGCAATGAAGGTGTATGTGGAGTTAAAATTTATTATAACTCTACAACAAATATGTGTATAGGTGCAAGTATGTGTAGAGGTCGAACACAGAGAGAAGACAGGTAGAACGGGACAGAATTGCTCAAAAATGTGAATGTGATGTATTTGCCTATTTATGCTATTTTTTTGGGTTTTAATTTTATATTTTTTATTTAATTTTTAATTTTATATTTTTATTTAATTTTTAGTTTTATATTTTTTTGTATTTTGATTTTTAATTTTCTGATTTAATATTTTCTTTTTTATATTTTATATTTTTATATTTTCTTTTTCAATAAATAGAATATATACAAAGTATAAGAAAAGAGAGGATAGGGTATTTATAAAAACAGGTAAAAATACATAAAAATTAGGAAATGAAATATTTTTAAGCTTTTAATATTTTTCTAATGTTTTCATGATTTTTCTAGATTGTTCCTAGTTTATTTTTGTATTTTTAAAGTCAAAAATTCTAAAAACAGTGAATAAAATTGCTGGCCAAAATTAAAATGGGAATGAAAAATAGTGAATAGTGGCAAAATTTTCTTAAATTAATTTTAAATTAAAGATAAAAAATAAAGAAAATTCAAGAAAAGAATACACATTTTATAGATTATTTATGATTTTTATATATTTTTTTGAAGGTTTTTAAGTTTTATAATTTTTAGGAGTTTTCTTTTATATTTTTTACTGATTTTTGGTCTGAATCTAAAACAAACTAAAAGACGCAGAATATATTTTTTTGGGAATTTTCTGAGTTGTTTTTATAATTTTATGGATATTATAATGCAAACAGTGCTGAAAATGAGAGTTTTTTATTTTTTATAAATATTAAAATGCAATAAATATGCAAAATAAAAATATGATGTTAAACTACTATGTAACAGAGGCCTATGATAATTTTTAGGGGTTTTTTTGGGTTTTATATATGCATGCAAAAATTAGAGACAACGGCAAGAAAATACATACAAGCCAGTGGTATTAATGTATTTATCAGAAGAGTCATGGGCCTAAATGTAAATTCCCTCAAAATTATACAACTATATAAAAACTTTTCAGGACCAAATGCCAATAGCTAAAGCCGCAAGGGTCTTCTGGTAAAAAACCCTCCCACGCGCGTGCGATGCACGCGCTTGGGGAGGACTAGAAAGCAAACATCCAAAAACTACGGGGTTGTGTTGCAAAATGTCCAAAAACTTATAACTGCAATTAAATATTCTAGTACTAAAAACAAATACCCAAATCCCCTTGGGTTACTCTGCAAAATTTCCAGGTCACGTGCGTGGTGCACGTGACTGGCAGGGGCTCAATTGCAATATTCCAAAACTAGGGGGCTATAATGCAAATGTTACAAAACTTAATCAATGGCATATGAAAGATAGAGTCCTTAGTAAACAAATAATAAAATAGCCAGGGCGGGAATGCAAAATACCCTCGGCTTGGGCGCGATCAAACGACGTGGTGTGGGCCACTTAACCACGTGTCAAGCAGCGAGCGCACGATCCCCCTTCGGCTGATAACGGTCCAGATTAGATCGGACAAAGTCGATCAACGATGGTGGTGCTTCATCATCCGACGGCAGCTGTACCGCGGGGGGAGTGTTCCTGATCCAACAGCCTGGGACGTGGCTGGAAGAATTAAAGAAGAACTCGGTGGCGCCGAGCTTTGTTAAGGTGTTGGGCTCACTTCCGACCACCAAACCCTCGATGGAAGGGCGTGTCCGAATCCTGTTGCTCCTCCCCAACGCCCAATTGGTTCCTAGATGTCCGGGTGGTGGTGTTCTAGCCCCTGGAGCTCACGATGCTTCACTCGACCTGGGATCCTTCCTTCGTTGAAATCCGAGGCTTTAACGCCTCCTTCAGGTCCTGCGAGAAGTGTGGAAACACAACAGCATGAGGGCGCAAGAAACCTGGCTTCTATTGGGCGAAAGGGTGAGTGCGTGGGGTGGTGAAGGTAGCCGGAGCTCAAGAGCTCCGGCAACGTGGTCGGTTGGGATATGCTAAGCGAGTTAACAAACAAAATGCATAAATCAAATCCTAAGGGTACTGGCTATCTAATGAGCAAGAAAAACAACGCAAAAATGACCTCAAGCAGTGGTGCACTGCGAGATATGGATCTCGACGGTGGCGGCCGGAGGTGGATGGTGGAGACGCCTCTACGGCCGCCAGATCACACTGCTAGGGGGCTGGAGGACCTCTTGTCACCAGGCCCAATCCAGAGCACGCCCAAGAGAGGGGAGAAGACGGTCAAAGAGGGTTCAATGAAGAATGGGGGTTTTTGGTCATTTTTGAAAAGATGGTGAAGGAGGCTCCAAGATCGAGATGGATCTCACGAATCGATGTCCCAATCCTCGAGATAATGGCTTGGCATGTAAGAGCGATCTTCGAGGACAAAAAGTCGTGAAGAACTCATCATATAAGGGTGAAAGGGCCATCCTAGAAAAATCCAAGAAAACAGGTCAAAACCCACTCTGACACAGCCCCAGGGGGCGGGTCACGTCGACCAACTAGGAAAAACCCTGGAAAAAATTTTTGTAAAATCAATAAAAATAAGGAAATCAATTTATTAATTTTTAATTATAAAATAAAAAATTTTATTTTTTTATGAAATATTTTATAGTAATTTTTATTTATTTTTCTGAGGCTAATAATTGCAAGTTGCCATTTATACCTTTTATAGGTATCTATATCTACATAATTTAATATTTTATTTTTATTTTGTGTTTTTAATATATTTATTTTTGTTTATTATTTTATAAAATTATAAAGTATTTTTATACACTTAAAAATATTTTTATTTTATTTTTCTGAAGTGTTTTATATATTTAATAAAATAGAAATAGTAATTACATAGGTATGTATATAGGTATTATACTTATGTATATGATATACACGTATTTTATTTTGCATTTTCTTTAGGGTTTTATTCTAATTTTAATGTGCATATCTATTACAAATAATATTTACAAAATTATAAAAATATGAAATTATAAAAATAATGAATAAATAATAAAATGAATATTTTAATCTGTACAAGTATACAATAGGGGTCCAAAACTCAACTTTCAAACAGTAGCTTCGCCAAATGCGAAACCACCACCATTAAATAGCTTATTTTAAATTATATACAATTAAAGGTGAGTTTGATGCATTTGGAGTTTTTATTTTCAAGATACCGATCTGGGAAGTTAGGATTCTGGATTTTTATTCAGATCATAACTTTTTATCTGTACATTATTTTTGAGTGAAATAAATTTTGTATTTTTATTTATTTAATTATCTACAACTTTCATGTTCAAAGTTTCTTTATTTAAGGTATAAAAAGTGGAACCCAAAATAGGTCCCAAAATGAATAAAGAATGAATAAAATAAAAGGTATTTTTATTGTATTTTGGCCCTTATCTCCCCCTAGTTTATTCCTTGTCAACCTAGTCATCGAGATGCCTAGGTCTCAAGGTTTCGGGTCATAAAATATTTACAATATTTTATTCTTTTTCTTTTCTTTTCTTTATTCTATAATTTTGGCTTTAAAAACCACATTTTATACACTATTTACACAAAGATGCATGAATGCTAAAATGCCTAATTTAAGCCTATTTACACGCATGTACTAGGGTTTTTAAGGCCAAAATGATAGAATAAAGATGATGAAACGTTGATTCATCAGGTGGATAGTGTACAAAGCAGAGATCACATTCTGTCTACCAGTACAGTAGCAGATGTTATCGCAGAGCCGATTCAGACCCCTCCTGAGCTCAAGGTTTTACCATCAACGTTGAAATATGCCTTCCTTACACCCCCTCCCCCCCCCAAATGTTTCCGATCATCCTCAGCTCGCAGTTGACCGCTGAACAAGAATCTCACGTGCTAGAGGTTCTTGAGAGAAACCGCAAGGCCATAGGATGGAATATCTCGGATCTCCGTGGGATTAATCCAACGTTGTGCTTGCATCATATCTACCTAGAGGATGACTGTAAACCCTCACGTGAATGTCAACGCTGTCTAAATACAAATCTAAGGGAGGTTATCATGAAGGAGTTCAAGAAATGGTGTGATGTTGGCTTTATATATCCCATTTCGGATTCCAAATGGGTCATCCCTTTGCATGTGGTCCTGAAGAAATCTGAGATTACGATCGTTAAGAATGACCACGGTAAGGAGATTCCGACCTAGGTACCTACTTCATGGCGTGTCTGTGTAGATTACCGATGCCTAAACTTAGCTACCAAGAAGTATCACTTTCCACGGCCCTTTATTGATCAGATTATTGAGAGGTTGGCAGGGAAAGAGTTCTTTTGCTTCTTGGATAGGTACTCGAGATACAACCAAGTTGCTATCGCTCTTGAGGATCTGGAGAAAACTACTTTCACTTCTCCGTTTGTCACTTACGCCTTTAGAGGGATGCCCTTTGGATTGTGTAACGCCCCCGCTACATTTCAAAGGTGTATGTTGGTCATTTTGGCCGACATGGTGGATAATTTTCTTAAAGTCTTCATGGATGATTTCTCGCTCTATGGGATAGTTTTGACACATGTCTTGCTCATTTAAACCGAGTTCTTCAACGTTGCTGTGAGGTAAACCTAGTACTCTCGTGGGAGAAGAGTCACTTTATGGTGATTAATGGGATTGTATTGAGTCATGTCATCTCCAAACATGGTATGGAGGTTGACCTAGCTAAGATTGATGTGATTTCCAAGTTAGAGCCACCGCAGAATTTGAAGCAGTTGAGGTCATTTTTGGGACACGTAGAATTCTATAGGCGATTCATAAAGGACTTCCGCAAATCGCCAGACCTTTGACTGAGCTTCTTTTTAAGGAGACTGATTTTATTGTCGATGAGAAAGTCCTCCTTGCATTCAATCAGATGAAAGAAATGGTTACTAGTGCTCCTGTCTTACATCATCCTAATTGGTCTCTTACTTTTGAGATCATGACAGATGCATCAGATTTCGCAGTCGGAGCGATTTTATGACAGAAGGGATGGGATACCATCTGCTATACACTTTGCTAGTAAGACTTTGGATGAAGCACCGTGGAATTACACAGTTACAGAGAAGGAGATATTAGCAGTTGTGTTTGGGCTAGAAAAGTTCAGATCCTACCACATCGGTTCACACGTTATTGTGTACACAGATCACACTGCCATACGATACTTGCAGGCAAAGAAGGATGTGAAACCACGCCTTATCAGATGGATCCTTCTTCTCCAGGAATTTGATTTAGAGATTCGAGATAAACCTAGAGTGAAAAACGTTGTGGCAGGTCACCTTTCCCTTATCACAGATACAGAGACCTCTGAGCATAACATGATTCCTATTTTCGAAACCTTTCCAGATGAGGCCATTTTGTCTGTGGACTCACTACCATGGTATGCTGATAATGTGCACTATCTTGTCTCCAAGAAAGTTCCACAAGATTGGATGAAGTACAAGATAGACAGATTTCTATCAAAGATTCATTATTCCCAGTGGGAGGATCCGTACCTATTTCGTGAGGGTGCGGATTGTATCTGGAGAAGGTGCATTCCTCAAGAGGAACACACCACTGTACTTGAGCACTGTCACAAACTAGAATCTAGTGGACATCATTCGGTGAAACGCACGGAAGCAAAGGTCTTACAGAGTGGCCTATGGTGGCCCACATTGTTTAAGGATGCTACAGAGTATGTTTGAGGTTATATTGATTGTCAGAAAATGAGAGGAACTGTTGGTTCCAAAGATACCATGCCCCTAAAATATATACAGATTTCTAATGTTTTTGATGCTTGGGCATAGACTTCATAGGCCCATTTCCTTTTAGTCAGGGATTTCAGTACATCTTGCTTGCCGTGGATTATATTAGTCAATGGGTGGAGGCTATCCCCACCCGAGCCGCAGATAGTCGTACAGTGTGTTCCTTTCTCAAGGATAATATTATTGCGTGGTTTGGTATACCCAAAATACTGATTGCAGATGGGGGAAGCCATTTCAATAATAGAGAAGTAAAGAAGCTTGTGAAGGAGTACGCCATTGAGCACAGAGTTGCGTCTCCTTACCACCCTCAGACTAATGGCTTGGCAAAAATTTCAAATAGGGAGATCAAGACAATATTGTAAAAACTTGTTTGTCCAGATAAGAAGAACTGGTCACAGATGCTTGATTCAGTTCTATAGGCTTATCGGACGGTGTACAAGTCTCCTTTGGGTATGTCTCCCTACAAATTTGTGTATGGAAAGCCATGCCACCTGCCAGTGGAATTAATTCACAAATCTTTATGGGCACTCCGCGTATGCAATCTAGATTATGAGAAGGTAGGAAAGAATAGGAAATTGGATATGAACAAAATATTGGAATTCCGAGACTTTGCATATGATAACTCACTTATGTATATGGAGAAAGTCAAGCGCTGTCATGATAAACACATTCGTAGAAAGACTTTCTCCCTTGATCAAAAAGTTTGGTTATTAGATGCTAAGTTGAAGTTGTTTCCAGGAAAATTGAAAAGTAAGTGGTCAGGACCATTCATCGTGAGATCTATGCGTGACAATGGGAGTATTGTCATATCTGGATTGTCATCTAACACAGAGCCATTTGTTGTGAACGAACAGTTGCTAAAGCCATATCTAGATCATGATACATTCATGTCCGTCGTTGATTTGATATCTGTGGTATCAGATGATGATCTTTTGATTCCATCTTCTGTGTTTGATACATGATCATCCACTCCTCTTGTATATCCTTTCGTTCCACTCTTTCTTCTCCCGTTTTATCATTCACCCCTTTTCTGTGTGTGTATATATGCTATACTTAGGATGTGCTTTTTCCTAAGTATTGAGGGTGAATGATTTGTGTTGTTCATATTCGTCCTATTCATCACTCTTTTTGGTGTCTATACTTAGGGATACTGTACCCTAAGTATAGGGGGTGATGTTGTTCATATCGTGTCTTTTTATTTTTGAATATGTACATTCTCTTCATCGGTTTTCCCCTTTTGTACACTCTACTATACTTAGGATTGCTTGATCCTAAGTATAGGGGAGATCAACAACTTTTCTTCTTTTTATCTTTTCTTTGAGTCATTGTAGCATAGGAGTCTTTTCACTTTTCTATAATTAGCATGAGTTATGTCTTCCTTTTTCGCTCTCTGATCGCTATGCGGACATAGTCCGAGCTAAGTATAGGGGGTGTCGTATATATTGTATATATGTATATACTTTAGACAAAACTCGTACATTTGAATATGTTTATTTGGGGGGTTGTTTATATAATTTTGTAAAATCCACGTGTGCAAAACAAAAAACAAAAGCAAAACAAAAACAAAAAAAAACAAAATCAAAATAAAAAACAAAAACAATACCAAAAACAAAAAAATTAAAAAAAATAAAATAAACAAAAAAAAAACAAAAAACAAACAAAAAACAAAAAAACTTCTATATACTTGAATATATTTTACTAACCCTTTTTTCCTTAAAAACTACAAAACCCAAAATCTATAAAAAATTGCATAATTAAAAAAAAACCTTTCTTTTACATCTGTATTTTTCTCCATAAATCCATAAAAAGTTCAAAATTAGAAAATTGTTTTAAAAAAATGTTCTTTTCACATGTGCATCATTTCTTTTCAAAAAAAACTATGCATTTGCATGTGCATTTTTCAGGATAGTATTGACATTTAAACTTTGTCTAGAATAAAATTGAAGAATGGTGCTTAGTTGGGCCTTAATCCACTTAATTCCAGAGGAGCCATATAAGAAATGGAGTTAAGACTTTTCAGGTCCTAGTGACTTAATTCTTTTAGTCCATAAGACTATGTTAACATGTCATCTTGATTTGTCTAAGTAGAACATTTAAGAAGAGACACATGATTCTTTCAGACCATGGCTTATCTTTGACAAGCACTCTACACGTAGCTCTTCATTGATGAGGTAGTGAGGAGGCAAAATCTTTTAGCTTGGGGTAGCATACGAGGGTAGTACATCTAGGCGGAACCTCTCGTCTTCCTCTAGGGAAGGAAGTGTGTCTCAACCTGGTCTAGTGATTTTGAGGTCTAAAGATAGTATGTTGTGGGGTTGCAATAATGCTTCAAAAGAGGGATAGTCTATTGGCTCAAGAGGAAAAACTCCTTATGTACATGCTGCACCTTGTATATGCTTTCAAAAAAATGGAAAAAATGCAAGAACCTCCAAAAGTGGACAGGCCTGATTGAAAACTAAAATGCCTACCGGAGTGTATATACAAGGATTAAAAAAATCAATAAGAGCTTCAAAGAGAAATTTTTGTAAGCTTGCAGCGGATGACTTGGCTACACTGGTCATGCATCCATGGATAGGTAGCTACACTAGTTACCGTCCATTCTTTTCTCCATTCCCTCTTCTTGAGCTGGTTGTACTTGAACTTAGAAGGGAATATCTCTGCTCCTCAAAGAAAGAGTTGCTAGACCGGGGAACTAGAGTTACCTTATTGAGGGAGGTTGTTTCTTTGCTACTTCTGAGATGGGGAGCTATACCTCACTTACAGCATACAAGTAAAGATTCATAGTCATAATAATTGGTGTATGTAGACTCGTTCTGACCTGACTGTTGAGGAGACCTGAATAGAAGTCTTGTGGAACTTAGAGGCTGTTAGGTCTTAAATCCCTCTCCCATTAAGGTTCCGACACACCAATAATCCAAAGTTCCGACAGAACTCCAAACTACAATTTTATGAAGACAAGTTTAATACTCAATATTATCCTACTTTTTTATTTTCCCTTTCTTTTTCTTTTTCTTCACTTATTCTTTCAAATAAGCGTTTATTAAGGGACTAGCAATGGTAAATCATAGGGGGATGATGAATCTGTGACCAGTCATCTTTATTCATTTTTTTGCTTAAAATCCCTTATAAAACTCATGTATATTTTACTAACTCCATATTCTTACTAACTCGCATCTTTGTGTAAATATTGTATATTTGTATATTATTTTAACCTAAAATAAATAAAGAAAGAAAGAAAGGAAAAATAAAAAAAAAGAAAATAAAAAGGGAAGACTGTATATATGTAATGGATATAGGCTGACCTGAACTCCGAGAGAAGGTCAAGACTTGACATGATCGACTGGGAATAAAGTAGGGGGAGATAGGGTCCTCAATTAGAAAATTCAAAAAAAATTGTTTGTTGTGTATATTTGTATACTTCACTATTTTATTTGTACCTTAGTTGACCTCAAATCAAATAACTTTCAAAACCAAAGTTGTAAATAAAAAGGTATTCTAATTAATAAAAAAAATTGCACAATTAAATCATGTATAGAATAAAAGCAACCACACTTGGAAAAAGCCACTAAGCACTAATTGAAAGATCAATTCTGGCTCCATATGATCTCAAATTGAACCAATCTCACTTCCAATGGTTTCTAAACTAAATTATCTTTAAAATGGCTGTATTTTCATAATTAAGGAGTTTTGAGTAAAAAATTGGTTTTCCAGGGTGGTTTGTGCAATTTTCCTATGTATTTTGTACATATTGTATTTGTATATATTTGTAAATATTTTTTTACTAATTATATAAAATAAAAATAAAAATAAAAAAAAATATTAAAACAAAAAAAGGAATAACTTACTCATTTACACATGTATATAATGCCATATATGTATATAGTATATGTATATAGTTGCTATTCTCAATTAACCGCCATAAAAAATAAAAAAAAATAACATTTTTATTAAAATAAATAAAGTGAGAAAAATTCAAAAAAATTAGTTACTTTTATAAATAGTTTTATCTCTCTTTATCTTTATCTCATTTCAATTTTCATCTATCTTATCTCTTTATCCAAAAAGTCAAAAATTCAAATTTCATCTCCATTATCTTTTCTATTTATATGGCTCCTTCTCCTTCATTCCAACTTGATCAATCTTTGGTGAGAGGAGTCCGATCTACGAGAGTCTTCCTGTCGAGAAAGGTGCCTAGCCTCCAAGCCGTCCGGTGACAGCGAGTTGGCCTTCATCGAGGCGATCATGTTAGTTTTCCGGTCCTAAGATGAGATCCATCATCATTTTCTTCTTATCTTTGTGGTAGATTAATCGTAATTTCTCGCATTTTCTCTTCATTGTCAAATTATTCATCTAGATCTTAGAATCATCACCCATTATGTAATCTGCCACCGACTCGAATTTTTCATCTCACGTTCTTGATCTCTCTGCATTCGATTTCTATCTTCCATGATCTAAAAACTCCGACCATGCACGGTGGCCGGAGAATTGGATTCGATTCCTTTCACTTTTGTTGGATCCCGATTCATTTAAATAAAAAAAATATATACATTTTTTGTTTTATTTTTCTCTAACATTTGTTTTGTAGAATAAAATAAAAAAAGTATAAAAAAAAGGATTTTTATTTAGTATTTCATTAACTGTTTAGAATTAAAAAGAAAAAAAAAACAAAAAAAGAGTAGCGGAGCACCGTCTCTGCGGCCACCCTCCGCTGCCCCCTCCTCATCTGCCATCACGCTCCAGGACGACTACCCCTGTATAGCAGTTCTGGACCTCCTTCTCCGCTGCACGAGAGCGGTGCCCTTCAATCTTCTCTTGCGCGAGTCCGCCTGTTGCCATCAACCACCACCTCCATCGAAGATTTCAACAGATCCCCCTGCTCAAAGTCCCTACGCACGGCGCGTCACCGCCCCTATCTCCTAAGCCGCTGTACAGATACCATGCTCCGGGAGAGGAGTGCCGCTACACGCAACTCCCTTGTTGACTGAAGCCACCATTTCCACTGCTCATACGTGCCTCCAGCATGCATCGTCGCCCGCGCGAGCCCCGCCTCTGCCTGGTGCGGAGCCCTCCTCCGCCTGCGGCGGAGTCGCTCCAGCGTGACCCTGACCTCCGCCGTCTGCCCACCTTCGTGAACTGCCACTCCACACCTCTGAAGATCCAACAACCGCGGGAAGCTCTCGATCCACGTCCGCAGGCATCAAAAGCAGATCGCCACAGTCTCGTGTTTTGGAGAGAAGGGGAGGTGACGACGCCTCCATCTTGGATTCCTTTTTGATGAAGATCGAAAAGGATAGAACTTAGGGTTGATTAAAAAAATGGGCAAATTACATATGCACCTCTGAAGATTCCTTATTTTACCAAGAAGCCCCTGCCTCCATTACAAAGCACGTGCTTTGCATGTTTGTTTTGGGTAAATTGTGTTTTTCATCTTGCTTTTACTTTCTTATTATTTTCTGATGCAAAAACATTGAATAATTACGTTACAGTCCCTGTGATCCAAACTAGTATTTTCTTGTGTTTTTCTCATTGAAATAATTACTGGCTATGCTTAAAAATTGTGAGAAAATCATGCTACACTTCTGATGTGATTATCTTCCTAGTATAAAATTTTCATTGCATTTTAATTTCATTTATTATTATTAAAAAATAAAAAATGTCATTTTTTGCTTTCTAAAATTCAAAAATTTGTAAAAAATCGAAAATAACTCCAAAAATTCAAAAACAAATTAAGGTAGGTTTATTTCATTGTCTTTTAATTTTTTTGCAAATTTCGTGCATTAATTATCTATAAAACCCAAAAAATGAAAAATACAAAAAATCTTATAAAAAACAAAACAAATTCTACAAAAATCCCAAAATTGTGGTTTCACTTCCTATTTATAGATATTTGCATTTAGTTTGTAATAAAAACAATTGCAAGGAGTTTAAAGCACTTAAAATTATTTTAAGTTGGAAATTACTCCAAGCTGTGCACAATTTCGCATTTTCTCACTGTTTGATTTTTTAAAAAATACAAAAACATATGAAAATTTCACAAAAATTCCCAAAAACATTTGAAAACTTTTAAAACCCAAAAATATTTTCTCTTAATTTTTCTGAGCATTTTTTATAAATTGAAAAAATACAAAAAGTGTTGGTGTACGTATTTTTGATCTTGTGAATATTGCTCCGTATTATTTTTTAAAATAAAAAATTGCAAAATCAAATCATTAAAATTTTGAAAATTAGAAAATAAAAAAATAGAAATAAAAAAGATATTAAAAATTTAAAAAGATAAAAAATAACAAAAACGAAGGATAGTTATCCTTTGAGATTCATGTTTTCTTTTAATTGATTTTCGATTAGGTGAATAACCCTCGAGATTTGTAGCCCCCCTGAGTTCGATCTTGTCTGCTATACAGGTTAATAAGTATCAAAAAAATATTTGTTTGTTTGTCACGGGATTTTTCGGGATAGCAACGACACTCACTATTCATACCTTTATTTTCGATCCTTGAGATTTTTGTGTGCAACAACAAGTCTCCAAGAGTCTAAGTTTTTGATATTATTCCAAACCAAGACAATAATTATCTCTCTCCCCAAAAAATAAACTAAATTTAGCCTTTCTATTCTAATCAATTCCTTATCTACTCTTGCTGCTCTCTCCTATTTTTGGGTGTAGAACCACCAACATCTACGTCTCTCGAGTGCCTCGAGTCTCTAAAGAAACTCTCCCTCGATAGAGGGCCCTCACAACAAAGTCAAACAAGAAATATGGTTAGAACATATTATACAAAATTGAATAAATATAGAAGACTTATTCGTATAGCACATAATAAACAAAAACTAAGCAGACTACTCTACTCTACTAAACCATTGCTCCCTGGCAACGATGCCATTTGTTGGAGAGGGGATTCAGTCGGTCTGCTAATCTAACAAGCTAGAAAAGCGATTGATGCGTTGAACGAACACAACACCCAGTTCAACAACTATCAAACCCATAATATATTATAAAATCAATAAAAATGTATGTGAGTAAGAAATTTATTTTAGCTCTACAAAAGTTTGTGTATAAGTCAAATGTGTAGAGTGTTGAACCATTGAGAGAATAGGATAATAGAGAAAGAATAATTGGTGTACTTAGGTTTCTTCTTTTTATTTTTCAAATGTTTTTATGGGTTTGTAATTTATCTTATATTTTTAGGAATGTTTTATTTATGCAAATGTTGTTTATTAATTTCTAGTGTGATAATATCTATATATATATATCAATGTAGGTAATATATATAAAATAGATATATGTATAAAATAAAGGGAACTTGATTTTTTTAAATTAAAATATCAAATGTAGTCAAAATTTCCAAAATAAACTATTTTTGTGATTTTAATTTTTTTGTCTATTTTTGGGGAATTTTAGGGTATTTTTGAGAATTTTCTCAACGAAAGTTATGAATTCTTTGAACTATTCAAAGGTTTCAGACTTATGATGTAATAGGGAGATAAAAGCACATTGTGAATGGTCATCAATAAACAATAAATAATATCGATATCCATTTCAGGTTACGGTACCACATGCAGTAAAGGTTATTATAAAAACTTTAATTGCATCATGGAAGCATGAAGATCGCACCATATGCGATCGAGAGTGACTAGTCATACTAGTAGCTCGGAGCCGCAAAATTTAAAAATTTTAAAGCGATGAAACCACATGATCTGGGAACAATTGTCAAATCATTTCATTTAAACCATACAATAGATATTGGAATACCTCTTGAAGCATGGTTGCGATCAAAGCCTCTAAATGAAGAGACTGTCGGTATCAAGTCCAACCTAATGGAGGAGACGATTGCAAGCACATTGATGAAACATGTCCTTCTCTCAATACAATATGTTGGTCCAATCAACGGATCTCCTGATTTCATCACACAGAATCCGAGGTCTTCTTCATGTACCGGAAGCACCGAGGAATACGAATATCCACGAGTAGTCGAAGCGGCAGCACAATGATGTAGCGATGAGGGTGATCCTCTCTATGTCAAAAAGAGGATGGCCACTTTAGAGAGTGAGAGAGGGGCATGTATGATGTTGAGAGAGAGAGAGATTGTGAATTCTATGTTGTAAAAGAAGATCTTGGGTTTCCCCTACTTTTATAATATTTTGGATGTCCATGGATCTCAATCCGTGGACAACACAAATCCAATGGTTGAGAACGATTTCTGTTTCTTTCAATGGCCATGATTTTTGTAAAAACATAAAAACAATTAATATAATTTAATTAAATATACATTGAATAAATCATCAATATAAATTAATTTAATGAAATAAACATACCATGAAGGATTAGGAATGAGGCAAGACTCCTTCCAATTGATGGGGGATGACAATCTTTACTTAAAAATTAAGAGTGGAAGTCCACCCTCCTCTTGTGGAAGGGGGCCTCCTATTATATGAGATCTTATCTCGTATAATCTTCATTATATACGTCAAATTTTATTATATATTATTTCACAATAATAATTCCAAATATTTTTGTGAAATTTTAATCATGCCATTGGAAATTTGTAAATCATATTCACACATCCAAAATAAAATGTAAATTGCATTTTCAATTAATTATGTCCAATGTGAATCCAATTCACATTCAACATTTAAATTGTAAATGCAATTTACAAATAATATAAATAACATTTATAATACGCATGATTAATATGTATATTACTATCCACATTATTCATATCCATAATAATTAATTCACATTCATATCTCAAATCCAGATCTCAAGGACCTCATTGAAGCTTGATTAAATCAAAACAGTAAATCTAATGTCCTTATTGCATCTGAATCACATTCATATAAATGTCCAACATTTGGACTAAGATCAGATGACTTCTCTATTGAGAAGAGTCACTAAAATCTAAACATGTTTCATCACTCCCTAGGATGCTAGCATCATGGTTATTCATTTGTTTATGATCACATCACCCTTGAGTATTCCTAATACCCTTACAACCTGCATAGTGGAAGCATAAGAATAAACCTGAAGTTTTAGATCTTATTTACATTGTCTTACTCAGGGTTTAATCATTAAGTTCCTCATTTAATTATTGGGAGTGGGTATCGACCATCTACTTTACAAAAGCATATATCATACATAAGAATTGATCATATACTTTCCAAAAGCATATATCAAACATACAAATTCAATCAAGCTTCCAAATCAAGATGATTGAGCACGGAATTTTATCCCAATATCTCATCAGTGAGCTCATGTCTTCCAGTTTAGTAATGAACCTGTATGATTCCTTTAAGAGATCGTATTACTCATATATCCTTGTATGCACTCCAGCTCACTGGTGTATAGACCTTGATTAGATCATCAACCTATCGATCTGCCCAAATGTACGGACTCAAACATATAGCAACGCATATGTATCTGGTCAGAGTATGCATGCCTATATCATGACATTATGCGATTGTTTTCTCCATCTAGTTAAGTCAACTCTTTCACCTAACTTATCTAATACCTCTGAATCTCTATTCCTATGTAGAGGACATGCATCAAGGGGTTAGTTAGATATCGACCTTTAGAGAAGAATTGCCATATTCTTCTCAGGATGGAGATCTCTTTACAATCACTTGACGGTGCTTGATGAATCTTCAATCTTACTCTTTAGATAAAATCCAAGCATCAACATCAATTATTCAACATCTGAATCAATAGATGAGTGATCATTAAGATGGCCATGCTACATAGACTTAATTATACTAAGGGCCCTATTATGCATATTAGTTATTCCTCATTTTCAAATCAGGGAATAATTAGCAATAATATTTGTTGCATAATGGCTCGTCGTGGGCTCGCATGTCCAACATGTATCACATACATTGTTATATATTTGATAAAGAATACCCTCACATCGTGTAACCTTGTTACAAAAGGGTGCTCTGGTCATATTACCTTGAATGCAATGTGCATATGTACGTATGGACCAGTAGGAAATATAAGACTCCATCCTTTATCAATCTAGTGATCTTACAAACAGATAAATGACCAAGCCATTTATGTGAATCATGTTCAAATGATTTCTATCCTCTCTATTTTTATGGGTTTTTATTAGTGGGTGTTACATTCATTACAGATTCATCAATGCATAATTTATGGAGTCCACCAAAAGCTAGAATACCATCTGTAATATATTTATCATAACGACTTATGATAAGTTTCATACAGAATAAGAATGAATATCAATTACTAACTAACTTATATACAGATAATAGGTTCCTTCTAACATCTGGAACATAAATACATTCTTTAAGTGCTAGAACTCTCCCATTAGATAATGATTGTTAGCAGGTTCCTACGATGGTTGTTGCAATAGTTGCATCAGATCCCATCTGGATGACTATCCCCCCTTCATCAAGATTCCTAGTTTGTTTAAATAGATGCAACAATTTGCATACATGAACATAAGCACTGGAATGAATGATCCAATTACCTTCTCATCCTATAAGAAAATTGGTTTCAATGATGAAGGTAGATTTAATAATTATTGGTGCATTATCTTTCTCTATGTTTTCAAGTATTATGAACAATTATGACTCCAGTGGTCTAGCTTCTTGTACTGATGACACACATCAGTCTTCTTTGATGATGTCAGTGTGAAGCATGAGTAGAAGATCCAACAGCTTGACTTTTCTTCTTCTTTTTCTGGACCGAACCTTTTTTAGCCCCATGCTTCTAATAGTGCTTCCCTTTGGCACGTGCAACCATTCCAATGATAGCAGGATTCTCTTTCTTTATTACGTCTTCTATAGACTTTAATGAAGCCATGAGTTCAGCATTTGTTAACCTCATATTATTCATGTGGTACGATACCGTAAAGTTAGTGAAAGACTTCTTTAGATATAGCAGAATAAAGTCGCACTGCATGCTTGTGTCCATCAGAGCCTCCAGTGTATCCAGTCAGAGAGATAACCAAACATTTTCATTACGTGCTCTCTAACGGAAGTCCCTTCCTGCATCTTGCAGTGAAGAAGTTCTTTCGTTATATTGTAATGTTGAGTGTGGTTCACGTCACCCAATATATCTTTCATATTCATTATTATATCCTAGCAACCATTCATGTCCACATGTTGCTTCTATAGCACATTGGATAGAGATCCCGGTATATAACACATGCCTACTAATTGACCTTCATCATATTTTTCATTGCATTTGAGTTCTTCCAATGTTTCAGGGTTTGAATGCTTGTTTCTGGTGGGCACACAGCGGATGCACCTATATAAGGAAGAGCCTCCAAGTTTCAGATCCAGTCCAAATATATGGGTCTAGTCAACTGGTTGATCTCTAGACGCCTGGTAAGCAGGTTCATGTATTTCATATTTGAAATTAAGAATGCACTACATTAGAGCATATAAATAATTATATATTAAAATTATATTCTTTTATTAAGATATTAGACCAAATTAGTCTTTCCTTTTAAACACCATTCCCATATTAAACTTTCAGAGCAAGAGATATACTTACTGTTATATCTCTAGCAAAATATAAGATCTTTTTACTGTTGTTACATATCAATAATATAAGAAAATACAACTTGTATAAAAAGAAGCGGGAACTTATTCTGCCTTGCAAATCCAATTTGCAAATAATATTGATGAATACTGATTCATCACTTTTCTTCTTTATTTTATCTTTAAAACTCTATCTAGTTACATGTAAATATAGTTATCTTGTACTAATTAGCCTTCTTAAAAGTACTTAAATATTTGTATTTAAACATAAAATGAAGGAATAAAGAAAATAAAAGAAAAATAAAGGATGTATTGGAAACACTGACTGACCCTAAACCTCGTGAGTAAGTCAATATTGACTTGGTCGACAAGGAATAAAATAGGGAGAGATAAGGGTAAAGAAATACAGACAAAATAACATTGTCACCTAGAAACCGTAGGTACCCAACAAACCAAACATATAGCAAAAACATACACTACTTTATACACTCTCATACATACTTCAAATAAAAAAATTTTCAATACAAAACGTGTACACAAAAACATATAGAACAATACAAAAATAGTTGCACATGAGAATAAGGTATAGTATGACAGGGACACAGATGAGAAAGCCGTAAATAGAACTTCATAGATCCATATATTCTCCACATGAACTCAAAATAGACCAAACTCACCTTTATTGTACTCTAAATTAAATTATCTATCTAATGAAGGTGGCTTCAATAAAATTGGAGTTAACATATAAAACTTGGCTTTTGATTGTACCTCATACTTGCATTCTTTATTCAAGTTATTTCGTTCTTTATATTTTTATTTTAAAAATATTATAAATATTATTTGAAATATATTAATAAAAAATATAAAAAGAAACCACTAAAAATTCCTTAAAATAAATAATGTGATATAACATATAGGTATGTTATACCTATAATATGCATACCAGTACTTATTTAGGTATGCAAATAAATGAAGAAAAATAAAATAAAAATATGTAAATATATATTTAAATATGTTATAAATAAGTAAATTATTTATATAAAATATTAAAATACTAAATAAAAATAAAAATAAAAAATGATATATATAGGTATTTATACATATAATTATAAATGAAAAATTAATATATATATATATATATATAACAACTCGATATATATAAATCAAAATACATAAAATAGTACATAAAATAAAGAATAACTTTCACATTATGATAAAAAAATTAATAAAACAATTTACTATTTTATTTTCCTTTTATACAAGTTTTTATTTATGTCTTGTCTTCTTTTGGCCTACATGGACCAATGGGAGGTGAGTTTGAGTGGACCTGGGTCAACTCCCTAGTCTCCTAGACCTTGAGAATGTCGAACACTAACCTTGATTCTTCTCCCTATTTTAGCATTTGCTACATTGAACAAATTGCCTCTCCCATTTCAAGAAATTTCTTCCTCGATCTTTGCTCTTCCACGCCAGACCAAGTCCTTGGTCAATCTTACATAGATCCTCATGGAAACCTTAGGTCTTTGGAGTTCCTTCATCACTGCTATAAAAAAAACCCTAGGCCCCAATTCCAATTTTAATCCCTTGTGAGTAGCTTTTTCCACCTTCTCGAATCTCGGAGTGACTCTTTGTGACATGAAATGGTTCTCATCTATCCACAGTGAGGAGAAGGCGATTATGAGGTGATTCAAACCTCATGGGAGCTCCGTTGTGCATGTCTGGTTCCTTGGATTTCTAGGTTAGGTGAGCCCCTATCTTGGTTATTTTCTTTGTGCATATTCATTCCTAGCATAGAAGTAGTTTTATTTTCCTTTAGATTTAGCCTAAATAATTCAAAAACTCCAAAAATTTGTATGTTAAAGCTTCAAGCTCCAGTTCTGTTCACTGCTTTTCTAGACCCTGTTTCAACTCCACTTCACCTTCATCTCCTTTCCTTTCGCTTCTCCATCACCCTGATCATCTCCTCCACTCTCGTTCTTATTCAGAATGCGCTCACCATCTCCATCTCTTCTTCCTTCTTCAGAGACTTATCATTGTACCCCATTCCCCACTTATTCAACTCCAAATGAGGTTGAGGCAGCTTTCCCTCGACCTCCGACTCTTTACGTACATGAAAAAGTGTCAAGGAACCCTTCTTGGGTTGATCTAGAACCAGCACATATCGTTCTTGGATGCAGAGCTTCCACGACCTCCAAGTCCTCTTCCAATGAGGCCTAGACATATCGAAGGCTTTTGATGGGTGTAGGAAACTTCTAGCTATGTTTTGGGACCGTCAGCAACCTCTCTTGTGGCCGGACATCGGAGAGTGACTCGATCGAAGGAGGCTAAGCTTGCACATTCTTCCATGTTCTTCCAACAAAGCAACCACCAACAAATCGAGCGAGGACTCTAATGAATCACTAAACACCCTATGTTAACTTGTTGTTTTATTGTTGTAGTCGGGCAATTAGGATCAATTAAAACAATCCACAGGAACAATTATCAATCAATCAATCAAGGTGCAGTTTTTTTTATTTTTAACTTGGATATGCCCAGGGTTGACTGAAGGAGGCAAACGAACATATTATGGTTCATTCATCAAACTTAATGATGATTTTCTTAGCAAAAGGATGCAGATGCAAAATGCGATTGAATTATATTCTTAAGAAACAAGCAAATTAGCAAAATATTTTTTAATACAAAATCAAATCAATAAAGCAAGTCATAATTTTCCTCTATAAACCTAATTGAATTATGCACATTAAGCATATTTTTGTGGATTTTTTGAGGTTAGAAAGAAATAATAAAAAAATGACATTTTTTAGTTGTTTTTATGCAAATTCATGAACAAACCATATGAAAAATTAATGAAACTCAAATTGAAGCTTAATTAGGATGAAATGAACTTACATTATTTTTTCAAAATTTTCTTACAATATATGATTTTTTATGAATTTTTTAATGAAATAGAGTGAAAATGAGTAATTAATTCTTAATACCACAATACAAATACACACCAGACCAAAATTATTTCAAATAGATATTTTATATATAATCTAGGAGAGTTGAGTTTGTGGAAAAATAGTATGTGTCGATCAAATTAAAAATCAATTATGAAATTCAATCAATAATTATTCTGGGGACAAGACATCACAATTTATCATGAATTTTAGCATAAGTTAGTAAACAAGTAAACACACATAAGTAGAATTTTTAAGATTTTTTTAAGGAAGTTATGAATTACTATGATATTTATAGTCTCTGATGGTCAAAATTACATTGATTCTCAATTTTTGAATTTTAACATATCATTCAATACTCAAAAAATTTTAAAACATATGTATTTTGGTAGAAAACTCAATGATGAACCATTGAGGTATTTCTAGTTCAATAAAAAGGTCAATGGTAAAAGTCCAAAATAATGCTCAAACATAGGGTTCTCTTTGCAATACAAAATAAGAAGTTCAGAAAAATAAAGTTATTCCTAATGTCCTTTTTTACTTACCTAGACCTCTACGAGTCATTTATGCAATTTTTCCAAAAGAAATAGAGAGGCCACGTCTTCTTCTTACTCTCATCCCCTGGATTCCAAGAAATGGAAACCCACTCAGTGATCTGGTTGTGGCCACAAGAGGATATTGTGGATGGCGAAACATGCTCATGTGCGGAGGGACAGGTCGATGGCGTGTCCATGCACGATTGATGGGGAGTGGCGGTAACTACGGGAGACGATTGGCAGACAAGGGTTTGCCTGCAGTTGAGGGTGGCCTGCGAACGTAGAGGTCCTCTATGCGATCGTCTACAGTGATCAGGCTGGAGCATGTGGAGCTGAGGTTGCGCGTGAGTAGTCGTGGATCTGGATGTACGGGAGGGAGGTCAGCAACGATCATGGGCGGTTGCTAGAAGATGGTACGACGACCACATGAGGTTGTAAGCGGGCAGACAAATGTACGTTGGTGAGGCATAGCAGCCGCGCGAGGTAGTGGATGTTGTTGCTTGGGTGGTTCCCTTCTTCTTTATAGGTAGCTGGTGACGATTCTTCATGGTTACACCTGCATGAAAGCCCCCTCTTGAGCAAGGATCGTCTGGAAACTATGCGAAAAAGGAGACGAGTAATGGGGCTTCTAGTTTTGGGAATAATATTCAAAGAAAATATCTTTGGTGACATCTTTGTCGGAGAGGAAAGGATATGTAGGACAAAAATATAAGATGTTGGGGATATGAAGTGGGAGTGATGTTGGGCGGTTAACTTGAGATTGGTTGGAATCATAGAAAAACAGAATGAGAGGGGTGGATTGGAGAATAGATGGTTATATGTAGCAGAACAAGCAAGTAGAAATAAAGAAAGAAAAATAAGAATGACAAGGGGTTACCTGAAGATGGTTTTCCAGAGAAGATGACCTCTCTCTGAAGATCAGGATGATACTTGCCTTGATTGGTGCTCCAGTAGAATCACCAAGAAGCTCGAGCAGCAACTACTTGTGTTGTTGTAACATGGAAAGACTGCAGATGACACCAAGAACAAGGCCTCACTATCGTCGCTCGATAATAGCTTCTTTAGCTGTCAGCTATAGAATCTTGGATCTAGGCCACCTCTATCATGAATGGTGGACAAATAAAATGGAGGAGGATAAGATGATTAAATGGGAAGTAGTAGGGAGAATGGGAGTTAGAAAAGGAGTGGGGGTAGCGGAGAATAAGGGAAGTTTGTGTAGAAAACGGGCAAAGAAATAAAAAATAAAGTACAATACAAATAATAAAAAGAAAAGGTAAAAAGAACAAAAAATCAACATGAATAATGTAGATCTCAAATGTAAAGTAAAAACTATTTTTCGAGTGCATTTTAAACAATTAAAAATCGAAAATCTTGACTTTTTCTATTTTTTATTAAAATATACTTATAAAATAAAAATAAAATAAAATACTTGAAATAAAGTAAAACAAAAATATTTTTTTTTGGATTTTCACTAAATATGAAAGAGCAAAAGAAAATGGAGGAAAGAACAATATTTACACTATATTAAGAGTCACTTTGCATAATTTTTTATAGTAAAATAATTTACTTTGATTTTCTAATTATGTACTTTATTATAATATATAATATAGAAATTAATATAAGAAGAAAGAAGTCAAAACATGTTAAATTTGTACATAAAATAATACGGTAAAAATCATGTAATATGTACAATATACAATGAGCACCCAAAGCCCAAGTTTCATATATGAACTTCAGTTCTTTTGAATTTAGTCATATTTTGTAGATAATTGAACATACATTAATATAAAATGGGTATGTGTACATAGGAGACTATATGAGAGAGATATTCACATTCGGGGCTTTTTTTCTCAAAACAAGGGTTCGGGTTTTATTGAGCAATTATACAAGCTAATATTTTTTTGGTATTTTTCCTTTATTAATGTTAGTAATATGTACATAGTAAATTTGATTTTACTTTATTTGGAGTTTGTGAAAAATAATAAAGAAATAAGGAAAGTTATGGTAATATACTGGTGATAATGTACAAGAGAATTTGGTCTTCTTATTTAATGAAATTTTGAATCCTAAAGCATGAATCTTATTTACATGTGTGTGAATGATAATAATGTAATATAGATGATTAAATGTAATTATTTACATGGGAATATAGAGTTATTTGCATCATTTAGAGTGATGAATCACAAATTCTTCAACCCCTATACTTAAACCATGTTCGTCCCCAAGCAACTAAAATGAAATGCAGAGATGAAACGATATTGGATTCCATACCAAGGTCATGAACAAAAGATGAAGATTGATCTCGACTCGAACTTTGTATTAATAATGTGGCAGAACACCTTATAGAAACAACCATCTTCTAGTTATAGAAGTCATTATCCTGACCTAACTCATAAGTCATCTTAGTTCAACCCCCTCCCAAAGCATCCAAAACGAACATTAAATAATTGTCTCTGTTTTGTGAAGCATGTTAGCTCTTCCCATGCAAGATGCCAAATTACCATGTAATCTCTTCCTCCATTAACTCATTATCGGGGAGTTAGGTATTCCCCTCTAAATTCAGAAACGTGCTAGTTCTCAAAGATTGAAGGAGAAGTCTAGCAGACAGGGTAAAGAAGTGGAGAGTGACCGGTGTATTCAAGTATCATGTGAAGCATGGCTGGTGTAGCCAAGCCTTCACCAAATCTGCTGACTATATGAAGCGTGGACCATTGTGGTAAGATATTGTTCATTTTGGTAGGATTTGTGGTTTCTCTACATCGATCTTTTGTTTCCCGACAGATATAGAATCTTTTATTCTGCCCATGTTGTGGGGTCTTAGAACAAATTGTGCTAGAATTCCATATATCATAAGAAGCTTTATTACAACATGGTACTCCGATCTTTAGATGTCCACACTAGCAAAGAAAGAGACACACGGTCTTCCAACACCACGTCTGAGTTGATCAAAGTGTGTGGTGTAGTGTACAGATTAGTTCCTTATCCAAGAGTATACTCAAAATGAGGCAGCCATGTTAGATACTAGGAGTCAAGTCTAGACATTGTCTTGTGAGCTTGAATAAATTTGTCTATGACCTGAAGTTCATAAAATCCTTCTTCTCAACGAAGTTCCTCAAAAATTTAAATAGATTAAGGTCAGGTCAAGCCCATACTTGGTTTCTATTCATAACTAAATTCAGAACCCACTGACTTTCTACTTTGCATATGCATGATATGCTAATGAAATGCATTTGAAATGACATGCATATGAATGAAGTGCAAGTGTTTTTTGAATGATGATTTTCTCAAAAGAATGAATAAGAAGCCATTTTTGTTTTACAATTTTTTTTTGTTATACCTCCTATTTTACCACAATTTTACCAAAATATTATTTACAAGAATCTACAAGAAGGTCATGAAGAGAGCATGGTCCTCACATCTCATACAGATTATACATACTTTTCAGCGCGTATATAGTATACACCATATACATGTATATTACATATTTTATAAAACACTTTATTTTTTTATTTTTAATTAAATGTTTCTTTCCCTTTTTTTCTATTTTATCATATTTATCCATCATGTAATTATTGAATACTAAATACATAAAATACGTGAAAGTACGAATTATGAGTATAGTATACATGTAATATATACACACCCCTTATACTTAGTGTGTGTTGTATCCTCAGAGAACAAAAAACAAGGAAAAGACATAGCTTTTGCTAAGCGTAAGAGAGTAAAAAATAAAAGTATATAAGTCGACTCGCCCCGTTGACTTAGGTTGTGGTCAGCCAATGTGTAGAAGGAGAGCAAAAATGGAGCAATCGAGTTAAAGAGGAGAAGAAATGGATGAATATACAAGGCAGGCATCTGCCCCCCCATACTTAGACTCTAATCAGTCTAAGTATAAAAAAAGGGTTAGTGTGTGATAATCATTAGGGTGATTTGGGTCACACTCCCCACTGTACTTAGGATATTTTCATCCAATGTATAGACACAAAATGAAAACGGCATGGAACCGGGGCGATTGATATGAATCAAGGGAGAGGGAGGGATTAAAATGAAGAAAACTATACAAGATAGAATAAGAATGTAGAAGTTTCAAGAACGTTTGTAACAAACCTTCTCAACTAAGCGAGGTGGACAAGAATAAGGTGGTAGATATAGTGAAAGGGAAGAAGACATAGAATCCCTACCATCGTAATAGTCATCCTCAGAAGTGTTGCAGTGTACATTGAATGCTCTCCAACTAATACTATTCTTTGGTTGCCCCCTCTCGTGGTTGTCCAAGTCGACCTCGGAAGAAGAATATTTTTGTGAGGAAGTGTCTGACTGGTCATAACTAATTATCCCGATGCATCTGCTGTGACCAGGAGAGTCATTCTCGGACATGTCTATCGTGATATATTTGGCTAGTTATCTAGATTCTGAAGCAGCGAGAGGTGAAGGAGCGGAGTGCTTCTTCCCTCCACTAGCAATCCGACTCAAGGATGTGGTTCTTAAATATTGCGTCTGTGAGGTGCATGCCACGGGTTCATCATCAGATGAGTGACCATGTATGTTGTATATCTCTTGTAGGGTCAGTACACATCTCGGGTACATGGTAGTGATCTTGGTTGACATGGATTTAGTCAGATCATTCGTTGCCTTTTTGGCAGCACTCATCATGTTTGGCAAGGTTGATGCCACCTGTGTCTGGGTGACATTTGAGAACTCCAATAGGGAATGAGGATGATTTCTAGTCATGATATAATTTTCCCTTCTTAGATGTGAAGACTCCCTGGTGGTGTTGGGATTTGTCAACTCGACAGTTGTTTCATCAATAGTAGTGGGGAGAGGGGACTCATCTGTCTCTCGACGGTCATGATTGTCGATGGCTAATTGAGTCGCTTTGGGTTGGGGTGTGTTATCAAGGGTCACATGCGGGTAGTGTTTACCCAATGTAGAGAAATCGATCTTTGTAGTCGTGCAATCTATAGTCGCCTTAGCCAAAACTAAGAACAACTTCCCAAATATATTAGGAGACTGGGTGAACTTTTATCAGTGCTCAATATCAATGATTGTAAAGTTTACTTTGAGTTGAGCACCTTGGAAAGTAGCGATGATCGAAATAATCCCTCTCGATTATTTGATGGATCGATCAACCAACTGAAGGATTACCTTGACTTAATATCTGGTCTAAGTTCAAGCTTGTTAAACACAGAGGTCGGGATGATATTTACAAATGTGTCATCATCGATTATCACATAGGTGAAAATGGTGTCACTAATTTCACTCAACTCGGGGCAACCGCTTTACTCTAGCTCTCGGTCTTTCCGCCCAAAGGGGTAGCCACAGACACTATGTGTCTCTCAGTCCTTGTTCTCTTATTGGTCGACCACTTGGGCATCAATCTACTCTTCACAAATCTTTTGATGTCAGGAAAGTGTTCTATGGCCTTTATTAAGGGAATCTCAAATATAAACTTTTTAGAAAGTGCTTCCCTTAGTTCTACATCAAATTGTTTGGAGTTTTTTTCATTTTCAATTTTTATGATATGTTCTTATATTTCAATTTTATGGTCTTTTTGGAATTATCAAATTTTTATGTCATTTAAATAGGTGTAGTAAGAGAATGGTCTGACTCTGGATTGGAAGGCAAGTGGTTAGTAGATGATGGAGGTAGAAGAGACTCTAGTTGCGCTCATTTTGTTCTCCACTTCCATACCTGAGCTGGTAGCAAATGAAATTAATAGGTCGGTGACATTTCTCAATTTATCCTAATTAATTCATATCTCGTAATAATTCTAGAAATGAAATCCTCCAATATATTCCCATGACAATATATGTGCTTACTCTGTTCATTTGGAGGATACTGTTGAGAACATGGGGTCTCATACTCAACAAACCTAGAATCTGGTTTGTAATATTGGGCCGAGTAAAGACCATCCATGTTGTAGATGTTGGTCAGAGCCTCATATGATTGAGTCAATAAATAGTAGGCATGTAGAACAAGCTCATGGGACCAATCCCTTGTATGCATAGGCTCTCCGGATGGGTGGTATGAGGGTTCAATGTGAACTTGACTGCTATGGTCAATCAAGTTCGAAAAATCATATGGTGAAGGCCTCTACATTCAGTTTATTTATTTGACCATGTTATACCTTATCCCCATGTTAGGATATGCATCAATGAATCATTGTCCTATCCCATCATTAGCATGAGGAGGAAATGAAGCTTGTGTTGGTACGTAACTCTGCCAGTCATCTGCCTCAATAATGTCTAGCTCTTCGAATGGTTCCATGATTCCAGCAAGCATCTTAGAATATGGTGTATTAGCATAGGATGGAAGTGGATCAAGGGTGTGAGAATATGGGGTAGGTTAGATATGCGAAGAAGTAGAGAAGTCATTCAGAGTTCTGACTTCATAATTGCAGTGGAATGACACCGGCTACTACTAAGGGTCTCCTACAGATGGTGCAAGGTACATGGAAGAATGAGAAGGTGAAGATGGTCAGTAATCAGTTGAGGAGAAATGACTAGAAGAGTTTGAGTATGGATACCGATACACCTACTTATTTAGAAAGAAATGAAAGTGGATTTGAGGTGAAAACGTGCAATTGCATAAAAGGAAAACACACAGATAGACAAAAAACAAACACAAGAGCAAACCCTGGTTTCACCAAATTAACACTAGGATGGTCACAAAAGTCCAACAGTTATCTTTTTGGTTTTAGTTAAGTCATAAAACAATCGTTATTACGTAAGCACACATGGTGAGTTGCCTGACGCCCATCGTACGGTCCCACTATATCCCAATAAAAGAGAGGATTTTCTTTGACTGTCGGGTTATATCACTCAACTAAGTAGTATAGTGAGAAGATGTACAACAAAACATCTCTCTAAGGTCGAAGGTAAGCGCTTGCAGCTCCCAATCTCGTAAGAGTTGAATCATGTCTAAAGAAATCATGTCTATTGTCCACTCTGAATAACTTTATTATGTGTTTGAAAAAAATAAGATTGGGAATCGAAAAAAGTAGATGCAATTGATAGAAATGATGATGAATGCTTAAGTAAGAAGACTTACAGTGCATCCAGCTCTCTACAAGTTAAGATGTACAACTGAATTGAAAATTTTTAAACACTAAATGAATGTGAGTCGGAAAACTGCACCTAACAGAAAGTTCTATTGGTAGGAAAGAATTTATTTATAGTAGAATGATCTACAATACATATTATTTAAAAGTCGGGTGTGGTCCAATGAGTTATGAGCACAAGAAGATATTAAACTTATGAAGCTCTAATTGCCATAGGTGTAGGATCTACGCTACATCAGGCAAACCACACAAACAACAAGAGTCCAATGTCTAATCCTGATACACACGTGAGAGTCCAAACGGAAACTGCTATAAATTAAGCAATTATTGTTGGCCTTTACAGAAATAAATAATGTGCGAAATAAAACACCATCTCTATAGAAACTAACAATCTCTTCGGCTTTTATCGGTAGGATCGATCCACAGAATCACCTGCCTCTAATTACTTCAAGTTGCTTCGACTTGCGAGAAAGCTGCTCCAAGTCACATGTTCCCTCGCACGAAAAGATTACAATATGTTAGATAGATTTAACATAATATATACAGAGTTATTAAAGAAAATAAAATGAATAAACAAGTAAAAATAAGAATGGCTCGAGGGTCAAACTACCCTGGAGAGTAGAAAATTTTTATGTGAAAGGATGCAAATTATATGTGAAAGGATGCAAATACAAAATGTGATTGAATTATATTCCTAAAAAAACAAACAACTTACCCTATAAATTTTTAATATAAAATTAGATAATAGGCAAGTGATATTTTTCTGTAAACCAAATTAAATTGTGCATATATGAAATATATTTTTGTGGATTTTTGCCATTAAAATGCAACAATGAAAATTGGACACTTTTTAGTGGTTTTTAAGCAATTTCATGAAGAAACAATTTACAAAATTAATGAAACTTGGATTGAAGTTTAATTTTGATGTAATGAACTTACTAACTTATTTAGAATTTTCTGACAATATATTGTTTTTTGTGACTTTTTTACTGAAACAAAATGAATGTGAGTAATTAATTCTTAATAAATCCACAATAAAAATTAATGCTAGACCAAAATTATTTCAAATAGATATTTAATTGTGCAATCCAGGAGAATTGATTAGTGGAAAAATATTTTTTTGGATAAAATTTAAAATTGATTATGAAATTCACTCAACATATTATTCCAGGTACAAGACATATCCATTTATCATAAAATTTGAGTATAGATTAGAACACAAGTAAATATACGTAACTTGATTTTTTGAGTTTTTATGAGCAATTTATGAATTACTATAATATTCATAGTCTCAAATAGGAAAAATTACATTGATTCCCCATCTCTGGATTTTAATAAATCTTCCACTACTCACAAAATTATAAACCATATGTATTATGGTAGAGAATTCAATGACAAACATTAAGATATTTTTGTTTCAATAAAATGGTCAAATGTGAAGGTCCAAAATAATGCTAAAACACAGGGTTCTCTATGCAATACTAAATAAGAAGTTCAACAAAATAAAGTTATGCCTAAGGGTTAGTATTTAATTACCTAGATCTCTAAGTGCATTTCTGTAATTTGTCCAAAAGAAATGTAGATGTCTCATCGTCTTCTTCATCTCCTTCTATGGGTTCCAAGAAATGGAAACCCACTCGGTGACCATGGGATAGGGCCATGTGAAGGGGTTGTGGCTAGTGGCACACGATCATGCACATTGAGAGAGGCCGGCAACATGGTCGCACACGATTGGTGGGGTGCGACAATGGCTGTGTGTGGTGGTTGACAAGTGGAGGTTTGTCTACATCTGTAGGTGTCTTGTGAATGTGGTGAACATTATGGGAAAAACCTTAAGCACATCAAAGAAGCGTGAAGATCGTATCATATGTGATCGAGAGCGACTAGTCAGACTAATTACTCGAGGCAGCGAAATTTAAAATTTTAAAACTATGAAGCCGCATGATTTGATAATATGACTTGAATTGTTTCATCTAAACCAGAATATATAGGAATACCTCTTGGAATAGGGTTGTAATCGAAGCCTATAAAGGAAGAGACCACCTGTATGTAGTCCGATCTGACAGAGGAGATGCATACGAGCGCGTTGATGAGATGAGTCCTTCTTGCAATCCAAGATGTTGATCCAAGCGGCGGATCTCTAGATTTCATCACACGAAATTCGAGGTATTCTTCACTTACTAGAAGCACATACAAAGACGAAGATCCACGAGTGGTCAAAGAGACAGGACGATGGCATAGAGAAGATGATGATTCTCTCTAGGTAGAGAGTCAGTGGATCTCAATCCATGGACAACACAAATCCAATGGTTGAGATTGATTTGTGTTTCTTTCAATGGCCATAATTTTGTTGCAAAAATACAACAACAATTAAATTAACTAAAATAAATATATATTCAATAAATTATCAGTATAAATAAATTCAACCAAATCAATATACCATGAAGGATTACGATAAACGCAAGCCTCCTTCCTATTAAGCGGGGACGGCTACCTTCACTGCTAATGCATGAGTGGTCATCCACCAACTTATTATGGAAGGGTGCTCCTCATTCCAAACATATGAGATCTTATATCTCATATGATACTTAATTATATACAACAACTTTTATTGTATATTATTTCACAAAAATAATTCCAAATAATTTTGTGAAATTTATTTCATACCATTAGAAATTTGTGAATTATTTTCACACACCCAGAATAAAATGTAAATTGTAGTTTCCATTAATTTTATGATGTGAATCCAATTCACATCAACATTTAATTTATAAATACAGTTTACAATTAACTCTCTCTAATATATTATAAATCACATTTATAATATATATGAATAATATGGATAGTGTTGTCCGCATTTTTCATTTCCATGATAATAAAATCACATTAATTATCTTGGATCATCATTCTCAAGCACCTAAATAATATGAATCTCATTCACATTATTCATGATAATTAAATCACATTTAATTATCCTTTTCTCAATGCTAGTATACACATTTATTAATTGAATTATTCTTGTGATGTTTCAAGAAAAATGTGCTTTCTTCACGGATATTTGGAGATAAGGACATGGCCATTATACATTCCACTATATTTACTTTGATTTTTAGATCATATCTCAAATCCAGATCTGGGGGAACTCCCATTGATGCTTGATTAAATCAAAGTTGTAAATCTAATTTTCTCATTTCATATGAATCACATTCAGATCATTGTCTAAGACTGATGAATCTGCATTTCACCATCTTTATTCATTTATGTTAACTTAAAATAACTTATTAAACACCTGTAAATATCAATAAATCCATTCTTTATTAACTAGGATTCTTGTGTAAATATTTTATATTTATAGTTATTTTATCGTAAAATAAATAAATAAAATAAAATAAAGAAAAAATAAAGAAAACAAAGACTATATGTAATAGATACAGGTTGATTCAGACCTCGAGAAAAGGTCAAGACTTGACCCGATCGACATGGAATAAAGTCGGTGAAGATAAGGCCTTGACCAGAAAATCAATCTTCGTCTGTATATGTTCATCATTTGTACACTAATATCTCTAATATAAATTCTTTTCCATATTTTATTTATTACCATTTTCTTTTTAAACAAAAATGATTTCATGGGTGACTATTCGGTCCAGAGTCAGAAGGAAATACTCACGGATCCGCACTTTTGAACTATTTATTAGAACTCATCGAACCACTTTCTTAGCTTTTTGGATAATTGGAGGCGTGGGGGTCCTATGGGCGGTTAGGGGGGGGGGGAGGGGGGGCTGGGCGAGAGGTGCACCGGAACCACCTACCCACTTTGATTTAAGGGTGTGAAGCTGACTTGCACTTATAGACCCCCACATTGGATCTCACCTTAATCGCCCCATCTATCCTCATGAGGAGAAGTTTGGTTTGAAACTCCGATCTAAGCTCAAATATAAAGAAAAATGGAGGCCAGGGGCAACCCTAGGCCATTAGAGGGAGAATTTATCCCATGAGATGAGTCGTTAATGAGCAAGGAGTAGGAGACCTTTGTGATTGTTATTTTATCGTAATATAAATAAATAAAATAAAATAAAGAAAAAATAAAGAAAACAAAGACTATATGTAATAGATACATGTTGACTCAGACCACGAGAGAAGGTCAAGACTTGACCCGATCGATATGGAATAAAGTCTGTGAAGATAAGGCCTTGACCAGAAAATCAATCTTCGTCTGTATATATTCATCATTTGTATACTAATATCTCTAATACACATTCTTTTCCATATTTTATTTATCACCAATTTCTTTTTAAACAAAAATGATTTCATCTTGAAATTCATGAATAAAATACTTTTGTAAATAATAAAAATAATTGCAATCAAAATCTATGTATATTGTGTAAATTACAACACTCTCAAAAATTCGCAAATCTCATCTTGCAAGCTCATTTTTCCCACTAAAACTCTAAATTCATAAAAAAAACTCATTTTCATTGTATCCAAATTAATTATTTTCAAAATAGATGTGATTTCATAAAATCTAGAGTTATGGTGTCAAATGTGGATAATTGGGGTACTATTGTATATAGTATCTATGCATACTCTGTACATTATTTATTTATTTATTTTCTTATACATACTTGTAAATATTGTATTTTTTATTAATTGTAAATATTATATTTGACTTATATAATATGCAAAAAAAATTACAAAATAAAAAAAATCAACAAAAATAAAATCATGAATATATTGTATGTGCATCATTATGTATCTATTGTACATATATCTATTTATTTAACCTAATAAATTAACTCATAAAAATCAAGTAAAAATTTCATTAAAAACCTTTTAAATGTTGTAAATAAATAAATTATTTTATTATGCATATATTTTATAAATAATTAACTAAACATTAAATCCTTGTATATATAGAAATACATACATATAAATAACACCTTATATTTATTTTAACCCTTTTAAATACCTTATTTACGTAATTAAAAATCACGTAAATTAACTTTACTTCAACCTTAACATTTTTTATTTACATCATTTAATTATTTAAATTCATTTTCGATTTTTAACAGAATTATTTAACCATTTATTTGATTCTTGTCATTTTCCCTAATTTGTCCTCATCTTTCGTGCATTCTGATGGCCGACCTAGGTTTGTTGACCTGGGTCAACTGCTCATCCTACTCCACTCGCCCACACTTCTTGCCTACTGACCTCTCTTCACCCATTTTTGCCTCATGCGCTGTTCCCTAACTTCCCTGGCTTCCTTCACCTAATATGTATCCCGAGCCACTAACTCCATCACCTATCCATCCATTTCATTAATAACGCCTCCATTCATTCCGATTTCAAATTCAAAAACCTCATCGAAGTCAAATCTATAGAAACACACCCTCCACCTCCGTCATGGGTTTGATCCGATTTTACCCAACCTTTTATCTGATCTTGAGTTTTGGAGTGTCAACCAGTGACAGGGGTTGATTCCCTTCGAGCGGGGGTGTGAGAACTTGAGTGAAAGTCATGATCCATCCACATGACGTAGCTCTTCTTTGTGTGTTCTGCCTCTCATCGCAGTGGCAAATCGAGGTGATCATTTCTTCACCCTAGGTATCCGTAGGTTCATTCCTTTGACTTCTTTACTACAATTATGTGCTCAATTTTCCGTGTTTATTCAAATCCACCCATCCTTTTCAATCGTTGATCCACAACATCGGTGGTGTTGTGATCACTACATCCTGACTTGGCCATAACTTTCGCCTCACCATTCTCCATGTCTTCCATCTTCTGGTCCTTCTCATATCCTTACAGATATGAGGATTAGCTCCACCTCCGACCATCATCACTGGATCTCTCATCCCTTCACCATTTTTCTGTCTTCTTGTATTAATAAGCTATGCTAAAGCTTCGCTTTCGAGCAAGGAATTCATTGGAGGGTTTAGGAGCTCGTTTCGAGGCAAGAATCAACACTTGGAGGTTCCCCTGAAGCTATGCTACTCTTCACCCCCCAGATCATCTTCCAACAATCACCGACCATCTTAAAGCCCTCAGATCAAACGAGGGGACTTGCAGGAAACTAGAGCACCATCCCATAGTCGACTTAGGCAGAGAATGACTGAGATCTTCTTGATCGATGTTCACCGGAGACCACTTGCTTCCCTGTTCTTGCAGTAGCCTTCTCACCCGCACGATGGAGAATGACTGCCCTAGACATCATCACTATCATTCGATCTGCTCCAAAGTTTAAACAAGGATCGTTGTCCCAGATCAGATCCAAGTCGCTTGAGAATGCTTCTTCATCTGTTGTTCAATCAGCCCCAGATGAATCCCGATCGTAGATCACTCCACGCGGATTAAGGGTAAACTTGCACCTGAACCCCTACATTTATTTATTTTGCAAATAAGTCACAAAGGGACACACGTCTGAATGTAATGTTTTGAATATTTGCATTTTTTTCTCCTTCTATTTTTTTAAATTGCTAATTCATCCCATTTGAACTACACGTGTGCATCACATGTGATTGTTTGTGTTAAGCAATATAAGGTTTGCACACTTATGTTAGTAGTTAGAAATTAGAAATAAACTATTTACATTTTGATCAAGTCCAATGAGGCACACGTGCATATGCACGCATTTTTTGGAAATTTTGTGTAATTAACCCCGTATTTATATATTTGATATCATTTAATCTAAAAACAATATATATTTGCATCCATACCCTTATGAGTCTGTATATTTATTTTGTTTGTTAAAAATAAAATAAAAATTGTCAAAACACATTTAAAATTCCATAAAAATTATGTTATCATTGTGTTAATTCAATCTTACAAACATAATTTTTATTTCGCAATTTCATTGTTTAATATTTAAAAAATCCAAAAACTGTATAAAAAGTCCATGTTTGCATATGAAAATAAATAAAACATACAAAACTTTTGCCATAAATTCTAAAAAATCATGGGTGTTCATTTTTTCCTTTTAATTTCTATTCTTCATGAAACAAAAAACCTCAAGAAATAATCACAAATATAACAAATTCACAAAAATTTGGAGAAAATTCCAAAAAATATAAAACTTTTCTGGAAACATTCATTTTGAAATTTAGAAACATTCATTTTGAAATATAAAGTCCATTGTCTTTTATTCTGCATATATTTCATTTTTTGATCTAATTTCCAATTTTTAAAATTGAAAACATTCATTTTGAGTTATGTCTACTTTAATTGGTATTTTTAATTTATTTTAAAAACCTTAAAAATTTAGAAAATTCTTGAAAAAATCACAAAAATATTAATAGGTTGTCATAAAACCAAAAATTATTTTTATTTGATTTTTTTGTATAATTTTACAACTTTGTAAATATCACACAAGTTGCCTCATTCTTTTTTTGTAATTTCTTTTTATTTTATTTTGTTTTAATAAAAAAATTATTTTGCCAAATTAAAAACTAAAAATATACAAATCTTTTTCAAAATTAAAAATGAAATAAAGATAAAAAATTAAAACTCCTAAAAAATTAAAAAAATCAGGAATACAAAACCACGCATAGTGTTCAAAGAATTTCCTTCTTTATTTCATTCATTCTTTTATTGATTTAGTAATCCTCAGGATTTTTGTAGCCTCCCTGAGTTTGACCCTGTATGTTATACCGGCAAATTAATAACAATTTTCTCATGTCTTGAGGATCACATTATTTATTTTGGCTTGAGGATCAAATTATATTTTGTTGAGAGATCTTTTTGGTTGCAACAACACCATAGATAAATTCAAAACCTCGTATTTCCCTATTCAACAAATGGTGCGTTGTTGGGGAGGCACGACGAGGGTAGTTAGGTTTTTCTATTGACTTTCTATTCTTGGTTGTTTATACTGTTTTTATTTTTCTTAATTTTTTCGCTATTTTTTCTGACATTTATTTCATTGTGTATATCAATGTCACATACTCATTGTCTACATTTTTAGTTAATTATTTATTTCATTTATTTTGTCTATATTTTTTGTATATATATTATGGACTTGCATATTGTTAAGGAGTGATCTCTCAAGTTGAATATCGTGTGCCATGAGGTAGCTTATGCAACGCTTGCATGCTTCGATATGTTTGACACCGCAAGCTCCCCAAGATCAGACTTAGGAATACATTTGATATCCGTTTATTACTTATTCTTCTCAAATTGCTTCAGCTCCACCTCATTATTTGCTTGTCTATACTTCCTATATTCATTTTCACATTATTTTTTCTCATATTTCCATAATTATTTCTCTTACACTATCTTGGGTTTCCTCTTTCTTGAGTGGACCCGACGAGCGAGGGCAACTTTCTTATGAATGTCACCGCGCCCAAGTGATGCGGAGGTGACTTGTTTCTTTATCAAGTTGTAGGATAGCGTGGGAGGAGGAAAGGAAGAGTTGGAGGAGACCAGTCACTTGGAGAATTGGCATTGAAATTTTTGTTTTATTTATCAATTTTATTCATTCATTATTTTTCTACAAATTTGTAATTATTTATTTGGCACTTTCTTCTTTTTCTATTTTCTAAACGGCCACTATATACCTTGCGTGTGAAGGGTTTGTTTCACCAAGTACCGATGCACTTGGGGGATGTCACCGATTTTGTTTTCATCGCATTCTTTTTCTTCATTTTCTCACAGTTTTGTGTGTTTGAGCCCTGAGAAGTAGGTTTTATTACATTTCTTAAGCGAGGTAAATGATTAGGTCCAAAGCCCCTAAATAAGAATGTATGTACCTATAGAATAAAGTGTAGCTTGGACTTAGTCGAATTAACATGTTCTTTCCCAATAATAGAAGTTACTGCTAGGATGGTTCTCGTGCATCATTTAGTTTAGTTTATTTCCTATTTTTTAATTTCTGCACGGATCACCCTTCATATAGAGTGTTGGTGACAAGGTACGCATCCACTATCTCCAGCATGCATCATTTATTTTCTCGCACATTGACATTTCTGATTTTTTCCCCTATTTTCACTGGTATAATATCAAAAGAAAAATAGAAAATTCATTAGTTCGCTCTACTTGAAAAAACTTAAAAAAAGTGACAATTGTATAAAATCGGGCCTGCTAAAGAAAACTTGGCCCAAAAACTAAATATATTGTTTTGGGGAGAGTAATACCCTCATTATTTGCAAGTACTTACCTCCAGACAGAGTAGGTGAGGACGCAGCCGTAAGGAAGAGCCCAAATCCTTACTGTAGAATGATCTGCAGTACGTATTATTTAAAAGTTTAGTGTGGTCCTATGAGTTATGAGCACAAGAAGATATTAAACTTAAGAAGCTCTAATAGCCGCAGATGTAGGATCTAGGCTACATCAAGCAAACCACACAAACAATAAGAGTCCAATGTCCAGTCTTGATACATACGCGAGATTCCAAACGAAATCTGCTAGAAATCAAGCAATTATTTTAGGCCTTTAGAAAATAAATAATATGCAAAATAAAATACCATCTCTCTAAATACTGGCAATCTCTTTTGGCTTTTCTCAATAGGATCGATCCACGGAATCACCTGCTTTAAATTTCTTCAAGTTGCTTCGACTCTCCAGAAAGCCACTCCAAGTCACCAGTTCCCTTGCACGAAAAGATAACAATGTGTTAGCGAGAACTAACACAATATATACAAAATTTTTGAAGAAAATAAATTGAATAAACAAGGCAAAATAAGAATGGCTCGAGGGTTAAACTACTCGAGAGAGTAGAAAACCTAACACTAAGTTCGCTAATTGATCCTAAGTTGTATTCTCCACGATAACAACACCTTTTGATGAATCACCAGACACCATATGTTAATTTGTCATTTTGTTGTTGTAGTCGGACAATTAGGATCAAACAAAGTAAACCACATGAACAATAATCAATCAATATATCAAGGTGTGATTTTACATATATTTAACCTAAGCATGCCCTAGGGTCGGCTCAAGGATGCAAAGGAACAACTTTAGGTTCAATTTATCAAACTTAATGTTAGTTTTCAAAGAGAGATTTTTTGGTATTTTATATGTGAAAGGATGCAAATTCAAAATGTGATTGAATTAGATTCTTAAAAGAACAAACAACTTACCCCAATAAACTTTTATTTCAAAATCAGATAAAATTAGGCAAGTGATACTTTTCTGTAAACCAAATTCAACGACGCATATTAAATATATATTTTGGGATTTTTTCCCATAAAATGCAAAAATGAGAAATGGATACTTTTTAGGTGTTTTTATGCAATTTCATGAAGAAACAATATGCAAAATTAATGAAACTTTGACTGAAGTTTAGATTTGATGAAATGAACTTACTAATTGATTTAAATTTTTCTGACAATATATTATTTTTGTGACTTTTTTACTGAAAGAAAATGAATGTGAGTAATTAGCACTTAATAAATCCATATTAAAAATTCATGCTAGACCAAAATTATCTCAAATAGATATTTAACTGTGCAATTTGAGAGAATGGAGTTTGTGGAAAATATTTTGTGGATAAAATAAAAAATCGATTACGAAATTCACTCAACAAATTATTCCAGGAACAAGACGTCTCCATTTATCATAAAATTTGAGCATATGTTAGAACATAGGTAAACACACATAACCTTAATTTTTGAGATTTTTCTGAGAAAATTATGAGTTACTGTGATATTCATAGTCATAATTAGGCAAAATTACACTAATTCTCCATCTCTGGATTTTTATAAATCATCCAGTGCTCAAAAAATTATAAATCATATGTATTCTAGTAGGGAATTCAAAGACAAATACTAAGGTATTTTGGTTCAATAAATGGTCAAATGTGAAGGTCCAAAATAATGCTAAAACACATGGTCCTCTTTGAAATACTAAAAAAAGTTCAACAAAATAAAATTATGCATAAGGATTCTTATTTAATTACCTATATCTCTAAGTGAATTTCTGTAATTTGACCAAAAGAAATGGAGAAGCCATGTCTTCTTCTTCATCTCCTTTTGTGGGTTCTAAGAAATGGAAACGCACTCGGTGATCATGGGATAGGGCCATGCGAAGGTGTTATGGTCAGTGGTTCACAATCATGCATATTGAGAGAGGTCGACGACATGTTCACGTAAGACTGGTGGGGCACGTGGATGGCACATGGGGGTTTGTTTGCAATTGTAGGTGGCCTGTGAGCGTGGTGAAGGTTATGGGAAAAATCTTTAGCACATCACGGAAGTGTGAAGATCGTATCATATGTGATTGAGAGCGGCTAGTCTGACTATTTGCTCGGGGCAACGGAATTTAAAATTTTAAAACAATAAAGCCACATGATTTAATAATATGCCTTGAATTGTTTCATCTAACCCACCTAGAATATATAGGAATACATCTTGAAGCGTGGTTGTGATCGAAGCCTATAAAGGAAGAGACAACCTGTCTTAAGTCCGACCCGATGGAAGAGATGGTTACGAGCACGTTGATAAGATATGTCCTTCTCACAATCCAAGATGTTGATCCAAGTGACAGATATCATGATTTCATCATACAAAATTCGAGGTCTTCTTAGTGTACTAGAAGCACCAACAAAGATGAAGATCCATGAGAGGTTAAAGAAACAGAACTATGGCATAGCGATGATGGTGATTCTCTCTAGGTAGGGAGTATGTGGATCTCCATCCATGGACAACACAAATCCAATGGTAGAGATTGATTTTTGTTTCTTTCAATGGCCATGATTTTGCTCTAAAAACAGAAAAACATTTAATTTAATTAAAAATAAATATATATTAAAAAAATCGTCAATATAAATGAATTCAATTGAATCAATATACCATGTAGGATTACGAAGGACCCAAGCCTCTTTCCAATTAAGCGGGGATGCCTATCTTCACTACTATATCATGAGCGGTCGTACACAAAGTTACAATGGAAGGGGCCTACTCATTCCAATTATATGAGATCGTATATCTCATATAATACTTAATTATATACAATTTTTATTATATATTATTTCACAAAAATAATTCCAAATAATTTTCTGAAATTTCTTTCATACCATTAGAAATTTGTCAATCATATTCACACACCCAAAATAAAATGTAAATTGTATTTTCAATTTTTTGTCCAATGTGAATCCAATTCACATCAACATTTAACTTATAAATACAGGTTACAAATAACTTTCTCTAATATATAAAGCACATTTATAATATATATGATTAATATGGATAGTGTTGTCCATATTAGTCATATCTGTGATAATAAAATCACATTTAATGATATTGGATCATCATTCTCATGCATCTAAATAATATGAATCTCATTCAAATATTCATGATTATTAAATAACATTTAATTGTCCATTTCTTAATGATTGGATAGACAATTATTAATAGAATTATTCTTGAACTGTTTCAAGAATAATGCACTTTCTTCGTGCATATTTGGAGATAAGGACTGGGTGATTGTACATTCGACGTATGCATTGGATATTTAGATCGCATCTCAAATCCAAATATGGGGGAACTCTCAATGATGCTTGATTAAATCAAAGCTACAAATCTAACGTTCTCATTGCATATAAATCGCATTCAGATTAATGTCCAACATTAATGAATCTGCATTTCATCATATTTATTCATTTATTTTAGCTTGAAATCCCTTGTAAAACACATGTAAATGTCAGCAAATCCTTTCTTTTGCTAATTTGGATTCTTGTGAAAATATTATATTTATCACTATTATAACCTAAAATAAACAAAGAAAGAAAATAAATGAAAATAAAGAAAACAAAGACTGTATATATGTAATAGATACAGGCTGAGTCAGACCTCGAGTGAAGGTCAAGACTTGACATGATCGACATGTAATAAAGTAAGGGGAGATAAGGCCTGGACACCAAAAATGAATCTTCATCTGTATACGTTCTTCATTTGTACACTAATGTATAAATACACATTATTTTCCTTATCTATTTTTAAACAAAAATGATTGCTTCCTGAAAATAAAGAATAAAATTCTTTTATAATAATAAAACAATTGCAATCAAAATCTATATATATTATGTAAATTACAACATTCTCAAAAAGCCGTAAAGCTCGTCTTACAAGGTCATTTTCTTATCCACCAATACTCCAAATTCATCAAACTCACTTTCATTATACTCCAAATTAAATGATATTTAAAATAGATGTGATTTCATAAAAATCAGAGTTAAGATGTCAAATGTGGCTAATTAGGGTACTAGTGTATATAATACTTAGGCATACTCCGTACATTATTTCTTTCTTTCTTATATATAATTGTAAATATTGTATTTTTTATTAATTGTAAATATTGTATTTTACTTATATAAAATGAAAATAAAAATTACAAAATAAAAAATCAACAAAAATAAAATCATGTATATTTTGTATGTGTATCACTATGTATATATTGTACATATACCTATTTATTTAACCTAATAAATTAACTCCTAAAATCAAATAAAATTTCATTAAAACCCTTGTAAAATATTGTAAATAAATCATTATATTATGTCTATATTTGTTTAAATAATTAATTAAAAATTAAATCATTGTTGATTTAGGTATACATAAATATAATTAACACCATATATTTATTTTAACCCTTGTGACTACCTTATTTAATTAATTAAAAACCATCTAAATTAACTTTATTTTACGATTAACATTTGTTATTTACATCATTTAATTATTTAAATTCATATTCGATTTTTAATTGAATTATTTAACCATTTATTTGATTTTCGTCATTTTCCCAAATTTTTCCTCATCCTCTACACATTCTGATTGGCCGACCCGGGTTTGTTGACCTGGGCCAACTACTCATCCTGCATCACTCGCCAGCACTTCTCGCCTACCAACTTCTCTTCGCCCATTTTTCCCTCAGGTGTTGTTCCCTAACTTCCCCAGCTTCCTTCTCCTAATTTGTAGCCCTGATCACTAACTCAATCACCTGCACGTTCATTCTATCAATAATGCCTCAATTCCCTCTGATTTCAAATACAAAAACCTTGCCAGAGTCAGATCTATAAATACACACCCTCCACCATCATCGCGGGTTTGATCTGATTTTACCCAATCTTTTCCCCGAGCTTGAGTTATGGAGAGCCAACCAATGATCGGAGTTGATTTCCTTGGAGCGAGATTATTAGAACTTGAGTGAAAGTTGTGATCCATCCACATGACGTAGCTCTCCGTCGTATGTTCTGCCTCTCGCCACTACCACAAATTGAGCAATTTCTCCTCATTTCTCACCCTAGGTTTCCGTAGGTTCATCCCTTGGACTTTTTTTCTATTATTTTGGGTTCAATTTCATGTGTTTAGTCAAATCCACCAATCATCTTCAACCACTGATCCGCAATATCAGAGGGGTTCTGATTACTCAAATCACATCCCAATTTGGCCATCACTTTCGCCAGACCATTCTCCATCTCTTCCATCTTCTGGTTCTCCTCAGATCATTATAGATCTGAGGATTAGCTCCACCTTCGACCATCCTCACCGGATCTCTCATCCCTTCACCACTTTTCCGTCTCCTTGTTGTAATAAACTCTGCCAGAGCTTCGTCTCCGAGCAAGGAAGTCATTGCATGGTTAAGGAGCTCGTTTGGGGGTGAGAATCAACACTCGGAGGTTCTCCAAGAGTTCTGGTTCTCTTGACTCCTAGATCATCTTCCAACCGTCGCTGATCATTGTGAATCCCTTAGATCGAAAGAGGGGACATGCATGAAGCTAGAGCACCATCCCGAAGCCGACTTAAGCATAGAATGACTGAGATCTTCTCGATCGATGTCCATCGGAGACCACCTACTTCTTAGTTCTTGCAGTAGCCTTCTCACCCGCATGATCGAGAACGACTGCCCCAGACGTCATCACAAGCATCTGATCTGCCCCAAAAATGAACAGCGCAATTATGTACCAGATCAGATCCAAGTCACTCGAGCATGATTCTTCTTATGTCGTCTGATTAGCTTCCAGATGAATTGCGGCCATAGATCACTCCATGTGGATTAAGGGAAACATTGCGTCTTAACCCCTACATTTATTTATTTGGCAAATAAGTACCCAGAGGGACACACCTCTCAATGTAATGTTTTGAATATTTGCATTTTTGCTCAGTGCATTTATTTAAATTAAAAATTAATACTATTTAAACCATATGTGTGCATCACACGTGACTGTTTGGGTTATTTGTAATATAAAGTTTGCGCATTTATATTATTAGTTAGACCTAGAAATAAAATATTCACAATTTGGTCCAGTGCAACGAGGCACACGTGCAATCGCATGCATTTTTTGGATATTTTGCAAAATTAAACCCTTTATTTATATATTTGTTATCATTTAGTATAAAAACATTAAATATTTGCATCCATGCCCTTATGAGTCTATATATTTATTTTTCATGTTAAAAATAAAATAAAAATTAGCAAAACAACTTTAAACAGTCAACAAAAATTATGTTAACATTTTGTTAATTCGATCTTGCAGCGTAAATTTTATTTGGGATTTTTACCCAGCAGACCCTATAATCTTTGCCAATGACCTCTGCGACCTTTGAAAGATCGATATTCCTCCCTCCACCCTGTAAACTTGCTCCATCTTATCCCACGATACCTACCATTAAATTTATACATATAGAGTTAACTTCATTGGGTTAAAAACGAGTTAATCTAACCAATGCACGATCGGACGGCTAGAATTAACCAAGAGAAGAAAATAATGTGTACCGCCTCTCTCCTCCCTCACAGGTAGAGGGGATGAGGCTTCTCTACCTCAGCTACACCAGCGTGTGGGTCGGGTTCTACCGGGGGAGGGGGCTCGAGGGACGGCGATTGACGTAGAGCTTCCATGCGACGTATGGGGGATACCTGGGGGGGTCTTCGAGTAGGCAGCTGGAGGGGGGCATCGGGCGACGGGGTAGGAGGTAGCGGGGCAGATGGCGGGAGGAGGAGGCAGGAGCTTCAAGCAGATTGAGGGAGGGGGGCATCAAGCGGTGGGGTGCGGGGAGAGGCGGAGGCAGGGCAGACGGTGGGAGGAGAAGACATGGGCTTCGAGGAGGCTGCGGGAGGGGCGGGGGCATCGAGCGGCAGGGTGGGGGAGCAGTAGACGCGAGCGGGGGCCAAGGCTTGGGCAGCACGGGTGGGGGGAGCAGGGGAGTCAGGGTTGGGGCTTCGAACGGTGCAGCGGGGGCCGGGGCTTCGGAGAGGATGGCAGGGAGGGCGAGGGCCGAGGGGGTGGGAAACAGATATAAGGAGGGAGAGGGGGAATGGTATTGAATGTAAATTTGACAAACGAAATGGGTATAATGTAAAAGAACATAAGGAATCCGGTTAATTTTAACGGGTAAGTGGATGGGAGTTAACCACTAGGTCTGTAGGGTAAGGGTTAGTAACTTTGCGGAGTTGAGGGAGGAATGTCAATGTTTCAAAGGTCGTAGAGGTCATTGGCAAAGATTATAGGGTCTGCAAGGTAAAAATACCTTTTTATTTTACATTTTTATTGTTTCTATTATTTTAGAAAAAGTGAAAATTTGTATAAAAAATCATTATTTTCATTTGAAAATAAATAAAAAATACAAAACTTTTACCATAAATTCAAAAACAGTAATGGTTGTTCATTTTGATTTCTTCTAATTTTTATATCATTTTAGCATTTCTATTCTTAAAAATACCAAAAAAATCATAAAACATTCAAAAACATAAAAAAATCAAAGAAATTTGGTGAAAATTCCAAAAAAAAAACTTTTCTTAAAAAAAAATTTCTCTTTCATTTTGTATATATTTTATTTTTTTGATATATTTTCCTATTTGAAAAATTCAAAAACATTCATTTTGTGTTCTGTCTACCATAATTGTTGTTCTTAATTTATTTAAAAAACATAAAAAATTTAGAAAATTCTAGAAAAACAACAAAATATTAAAAATTGTCATAAATCCAAAATTTATTTTTATTTATTTTCTATGTATTTTTATAACTTTGTAAAAATCCCACAGTTGTCTCTTTCTTTATTTTCTTAATTATTTTTATTTTCTTTTTTAATAAAAAATCTTTTGCAAAATCAAATACTAAAAATAAAAAATCCTTTAAAAAATTAAAAAACAAGTAAAAAATTAATAAAATACAACTCATAGAAAATAAAAAAAATCCAAAACCAAGCACAGTGTTCATAGAATTTCCATCTTTACTTCATTCATTCTTTCATTGATATAATAACCCTTGGTATTTTCGTAGCCTCCTTGAGTTTGACCCCGTACGCTATACTAGAAAATTAAATAACAATTTTCTCTTGCTATATTTTCTTCATTTATTTTTGGCTTGAGAATCAAAAAAATTTGTTGATAGATTTCTATGGTTACAATAACACTATAGATAAATTCAAAATCCCAGATTTCTCTATTCAACAATTGGCGCTATTGTTGGGAAGGCACGACAAGGGTAGTTAGATTTTTCTATTGACATGTTATTATTGGTTGTTTATACATGATTTTATTTTTCTGATTTTTGTCCCTATTTTTTCTTACATGTATATCATTTTGTATATCACTGTCACATATTCTTTGTCTATATTTTCTTGTCAATTATCTATTTCATTTATTTTATCTATATTTTTATGTGTATATATATATATATTGTGTACTTGCATATAGTTGAGGAGTGAGCACTCAAATTGAATATTGTGTGTCGTGAGGGAGATTATACAATGCTTGCAGGATCCAATATGTCGGACACAAAAAGCTCCCCATGATTGGACTTAAGAATTCATTTGAGATCCGTTTTTACTTTCACTTTTCACATTGCTTCAGCTCCACCTCATTGTTTGCTCTCTATAATTCATATATTTATTTTCACAGTACTTTTTCTCATATTTTTCATAATTGTCTCTTACATTATCTTGTGTTTCCTCTTTCTTGCTAGGGCCCAATGAGCAAGGGCAACTTGCTTATGAATGTTGGCGCACCCAAGTAAAGCGAAGGCGACTTGTTTCTTCATCAAGTTGCAGGAGCGTGGGTGGAGGAGAAGAAGATTTGGAGGTGACCAGTCACTTGGAGCATTTTGCATAGAAATTTTTTGTTTCATTTAGCAATTTTATTCGTTCATTGTTTCTATAAAAAATTGTAATTATTTATTTGAAACTTGCCTCTTTTTCTATTTTCTAAATGACCACCATATACCTTGTGTGTGCAGGTTCTATTTCACCAAGTACTGGTGCACTTGGGGAACTCGCCGATTTTGTGTTCACCGCCCTCTTTTTCTTTGTTTTCTCGCAATTTTGTGTGCTTGAGCTCTTAGAAGTAGGTTTTATTACCTTTCTTGAGCGAGGTAAACGATTAGGTCAAAAGTACCTAAACAAAAAAATATGTACCTATAGAATAGAGTGCAGCTTGGACTTAATCGAATTAACATGTTCTTGCCCGTTAATATAAGTTACTGCTAGGATGGTTATCGTGCATCATTTAGGTTTATTTCCAATCTTTTATTTTTTGCTTGGATCACCCTTCATATTGAGTGTTGGCGACAAGGTATGCATCCTCTATCTCTTGCACGCATCATTGATTTTCTCTCACATTGAAATTTCCAAAATCCTTCACTGTTTTCACTAGCATAATATGAAAAGGAAATTGGAAAATTCGTTAGTTTGCTTTACTCGAAAAAACTGAAAAAAAAAGTGACAATTGTATAAAATCGGGACTACTAAAGAAAACTTGGCCCTAAAACTAAACGTAAGGACAAATCATCATTGTTTTGGGGAGAGTAACCCCCTCATTGTTTGCATGTACTTACCTCCATACAGAGTCGGTGAGGACACTACCATATGGATAGAGCCCAAATCCTTGGACTTGTGCCTTAAGTTCCTATACATCACTTTTGGGTGTATGGTTGCAACTGTAAGAACTTGCCTCCGACCATAGAAAATCGTTTTGGTATTCTAATCCTCTTATCTCCCTTTGGGCCTAATATTAAACCCAACAGCCTGGGAAGATGGTACCACTGTTTGGGGAGGTCCGAATATACACACTGAGAAATAGTGGTCACTCATCTTGTGTATTTGGTAGTAAGCAACTTCTTGTGGATTCACTAAACTTAAAATTGAAAAGATAAAAGACCAAGCTCTTATGGTCTCCACTTTTATCTAGTTGCTAAATCGAGGGTTTCTAATGTGTTTTTTTGATAGTGAAAAGATCCATCCACGTACTTCACACCTTTTTCTCACTTTCTTCTTGAGTTGACCTGCGCGTTCTCACATCTTTCCTTTTGAAATCGAAGATGTCAGATTGGAGCATTTCTCATTCAGACTTCCCAAACTCATTTCACAGTCTGATTTGGTCGTCTTCTATTAGAGAAGACTCATTTCCCGAATATCCCTCTTTCTCCAATTCACGCTTCACCTCATCGATCAATCCATTATTCAAGATTGACTCTAATCTTGAACTACCATTTGAGACTCTACCAATCTTGAAGACTAATCTAGTGTCGTGTACACTTGCAGAAAACTAGACAGTGTACTTGATGCCACCTGAGGGAAAGGGTTCCATGGCTGAGAAAAGCGAGATCAATAGTACCATGTTAGCCTCTATATAGGCCATTCAAGCACAATTGACTGAACATGCTGACAATAAGCTGGATTGACAGATATGTTCATCGAGTTGAGGTGGGATAGATATGAGAGGAGACAAGAGAATAGAAACCATGGAGGAGGTGGGAATGAGGGAGGAGACGATCCACTTCTTGAGCCAGTGAATAAGATTACATTGAAGGATGTCTATAATCTAGGGGAAGGACACACCAACACATGGATTCAAATCCCTGCGATTCATGGGCATTTTGAGCTTAAGCCTATAATTTTACCACTTCTGCTAAAATTCCACGGACACATAAAGGAAGATTCATATGTACACCTCCAACAGTTTGATCGCATTTGTGGTATTATACACTACCCAAATGTTCCATTAGGGGTAGTGAAGATGACAAACTTCCCATTTAGTCTCTTGGACAAGGCATCATATTGGAACAATCACTTGCAAAGGGTCATCACCACATGGTAAGGGTTGAGGTCCGCATTCTTGAACAAGTATTATCCACTTGGACATCTCAACCAAATGTGATACTTGATTGCCAACTTCTCCCAAATGTCCCATGAGCCTATTCATGAGGTGTGGGAAAGATTCAAAGACTTGATGAAGAAGTGTCCCCATCATGAAATTCCAAAGATGAGCCTTGTGCAGAATTTTTTAGGGATTTGAGCATTGAGAACTAGAAGCGTGTAGATGCCTCTTGTAGGGGGTCAGATTTCAACAAGGACGAGGATGTCCTTTATCATATTTATTGATGAGATGGCAGAGAGCTTCGCAACTCTTTCTTGTTCACATGATATTCATAATCATCTCATTACCTCTCCTTCAATACCCCACAAGGCTATCAACATGACGGCATCACATGATATGGATAGGGTGGACAGTGCAGATCTGACTATCATAGGCAATCACCTATCCAAAGCGGACATAATCGAGAAGCGATCAAAGGAGCTTGAGAAGCTTCAAGTGAACGAATAGAGGATAAAGAACCTGGATAAGTTGGATGAGATTGCCAAGCATATGGAGCTTCTTGTGAGTACGATCAGTACGTGTTAGAGTACGAGTGCAGCCGTTCATACTCCTACTCGGGAGCATACAACTTCCACTTCAGCGCAACAGAGTACCAGAGGACCGTCTATAGTTTAGCACGTTTACTACGTGTAGACCCCTGACCAGTTCTAGCAATTGATACACCATATTATACAGTACCAGTAGGAAATTCCATACATTCCTGATCGGCAGTATCCACCTCCACCTCTCATTCAGAAGGTGAATGGTATTTGGTTCAACCGAGAGAGCAACCAGCGACGTTCGTCTGGACAAGTCCAGTACGATTCCCAAGAGAGTCAGAGACCTGCCCACCAGTTTTAGGAATGTAGACAACAGTAGTATCAACACCAGCAGTTCCAGCCTCACTTTCAGTCTCCACTACACTTCCAAAATAGGAGACATGGATAGCAGCAGTTGTACACTACATGCAACAGAAGTCTGCATCATATGGACAGTATCCACACCCTCCTCCTCCTCCTCATTACCAGCCATAGTATGGATACTAGCAGCCTCCTCACTTCATGTCTCAGCGATATCCTGTCATTGAGCATCCAGATGCATTTTTGGTGAATCCCATACTTGATCAGCTTGCCCTGTTGATGAAGAACATGAATGATCTTACTCAGAGGATCTCTGACATGACTACCATGAAGACATTGATCCTAGTACAGTTCGAAGCCAATCCCAACACCTTCAAACACATGGATAATGTAGCCCATGATGCATCTACACCCGAGATAGGTATGGCCGTTGATTTTACATGTTGATCTAAAGTTATTCTTCTAAGTATAGGTAGGAGATTGCAGTCGCCTTCACACTCGTTGGTATTGGGAGATTGAGACACTAAGAGATACTCACATTTCACATCATCATCTTATTCACCTGCAGTACGGAGATCTAGTGTTGAACTTCCCAAGCATGGAGTTTCACCACCTTCATCTTCATCACCAACTTCACCTTATTCATTCAAAAAAGACTAAAATGATAATAAAGAGAGGTGCAATTCACATTCAGCACAGAAGGAGAACACACATATCGTGGAATCTCCTTCTACAACAGTAGAAGCAGCCTGTCCTATTTTTGAATTCATTTCTACCCTTATTTTGGGTGACAATGTACATACTAAATCTGATCACCAAATTATATATCTGGATTCTATTTTGAATAAGCGAAATGAGCAGTTGAATGTTTCTTCTGATTCTGTGCCATTTCCTTCAACTTTGCATAATACCCAAAAAAATCAAAAATTAAAAACAACCATATCGGATCATGGAGTGGTATAGATCTTACACAACATATTTTTAGAGATACCACTCCTTAAGGACATGGAGTACATGCCTATAGTGAAAGAAGGAGTGAAAGAAGCATGTACTCAAAAGCATCGAGACAAGCAAAACAGATGAAAGAAAATGGAGAAGCACATCTTGACCATGGCCACAGTTCATGCCACTAGCAACATCCCACCCAAAAGGAAAGATAAGGGAGCACCTCACATCCTTTGCCACATTTTTTGATGAAGAGTTTGATCGTACTCTTCTCGATATCAGATCCTATATTAATCTCATGACATCCTCACTACTCAATGAGTTTGGATTGGGGCATCTTAGATCCACCAGTATGATCATTCAGTTTGCTGATAGATCTATCAAGAGGCCGAGAGGCATAATAAAGGATGTTATTGTAATGGTGCAAGGAATGAGATTTCCAGTTGATTTTATTTTCATGGATATGGACACCCCTTTATCATTACTCCATACTATGATCGTACTAGGATGGTTGTTTCTTCTAACGGCCGAAGTAGTAGTTGATTATGGTACTGAAGAGATCATCTTTCACTCTCGTAGTAACAAAGTGAAAATTGAGATGATCCTTCATCCTAGGCCATCACCAGCACTAGCAGCAACATATGAGAGTGCTAAAGTTACACCAGATCCTGAGGACTGTGATTTTCTTGCCGAGTTTAGAGAGACATATCTTTTGACACATTTCATAGATACCCAATTACTCCTTTCTCAAAAGGAACCCCCTAGAAAGCACAATCGACATGAGTTCCCTTGTTGATCCTACTGAGATGTTTGCGGATGGACAGTTTGAGATGATTTCTGAGAATCAATCTAAGATTTCGGAGGTACATGATGATATTCCTTTAACGTATACCTCCTTCTATGATATCTGAGCCATTTGCTGATTTTTTTGAGATATGCATTGATAAGAGACACCTTTCTGGAACTATTGTAGAGAGATTTTAAGATTTTGATGGTGAGTTTACATTGATCTTTGAACATCCTGGTGCACCATTCCTTTCTAAGCAGAGATCGTTCCTTTAAGATCTATCTGATACACATCTTTCTAAGCTAACAATAGCCATGGTGGACAGTTCATAGAGTACAGATCATATACCATCTACCAATGCAGTTGCAGAGGTTGTCACAACGTCGATTCAGACCCAACCTTAGCTTAAGGCTTTACAATGAACATTGAAGTATTCTTTCCTTGCGGGTCCCCCCAAATGTTTCAGTTCATCCTCAGCTCATTTTTGACCAACAAACAAGAATCTCGCATGCTAGAGGTTCTTGAGAGAAACCGCAAGGCAATTGGATGGAATATTTTGGATCCTCATGGCATTAGTCCAGCTTTGTGCTTGCATCATATCTACTTCAAGGAAAAAAGAAAACCCTCCTTTGAGTGCCAACGACGTCTCAATCCAAACCTCGGGGATGTTTCCATGAATGATATCAAAAAATGGTGTGATGGTGGTTCTATTTATCCCATTTTGGATTCCAAGTGGGTTAGTCCTCTACATGTGGACTCAAATAAATCTGGGATTACTATCGTAAATAATGATCTTGCTGTGGAGATTCCGACCTGTGTACCTACTACATGGCGTGTCTGCATAGATTACCGATGCATGAATTCAGCTACCAAGAAAGATTACTTTCTGTTGTCTTTATTGACCATATTATTGAGAGGTTGGCAGGGAAAGAGTTCTTTTGTTTCTTGGATGGGTACACGGGGTATAACCTGGTTTCTATCTCTCCCAAGGATAAGTAAAAAAACTAAGTTTACTTATCCATTTGTCACCTACACCTTTAGACATATGCCCTTTGTAGTGTGTAATGCTCCCGCTAAATTTCAAATGTGTATGTTGGTTATTTTTACCGATATGGTAGGTAGTTTTCTAGAGGTCTTCATGGATGAGTTCTCGATCTACTGGTATAGCTTCGATACATGCCTTTCTCATTTAGACTGAGTACTTCAACGCTGCTGTGAGGTAAACTTAGTGCTCTCTTGGGAGAAGAGTCACTTTATGGTGACTAATGGGATTATATTGGTCTATGTCATCTCCAAACATGGTATTTTGAAAAGGTTTGTAAAATTTTTGAAAATTTATTTTGTCACATGGTATTTAAATTATGCGAATTGTACACACACACATACACACGTACATATATATATGTAAAATCCACGTGTGTATAAAATCCGTAATCACTTATCCTCCTCTAAATAAAATTCTTTGTTGTATATAAGATACTTTAATAAAACTTGTATCGAAATCTTGTACATAAAATCTTTTGTAAACTCTTGTAAAAAATTTGTATAATCCTTGCGTAAGCTTGAATATATATTCAGTTTACTAACCAGTTTTCTTACTTAAAAAATATGTTTAAAATCCATACAAATTTTGCAAAAATCTTTGGGAGACTTTTTCAAAAAGGTTCTCTTTTATTTTCTTGTCTTCATTCAAATTTTTTTGTATATATTTCTTGCATTTGCATGTGCATTTTTCATAGTGGTATTGACACTTAAACTAGTCTAGAATAAATTCAAAGAATGGAGCTTGGTTGGATCTTAATTCACTTAATTTTAGAGAAACTTTATTGGAAATGGAATTAAGATTCTTCAGGTCTATAAACTTAATTCTTTGGGAACCATAAGACTTTGTTCATTGACGTCTTAACTGCCAATGTAGAGAACTTTGGAGCACATGCATGACTCTTGTCGATAGTGACCTCTCTTGCACACCTGCACTTGCACTTTGCTCGCCTCAGTTGAAGTGGTAGAGGGCTGTATTTACTGGCACGAGACACAAGCCAATTGAAACAACAGAAGTCACACATTTTGTGCCATTGTACCCCATCCTGATCCAGTAGCAATGACGTTTAAAGACAGAATGTTGTGGGTTGCAATAAAACTTCAACAGAGGGATAGTCTACTATCTCAAGAATAAAAACTCCTTATATTCATGCTGCACATTGTATATATTCATCATCTATACACTAATGTCTATAATACACATTTTTCCCTTATTTTATTTATAACCAAATCTTTTTAAAAAAAATGATTTTTTCTTGAAAATTATGAGTAAAATTCTTTTGTAAATAATTAAAAAATTTGCAATAAAAAAATGTGTATAGTGTAAATTACAACGCTCTCAAAAAGTTGTAAAGCACATTTTGCAAGATCATTATATTCTCCACCAAAACTCAAATTCATCAAATTCAATTTCATTGTAAACTAAATTAAATAATCTTTAAAATGGATATGATTTCATAAAAATCATTAATAAGGTGTCAAGTGTGGCTAATTTGGGTATTATTGTATATAATACCTATGTATTCTCTCTAGATTATTTATTTATTTATTTCCTTATATATACTTGTAAATACTGTTTTTTTTATTAATTGTAAATATTGTATTTGAATTATATAAATTTAAAAAGAAATTACAAAATCAAATATCAACAAAAATAAAATCTTGTATATAGTTTATAGGTATCATTTTGTATATACTCTACATATACCTATTTATTGAACCAAATAAATTAACTCATAAAAATAAATTAAAAATTTCATTAAAAACCTTGTAAAATATTGAAAATAACTAAATTATTAACTATCATATATTTATATAAATAATTAATTAAAAAATAAATCAATGTATATATAGGTATACATACCTATAAATAATACCATATATTTATTTTAACCCTTGTCAATGCGTTATTTAATTAATTAAAAATCATATAAATTAACTTTATTTCATACTTAATATTTTTTATTTGGGATTTTACCCTACTGACCCTATAATCTTTGTCAATTACCTCTACGACCTTTTGCATAATGTAATTACCCCATCGACCTTATAAATTACCTCAAGAACCCTCACGAGCGTCAAACAGATTAAATACGGGGTTTATGGGGTAAGAGTTGATAAGTTTACAGGGTCGACGGGGGAATTATGTTGTTTCAAAGGTCGTGGAGGTAATTGACAAAGTTTATAGGGTATGTTGGGTAAAAATCCCTTTCTATTTACATCTTTAAATTATTTAAATTCATTTATATTTTTAATTGAATTATTTAACCATTTATTGAATTTTATCATTTTCCCTAACTTGCCCTCATCCTCCGCGTATTCTTATTGTCAAACCCGGGTCAACTGCTCATCCTACGCCACTCACCCACACTTCTCACCTATTGACCCTTCTTCGCCCATTTTTCCCTCATGTGTTGTTCACTAGTTTCCCTCGCTTCCTTCTCCTAATTTCTTTCCCTCATCACTGACTCCATCGCCAGCACATTCATTCCATCAATATTGCCTCGATTTGCTTTGAATTCAAATTCAAAACCTCACCGGAGACAAAACTATAAATACACACCATACACCTCCATCGAGGGTTTGATTTGATTCCCTTCAAGTGATATTGTGAGAACTTGAGTGAATGTCGTGATCCAGCCACACACTGGAGCTCTCCAGCATGTGTTCTTCCTCTCAGCTGCATCCACAGATCGACAAGAGTTCTCCTCACTTCTTCACCCTAGGTATTTGTAGGTTAATCCCCCCCTTTGACTTCATTTTTGCAATTTTGTGTTTAATTTTCTGTGTTTCGTCAAATCTGCCCATCATCTTCAACCTCTTATCCGCAAGATTGGAGGGGTTCCAGTCACTCAAATCACTTCCCGACTTGAAGTTAACTTTCATCAGATCATTCTCCATCTCTTCCATCTTCCCATCCTCCTTAGATCTTCACGGATCTGTGGATTAGCTCATCCTCTAACCATCCTCACTGGAGCCCTCGTCCCTTTATCATTTTTCTGTCTTCTAGCGTTAATATACTCCACCGCAGCTTCGCCTCCGAGCAAGGAAGTCATTGCATGGTTCATGAGCTCGTTTGGGGGCGAGAATCAATCCTTGGAGGTTCCCCTAGAGCTCTGTTTCTCTTGACCCACAGATCATCTTCAAGTCATCACCGGCCATCTTGAAGACCTCAGATTGAAAGAGGGGATGTGCAGGAAGCTAGAGCACCATCCTAGAGATGACTTAAGTGGAGAACGATTGAGATCTTCTCAAGCAAAGTTCACTGGAGACCACCTGCTTCCCAGTTCTTCCAATATCCTTCTCCCGCACGATCAAGAGTGACCGTTCAGACTTCATCTCAGCCCTCCAATATGCCCAATGTTTAACCGTGGATCGATGTCCCAAATGAGATCCAAGTCGCTCGAGAACACTTCTTCGTCCATTGTCCGATAAGCCTCCAAACGAATCGTGGCCATAGATCACTCCACATTAATTGAGAGTAAAATTGCATACAAACCCCTACATTTATTTATTTTGCAAAGAAGTCCCTAAAAGGATACGTGTCTGAATGTAATGTTTTGAATATTTGCATTTTTGCTTCTTGTATTTAATTTAATTGCAAATTCGTGCTATTTAAACTACACACATGCATCACACATGATTGTTTGGGTTATTTGCAATATAAAGTATGCACATTTATGTCATTAACTAGAAATAAAATATTCACATTTTGGTCTTGGTTAGCGGGGCACACGTGCAGTCGCAAGCATCTTTTAGATATTTTGTATAATTAAGTCCAGTATTTATATATTTGTTAACATTTTGTCTAAATACATTAAATAGTTGCATCCATGCCCTTGTTAGTCTGCATATTCATTTTGCAGGTTAAAAATAAAATAAAAATTAACAAAACACCTTTAAAATTTCTAAAAAATTTATGTTAGCTTTTGGTTGATTCGATCTTACATCCATATTTTTTTGTATTTTCATTGTTTCTAGTAATTCTAAAAAATCCAAAAATGGTAAAAAAAAGTCACTGTTTGCATTTGAAAATCAATAAAAAAATACAACAATTTTACCAAAAATACTAAAAATATCCTAGTTGTTCATTTTTAATTCTTTTTATCTCTTTAACATTTTGCCATTTCTACTACTCATAAAAACCAAAAAATTCATACAACATTCAAAAGATTACAAAATGCATAGTGAGTCAGATAAAATTCAAAAAAAATAAAATGCCCTTCTTTAAATACTAAAAATTCTCTTTCATTATGTATATATTTTATTATTTTTTGATCCCATTTTCTATTTTTAAAATCAAAAAATATTCGTTCTATGTTTTTGTTTACTTTTATTGCCTTTTTGATTTATTAAAAAACTTAAAAAATTTAAAAAAATCTGGAAAATTCATAAAAACATAGAAATGACATAAAACCATAAAAAATATTTTATTTTTTGTATTTTTACCATTTTGTAAATATCCCACAAATTACCTTTTTATTTATTTTATTTATTTTTATTTTCTTTTGTTTTATAAAAAGTTGTTTTGCAAAATTAAAAACATCAAATAAAAAAATCTTTTGCAAAATTAAAAATAAAATAAAAAATAAAATTTAAATTTTACTAAAAAATACAAAATACAAAATACAAAACAAGCATAATGTTCATAGAATTTGTTTATTTATTTCATTGATTTAATAACCCTCGGGATTTTTGTAGCCTCCTTGAGTTTGACCCTATACGTTATACATGTAAATTAAATAGAAATTTTCTCTTGCTACATTTTCTTCATTTATTTGGTCTTGAAAATCAAATAATGTTTTTTTGAGGGAATTTTATGGTTGCAATGACACTGTAGATAAATTCATTAATTTAAAACCCCAGATTTCCCTGCTCAACAGACATATATAGTAAAATTAGATTACTTCTCTACTTAGAGGAGTCACTAAAATCCAAACCTCTTTCATCACTCACTCAAAATGGAAGCGTTAGAGTTGTACAATCGCATATGATCATATCATACTCAGGTATTCTGAATACATGTACACCATGCATACTAGAAGACCTAGAATAAACATGAAGTTTTAAATCTTATTCAGACTGTCTTCTTCAGGGTTTTATCATTAAGTTTCTCATTTTATCATTGGGACTTAGTATTGATCATATACTTTCCAGAATCATATATAATACCTAGGTATTGATCATGTACTTTCCAAAAGCATATATCAAACCTACAAATTCAGTCAAGCTTCCAAAGAGAGACGTCAGTGCATAGAATTTGATCCCAATCTCCTATGAGTGAGATCAGGTCTTCTGCTTCATTAATAAAACATGTATGATCCCTTTGAGAGATCATATTACTCATATGCCCTTATATGCACATCAGTTCGTCGATGTATAGACCCTGATTAGATCATTAACCTATCAGTCTGCCAAATGTACGTACTCAAACATATAATAACACATATGTCTCCGGTCAGAGGATGCGTGGATATACTATGACAATATAAGATATAGGTCTTAGTTATCTGGATCTCATTAAGTCAACTCTTTGACCAAACTTATCTAACACATCCCAATTTCTATTCCTATGCAGAGGACATGCATTAAGAGGTCGGTTAGATATCAACCTATAGAGAAGAATTGGCATCTTCCTCTCATGTTGGAGAACCTCTCTCAATAATTAGTTGATGGTTCTTGATGAGTTCTCAATCTGACTCTTTAGATATCATCAAGCACCAGCCTCTACGATTAAACATTTGAATCAACAGTTGTATGATCATTAAGATGGTCATGGTACATAACTCTAGTTGTACTAAGTGACCTATTATGCAAATTAGTTATTATTTATTTCATATTAGGAATGATTTGCAACAACATTTATTGCAGAATGGCTCATCATGGGGCTCACATATCTAACAATCTCCTACTAGACCAAAGAGCCATTAATGGGATAATCTTTAAACCTACACTCGGGTGCTAATCATAAGCTATTTAGAACAATAGCTTCGTAAGATGACCAGTCACTCTGTTCACAGGAGAGTATGTTAATCCTTTTACAGTACTTGCATGTCTCCTAGTAATAATGCTTGCATCCAATGAGAATGTTGCATCTTAAGCAACCAATACTCAAACTTGCTACAGAAGTTATAGGGTCTTTGGCACAACAACTCAATAATCATTATACCTTATTCTCGGAGATCTCTATCTCCTAAGGCTGAGACCCATTCTTATGTCTCAAAATACAACTGCAGTTAAGACCTTCTAGATCACTATTTATAACGTCTTAAGTTCCTTAGGATAAGACTTTGATATTACTATCTCAATAGTCTTGTGATCTTTGAAGGTGTTTTAAATAAGTGTTTTATCTTCATAGTTGGATTAGTAACACTTTACTGCTCCCACTACAAGGCAGGCATATGGCTTTTGTACACATTTATCTTACACTAGGGTTTCCATAACCGATGCACAAAGGCAAGCGGCTTTATCATTCACTTCCTCAACTCATTGAGGTGTTATCCCTTCAGATAGGTCAATACTCTATATTATGGGAAGGAAGCCTTCCTTTGGGTTTTCCAAGAATGGAATATGTCCACAATGTACAAATAATGTGATGGTCCCAATACCCTCTTCTATGTGTGTCTGAATATCTTCAGAACTAAGATCGAAAGGTACCTTGATATCATATCATAAGGTGTGGAATAGCTAGATCATAAAACACTTATTATCATCCTTATATCGTTCCAAATGATTAGTATTTTATCTACATTTAGCATGATGACCACAGTGGCACTCCCACTAAGCTTTAGATGCTTCATCAAGATATTGTACGAAATCATAACCTTTATAATTTAATTAAATCTGATGTTCTGACTACTAGAAGCTTATTTGAGTCCGTAGATGGAATTCTCTTACACACTTTGCCTTCCAACTATAAGCCTCGATGCTACATCATATGAATATCATTGATGAGGAATTCATAGAGGAATGTAGTCTTGACTTCCATATTCCAAATATCATAGTCAAGTTGTGTAGATATAGTTAGCAATATTCTGATGGGTTTAAGGCATCGTCACGATGAGCAAGTCTGATCGCAAGCGTGGCTTCTTTTTGTGTGTAGCTCTTGGATACGAACCATGCTTTGAAGGTCTCTACATTCTCATGAGGTTCCCTCTATCTCTTAAAGATCCATTTACACCCAATGGGTTTGACCTCTATTGGTGGATCTTTGAGGATATATTCACAACACTTGTGTATTAAGTCTATTTTAGACTTTATTTCTAACATCCATCTTTCCATGTCATGATCCTCAGAAGCTTCATAATAAGAAGTCAGATCATAGTCAAACTTTCTAACAAAATGGAATATGTACTCTTTAGGTGGTCTTTGCACCCTCAAACTAATTTGAAGAGGTATGAGTAATTCATTTTTAATTGTCAATTTACTTTATGATTTCGTGAGCCTTATTATCTTCTCAATATATAATAAGTTCCTTTACAACATTTTCATCTTGATTCTCAATAAAGTCATCCTATAAGAATCATATCCTTAGAGATAAAATCTTTTAAGAATCTCAAGGTCATAAAGTAGGTATCCAATACCGTCCTTTATATTCCCATTGAAGTAGCACTCTCTGGAGCTGAATTCCATCTTGCATCCATGACATGGCTATGGACCAAGCAACCCTAAATCCTCAAGTGTCCAACACTAGGCTAGGGTCCAAACCATAGCTTGTGAGGGTTTTAGGGTTTGATTTCCATGAAATCATATTAAAGATATATAGTGCAATCTCAACAACATATACTCCATAAACTAAGAGGTGATTATGCTGATATTCATTATTGAACATGTCACACATGCTCCAATTGCATCTCCCTACAACTCTATTGAGTTAAGTGTATTAGGAGGAGTGAGATAGGAATAATATTCCTTTTTCCATAAGGTATTCTATGAATTTATCTAAAAGCTACTTGCTACCGAGATTAGACCAATTCTTTTTATCTTCCTTCAAACTTTGGTTCTAAGCCAAATTGTGAAATATTTGAATATTTCAACGGTTTCTAAGGCAAAGGGAAGAAATCTCATATCACAAATAATCATACATTGATATCACATATCATTAATATTTATTATGATATAGATGATCCAAATTCATCGATGTGTATTAGATCTTGAATACATATGCATCTTACACTTTTTCCAGAGAAGGGTGTATCGTACACTTTACTTTGAATCTCTATTCATAAGTATGTATGTTTTGAACCTTCAAACAATCTAAAGTTCAACATCTTACTAGTCTACTGATCTTACCAATAGACATATGTCCAAGGTTTGATGCTACATCATTGTCATGTGATCATTATACTCATATTGATCTTTTAAGGTTTAATTTTGAGTAATAGAAATGTCAATGAACCTTTCATTAATATTCCAATTTAGTAGAGTCATTTTGATGATAGATTACTGTCTAAAATATATCCATCATAACTTTTTATGGCAATTCTATTCCATAATGCATGTTTATTTCCAACATTTAGAAATAAATAATGTATGTATTCTAATATCTAGGTCATAGAGACATTCACTAAGACTAAGGGCTCTCCCAATGAAAATATGTAGTCTATATAACCAATGGATATTGTTGTAACAATTGCATCAACATCCATGTGGACTATTAAACCTTAAAATCAAATTTTCTAGTCTTCTAAAACATATGCAACCAATTGCAAGTGTTATTAGAAGAATGAGATACAATTATTATACTTTGGTCTAACCTAATAAACAAGTCAATTCAATGATTATATGTAGATGTATAATATGTCGATAAACCAACCCAAGTCCTTCTCTAAGGATTCCAGATAGTCAAGATAGTCATATCGTCAATACATTAGCCTATTGCGGTATTGACATTTATCCAACTCTGTGGATGTCATATGTGTGGAAATTATAGAAGTATAATCAAATTTTTTTAATTTCCTTCTTACTTGTGTCAGACACATGCTTCCAATGTGCTTCCTTCATCTATAAACAACCATTTCATAAGACAAAGGATCTCTTATGTTGAACTCAAAAGATATCAATATAAGAGTATTTCAACATTTATATATGCTTCATTTACTTTATACAATAAGAATATTATGAGGCTTCATGAAGGACTAGAGTATAGATAGTAGAATGATGGTATTCATCAAATCTACATCCATCTTGACTCTTGAAGTCTTTGGTTCACACGGGTACTCAAACATTTTTAGTACATCATGGCTTATCAAACAACTATTATGCATAATGGAGTGAACCATGTCATTCATGATTAAATGTTGAGAGCACATATGTATGCCAAAACGTCTACTTAGGTTTTCTTTAAGGATTTTTGATAATTATGATCATCATCAACATAATACTTCCAAAGCACAATCAATGAAATATCAAGACTATAACGACATATGAACCCAAGGTTGTTGTCATATTGTCTAATTAATTATCATTCATCATTATTATGAGGAAACTTGCACATTGAAACCACATACATTATATGTCCAACTGGAAGTATAATATCTTTATCATGGATCCTATCCATGATAATTTAATGTTTATTACTGAGTATGGTTTTGAGTTGGTTTAATGAATGTTATCTGAAATATAAATTGCATAAATATATATTTTACTTTGATTAAGGATTTTATATCAAAGTTATCTTGCCTTGTCAACTATAAAAGTTTATTCCCTTCTTCACTTTCAAAGTAAGAGATATATTTACCGTTGTATCTCAAGTAAATTCTAAGATCTCCTTCTTACCTTTGTTACTTCTTATGAAAACATATAACTTGGATAAAAAGAAGTGGAACTCATTCCGCCTTGCAAGTCCAACTTGCATTACCCAATTTGGTCTTTAACACCTAAGCCCACCACCCCTAACATGATGTTGACATGATGTTAATTGAACATACCATCAATAGGAATATGAATCACTATGCGTAATCCAATATCACCCCAATAATATGAGGACCTAATATTGGGATCACTACGCATACACCCTTACTCTTTTGAGAACCAAATGGCCCGATCCATGTGCGCTTGTATGTAGGAATTGTCGGTGACAGAACCCTTCTCCTTGATAGGAGACCATGGATGTCATTTATATGATCCGCCATATCATGTTCAAATTGTAATTAATTATTATGAATCTTATTCACATAATTAATTCTTCTCAGGAATTGTACATCTATTCATAATAGATTGTTTATTTTAATTGGATCGAATTAATTTAATCATATTAAATAAATTATCAATCCCAAGCAACCAAGAAACAATAAAAGTTTTCTTTATATTACCATGTAGTATAAGCTCTCACAAGTATGTATTATTTAGTATTTTTATAATTAGAGTACAACTTGACTTACTCATATTACTCTTTCTCTAAAAATGGATTCGGCCAATACACTCGAGTTATGTTGGGAGGGAGCATTTCCTTGACATCAAAGGTGTTAATGAGTAAACCAAGTCAGCATATATGGACCAGGCACCTTCACCATTCTGATTGAGAGCAACATAGATTAAAGCCAATGTACTTGTGATTTTGTTGGTCAACATTGATGACCAGTATTATACTATATATAATAATCACTCGAAGATTTAGGCATCTTTAAAATAATTTTAAGGATCATAAATTTCTAGTCATATCAAGCAAACTTGTTCTTGGTTTTGCATGGAAAAGTTGTCCTACAACTATCGTTGGATAAATACGAAACATACATTCAATGGCCAATGATGTTTAATAAATTATTTGTATAAATATTAAGCATCAATTAAATCAAGTAAAATTTAATTCTCTACTTAATATAAGTGTTTATTTCATATTTCATGATGGAAAAACAGTAAGCAAAATTAATTTTCTTACTGATTCTTGAATACATGCAAAAAATAATATCATGAAGGGAACTCTTTGAATTATATTCATGTACTTTAGGTACCAATGCGATTGTTTTTGGGACATATTCAGACATTCTAAAATAACAAAAAAACATTGCCAAACAATGCACAAACAGTAGGTTTTTATTTAAGCGAAAAACCAATTCGAATCATGCATCCAATGCAAAACAATGAGCCCCCACACATACAATTTACAAAACCTTTTTCATTTAGGGTTATGGATCATACCAAGACCTAACAATGGATTTGATACCATATCAAGGTTATGGGAAAATACATAAGCACATCATGGAAGCGTGACAATCACGTCATATGCGATCGGGATAGACTAGTCATACTAGTTGCTCGCGGCAATGGAATTTGAAATTATAAAATGATGAAATCACAAGATCTGAGAACACTTCTCGAAACATTTAATCAAAACCACCAATAAGATATAGGAATACCTCTTGAAGAGTGGTTGTGATCGAATCCTCTAAAAACTTGGCTTTCCCCGCGGTTAAAATTATTAGTTGTAGAATGAACCACTCGAAGCCAAACGTACCTAATCAAAAAAAATTCACACCAACTAAGATATATATATATATATAGACAATGGATTATGAAGAATAGTCGATCTATCTCTTAAAATTTGTATTTTCACTATTTATTTAACTAGGAAAGAGTTTCTGGGTCGAACACAAGGAGGCAGAAAATCACACTTGATTTTTTTCAAGTAAAGAAAATATTTCTGTGATTTTTTTATTTATTTTCTTCTCTTCTTCTGCAAGAAAACTCTTTTTGGATTTTAGTCTTTATTCTTTTTATTTGATTTTTTTATTTTCAAATTTATTTATTTTTCAAAAGGGATATTTTTCAATCAATTTATCCACAATATAATATTTGAAAATAGTAGAGGAATATAGGTGATACTATGTAGTAGATAGACTACTTGACATGCATGCTCGAGAAAGAACATAATAAGAATAAAAAACTAGATCGCAGAACGAAAAATAAATTCTAAAAGAAACATGATGAAATCCTCAAAATCTGGTGCAAAGCAAAATGTGGAAAAATTGCTACGATGATAGAATAATGTCCAAGAGTATCACAACTCTCCAAATAGTCCAATGTTCAAAATAGAAGTATGTAAAAAAAACACAAATAAAAAAATAAGGGGTTTCTTCCAATTAGGTCCCTGATCAGGGACTTAATTGAAAAAAAACTCCAAAAATTCCTACAGTTATGTTCATGGATAGGGATCTAAATGTAATTAGGAAATTTTCTGGAGGCAAGAGTAAATTCTAGAGTTCTACGGGGCTTATTATGCAATTTCTCCACTGATTCACGATTGGTAGCTATTATTAATTGGAGGCATGTGATCTGGAGCATCCAAACCTGCAATCTATCAGCTAATTGTACAGTATGCAGGAAGAACATGTTCTTCCCCAAATCATGAGCGCTGATGACAAGTCTTTGATCTCTAGTGATATGCACCTCTGGTGGATGTCTAAATGGAGGTAGGTCCGGAAAGGGAGCGCCTCCCCCTTTCGAGCACACCCACTACTTGAGGGAGTCGAAGAGGAAAGACTACGATGAGAGATGATGGTCCAACTGCTAGGGTTAGAACTGCTGCTTGCGATGGAGTTCTGATCCAATCGACGAGAATGGATCTCCTGATGATGGAATGATGAGGCAAATGTTCCAGAGAATTATTAACGACCTGCAAACAAAAATTCAATTGCTCAATTTGTGTTGAATCTTCCAAGGGATGTGATGAATAGTAGGTCCAAGATATGCTCTAGGAAAGTTATATTCAAACACACAAAAGGATCATTTTGAATCAAAATTTGATAGAGATTTTATGTGTGAATCAAAGATTGACTTTAGGAAGAGATGATAACGTACATAGATGATCTAATTATGGCTCAAGAATCTAAGAACATGAAGGATAATGGATTGGGTACCTAGGTAGAAGAAGGTGTCAGACCTTCTTGGTTGTTTCTTGACGAGATGGCTACTCAGAGCTCAACGTGGCTTGAAGCTGTGATTCAAGGCGAACGAGGCCTTTGAACCTCTCCTCCGGTGATCCATCTTCTACGCGTCTCTCTTCAGGTGTTATCACCATCAAAGCAAGGTTGCACATGTCGAGGAATTTGGAGGTCCGACCAAGGTATTCTAGTCGTAGGAGTAGTTAGTTCGAAAGGTCGATCTTATGATCAATAAATAGATCGACTGAGAGGAGTTGGGAATGATCCAAAGGATAGCGAGTGTCAAGATTGATATGGCTATAGAATCAAGAGATGAGATGGAAGATCGACTAAAGAGTGGAATGGAATAGATGATTGAAGAACGACAGGTAGAACAAACTTCCAACCAACAGTTCTTGAGGAAGAAACTCCAAGTACTTCCACATGTCCGCACCGAGTAGTCTGGAATTTAGAACATGTTATAAATAAATATTAAATAACAAACGGCCTTGTCTTAAAAAGGTATAAAAATAAAAAGTATAGATAATTAAATTAACTACTTTATCTTATAATCTATTTTTTGTAAATAATAAATATTTAATGAAATATAAATATAATATTAATAAATATGTATATAATATAGTTATTAAATAGGATTTTAAATTTATATTTAATAATTTACTAAATAGTATATCATTTTAAAAATCCTATTTAATTAATCAAATAATAATAAAAGATGTATGATTTTTTCTAGAATTTGATATTATAATTTATGTGTATAAATATATATATAGAATAAAGTGCAAATTCATCTATAAATTAGAATTTTTTATCTACTTAAAATATTGAATAATGATAAAAAAATTGAAAAAATTTATACGGAATCTACAAGATCAAAAATATTTAAAAACAATAAAATAAAACAAACTATAAATGATAATATAGAATGAAATAATTTGCCCAGAAACACAGTTGTCATCAAGTGCCAAAATCGACTTTTTGCTAACGTATTCCAATATTAGTGAAATCACTTTCATTAAACAGAGAACATTTTTTTATCAACTTTAAATGTTAGTACAGTGAAATTGAGTTTCGTATGGAGAAGTTATGATGTTCGGAAGTTGAGAAATTGACAATTTAAAAACTGATTTTCTAGGCATATATGTAGGTTGAGATTTTTTAGGATTTTTATTTTATATGCATTATTAGAAATAAATAGGAAAAGAGTTTGATGAAATGTATGTATAAATGAATTAATTGAAAATCAATAAAGTTTTGATAAATAATGAATAGATAATGAATAATGTGTGAAGAGTATAATTAATATTTTTTGTGGTTTTTTTCCATATCTCCCCCAACTTTATTATTTGTCGACCAATCTATGTTGACTTGGTCTTAGAGGTTAAGTTATATAAATATATCTTCCAACTATATTTACATTTTATTATCATACTATTCAGTATATACATATCTACAATCTACCTTCATTTTATTTTCTTTCTTTTCGTTCATTTATTTATTTACTTGTTTTAATGCATAAAAATGCAATTTATTCATGAATGCCATTTCTATAAGAATTGATATATATTAGATATTTACATGCATTTGTTCAGGAATTTAAGACAAAATGCACAATTGATTCGTCAACCCCCTATACTTATTCTTTGCTAGTCCTTTAGCAAACACTTATTTGAAAAATAATGGAAAAGGAAATAAACTTAGAATGAATATGTTTTCAAAAGAAATTCATGAAAACAAACAAAGGGTAGAGCTTGGTCGGTCCTAAAACAGGCATTTTGTCGGAGCCTTAACTAGGATTAGGATTTTAATCTCAACAATCATCAAGTTCCACTAATCCTTATTTAGGTTCACCTCAATAGCCAGTTCAGATCCACTTATTCATATAGCTAACTCTATCAACCTTGAATTCAATTTGTACGATGTGTAACTGTATTAGCTCTTCTTGCTTAAATAAGCAAAGAAACTACCCATCCCAATAATACACTCCCATTGGTTCCTCATCCGGCTACTCTTTCCTCGAGGAGGGGGGTATTTCCATCTAAGGTCAGGTTGTGTTGTATATACATTTGAATAGAGAAAAAATGTAGAAGAATTAGAAAAGAACTTGAGTGTGACCAATGTACTTGCATCTCCTTGTGAAGCCCAGTCTGCGTAGCTAAGTCTTCACTAAGATGTGCATGCTTTTTAGAAGCTTGGATCATTTTCGTCATATTTGGTATTTGGTGGTTTGATTATGTTTGGTAGACTATGTAATGTTTCTTGCACTGCATCGATCTTTTTGTTCCTCGATGGATATAGCATCTTTTCATTCTGTACACTTTTTGAGGTCTTAGAAAAATTGTGCCAGTAAATCCTTCCCTCGTCCGAAGCTTTATCTCAACCCCACAACTCTCGTCTTTAGACGTCGGCGCCACTAAACAAGGATGAGAATGCACCAGTAAACAGAACTTCCCTTTGCAGCCCCATGCCAGTCAAGCTAAATGCAAAGTGTAGATGTCCAAAATTGGCTCATTTATGAAGAGTTAAACAGATGACACCAAGTGTTCTACTTAGGCATGTTTAAGTTGACTTCCGAAACATGGTCTCATGGAAACCAAAGATTTATGTCAAAATCCTGAAGAGTCTAAATTCTGATTCTTGGTTAGGCTCCTTACATCAAAAGTCAAAGGACATAATCAAGCTCCATCCTGTAGACCAAACCCAATCTTTAGTTTGAGAAACAAACTTATTCCAAAAAATGCTAATGCAAATGCAACCATGTTTTTGTGAAGTACATTTTTTGAATTTTAATCCTTTTATGGATTTTAAAGATTTTCATTTTTTCATGAATTTTAGGACTTTGAAATATTTTTTATTAACTTTTCAATTTTTATATACAAGTATAATTATAATAATTTTATAAGATTAATTACCAATATTTTATTTGTATTAAATAACTATTGTATTGAAAAATTTATATCAAAGAATTTTAAGTATAAGTTGTTCGTACATATTTTAATAAATAAAATTTTAATCAGTAGTATACATATTTTAAATTAAATATTTTAAATAAAAAATTTACAAATATTTTACTTATTAACAAGGATTTCATAAATAATCAGTAAATATATTTTAAATAAAATTAACCCTTATCACCTTTATATGGATTTTATAGATACAGAATGTATATAAAATTATATTTATGTAGGCAATTATATATGGAATATATACGCACCCTCTTATACTTAGCTTTTGCTACGTCCTCATAGCATGAAAAGATAAAAAGGAGGACATAGTTCGTGTTATGTAAAAGTGGGTTAAAAAGAATGAAAGAATAGAAGTCAGTCGACCCCCATGTACTTACGATCTGGACATCGTAAGAATAATGGACAGCAAAAATGAGGTGACTCAGGGCACATAATATACAAACATATGAGCAAAAGAAAAATAAGAAATGAAACAAATGAAATCACTCTCCCCCCCCATACTAAGGATCAAGCATCCTAAGTATAGACAAGAATGTGACTAGTAATTAGGGACTGGTGCTTGGTCTAAAAAAAGGGAAAACAAGAGAAAAGTAAAAGGAACAAGAACAAAAACTTAAATCAACGGACAATCGCCCCCCTCTATAACTTGGATATGGTATCCTAAGTACATAAAGACGAGAAAAAAATGGGGACGATTGGTATCTAAGAAGAATATTCAAGTTGTGTACTCCAAAACTGCATGGATCATAGGTCTCTGTACATGAAAAAATGAAGTGGAAGAGTAGACATAAGTTGCATAGAGTAGATCACCTCAACCTGGGTCATACAGAAACATGTGCTCTGCAAGTGTGTACTGATCCCTGGCTGATTGTGTATAGTTGCCTCTGTATGTAAACGTTGTACATGGCATATGTCTCTCTATTATAATATACATCTTTGGAGTCAGATACAGATGGTGTCTATATGTGTCTCCATCAGACAATCCAACTCTCTACGCTGAATGGATTGAATCATCTTTGAAATGTAATCAACTGACTCTCGTGTTGGAATATGTGTACTCTCAATCTGTGGCACTGAGATGTCTATTGCAACTGACTGTTACTATATTCCTGATATGATCTATATATCTACATGTGAACAATCATCTGAAGAAGTAAGTACCATATAATCTACCCCATCCTCCTGTAGGATATCATGGGTATCAAAATGAACACTATCATGATCAAGAGACTGCATCTCCTCTATGTGTTGACAATCATCGGCAAGACCGGTGTCCTCTAATGTGAATGGCAATATTGATCTAAGACTGCTACATCCTCTTGCCATCTCAATATGTATCTCTTTGTTGTCTGTACGGAATGATACTCTCCCAACATCATAATCACAGAGTGCCTTTGCGGTCTACAATAAGGGCATCGTGAGAATTATTGGAGTAAGGTGTAAATGTGTATGGCACGTCATGTCTAGGACAGTAAAGTCCAATGGAAACTGCAAGTCTTGTACGGTCATGATAATGTTCCTCACCACACCTCTATGTCTCTTTACAGATCGATCTGCAAACAAAAGTAATGCACGTGACTTGTAAAGAGGACCTAGCTTGAGCATATCAAGCAAATAAAATGGTAACAGATTAATCGAGGAACAATTATCAAAGAGAGTACGATCGAATGCAGCATCTGAAATCTGGCATGTGACATAGTTAGCTCTTGAATCTCTCTTTTTCTTGGGTACCATGTTCTGAATAGCACATGAAGTAGCCTTGGCCAATACATATTTCTCAACTAGTGATTTCCTTTTCTTACGTGTTGTGCATTTCTTCCTCAGTGGATTCTTAAGTGTATGAAAGTGATCCAAGGCGTCATGAAGTGGAATTTCAGAAAATATGATCTTTAAGTAATTGCTTTGTTTTTGGAGTAACATGATTCTTTTTGGTATTTTTCATTCCGTTTTCATACAAAGCATCAGAAAAAGGAACAACGTTAGGAACAACAAATTTCTTTTTATTCACATCAACAAAAGTGGAATCAACGTGTAAATCAGGAGTCTCAGAATATGTACAAATCTCTTGAATATATGGAAAGAAGCAGAATCACCGGGAGTGTCTATACGGCGTAGTTTGGTATCATCATCTGTGTCATCGATGTCCATATCAATAGTATCTGCATCGCTCCCCTGAATAGCATCATCATGGATATCAAATTGGTCCTCATCATGATGGTCCTCCTCCTCAGAATGTGTAATATCATCATGGATTGGCTCTCGCTCCTCATCTTGTGCCATCTCCTCCTCTAGGTCAGGTGATTGTGGATCTCTACCGCTCTTAATATGAATGAATATCCGTAGATGTAATGGTGTCTACCTGATCTGGATGTGACCTCATGTTGTTCGGGTTCATCAGAGGCTAAGCTGGGAGAGTTGTCTTAGGTGTGGCTAACTCATTCAGACAATGGTTAACCCACTCCATCTTTGTCCTATATGTATACTGGAGCGTGCCAATCATATCCATGATCTAATTCAGTGCTAGGGATTGTGCAGATAACTTTGAATCAGAGTGTTGTACCTAGCTCTCCCACTCTCTCTTGTCTAGGAGTATGTTGGTGTGGTGTATAAAGCTGAGGAGACCTCTGTGGTATAAAAGAAAACAGTTGCTACTACCGGTGATGATAAGCATGTGAATGTGAAGCAGGATACTTATATGAATGTGGTCTCTGATATACATGCCGGTGACACTACTACTGCTTTACTGTTGACGGTGCTGGAAATGTGGAGATGGACATCCATGTTGTGGATATATGTGTCAGTGTTACGAGTGTACGCTTTGAAGAGTAAAGTGTGCTGGTGACCGAACAAGAGTGTACCATATCCGGTTGATCTCAAGAGTGGATTGAGAAGCAACATCATTATTGATGAATCTCCATTCCATCACCTTTATTCTTTCATTTTGGCCTTTAAACCCTTGCTAAATGCATGTAAATATCATTATTTTGTTAAATTAATATTAATTATTTATTCCATAATTATTGTATAAATTACATTTTAAAGTCAAATAAAGGAATAAAGAAAGAAAAGAAAAATAAATAAAATGCCGAAGGTATTTTACAACCCTAAGACCAAGTCAGGAATTGATGTGGTCAACAAGGAATAAAGTAGGCAGAGATAGGGGCGAAAAAGACAATAAAAATCCCATTCTTTTATTCATCAATAATTTATTTTTGGGACCCATTTTATGCTCTATTATTTATTCATTAAATCAATAAACTCTCTAAGAAATTACATATAAAAATGTATAGAAAAATACAAAATCGAGCTTACACAAAAATAATATACATTGTACATTGTATACTCAAAATAAAAAAATCAAAACCCAAACTCCCCAGACCCATATCTTCTAAAAAAATCAAAATTACTTTCATTGTATGTAACTTTTGATTAGCTATTTAATGAAGGTGGTTTCACTTAATTTGGAGTTAAGATGTAAAAGTCGGGTTTTAGACCCCTATTATATAGTATACCTAAATAAAATATTCATTTTATTTATTCCTTGTTATTTTTATATTTTTTAGTTTCATAATTTTTCAAATATTATTTGTAGTATATTTAAATATTTAGAACATAATGGAATCATAAAGAAAACACAAAAATAAAATAGTCTATATAAATACATAGATGAAATACCTATACTTATACCTACATAAAATATACCTATATTTATTTAAGTATGCAAATAACATCATAAAATATGATAAAAATATATTTATTTATATAAAAAAACTTATAGATACCTAAAATATCAAAATAAAATAATAAAATCGAAAATAAAAAATAAAAATAAAATATAGAAAACATATATCAATATAGCTATAAATATACTTGTAAAAAGTAACTTGTAATAAATTGACTAATAAAAATAAATTAAAATAACATTATAATACTAAATAAGAATAAACTTTTTTTATATCCAAAATTAATAAAATAATTTACTATTTTTAATTAATTATTTTCAGATAAAGTAAGCTCTATTATCCTGTAGTGACCGATGTGGACCAATTAGGAGGCAAGGATTGTTGACCTTGGTCAACTATCCTTCCCTGCCTTTGACTCCTATCAGAGCCTCGAGCACCCCCACTTCCTAAAATTTTCTAGGACACCTTGTGCCTCCATTTGCCTCGAGTCCTTCATAGATCGTGTTCACATCATGATCGCCATACTCGCATGTTCTTTATATTAGCATGATCTACATTAAGCCACGAATAAACATCGACGAAAGATTGGTCAGACCTCTTCTATAAATAAAACTCAAATTCCTTCCATTCACCCTTTATCCCTCTCAGATCTTTGTAGAGTCTTCAGTTGTGTGCGTGAGAGTCAACCAGTGACATAGGTGTGTGAGGGTCCACTGCGATGCTCCGGCGACGTCCTGCTCCCTGGTCAACCAACAGGTTCGACCTGGGCCATTTCCTTATTTATATGTATCCTTAGTTCGTAGATTTTGTGCTTTGCAATTTATTTTATGTTTCAAAAACTAATTTCTCCTAGGTTTAGATTTATGTCTCATTGGAGCTCTAGAGCTCCAGCCACTGTGATCCATCGTGATACTCTATCTCTGATGTCCAAAATCATCCCATTTCCCTCCTCTACCATGTATCCATCGAAACGATCCATTCAGAGCCCCTGATCTCGTGTAGATCAATCCCTTGATGCTTCTTCGTTCGTTGCACGCCAGGGCACCCTCATCCCCCCTCAAATTGACGCAAACCTCACCAATAACAACCCAGATCTGATCACCTCTATGTTGAGTAGCTTCCCATCATATTTGTCGGTCTAGAAGACCCCACATAAGGGGTCTTTGAAGTTAAGAACTAAGCTCCAGATGCACGACTCTCCAGCCCCCCTCTGATGGGGCCCTGACACTTTTGAGACATCCTTCAGTTGCGGAACATCAAGGCAAACCCATAGGGCATCTAAGCATCTCAGGTGGAGCTCAGAGTAGAGGGAAGGAACGCATCAAAGCAACGCAAAGCAATGTTCTTCGAGTGTTCTTTTATGACACTCCATGACTGTCTGATCAAGAGACCCGCTCCAGATGCAGCAGATGGCATCCGATCATGCGAGAGCCCCAACCACCTGATCTTTGCCTGAGATCTAATCCCATCCGTCATCGTCGAACCGTCATTGTGTGCTATAGGTCCGCTATATGTCCAAGTGAAGAGATCCAAGCCATCGGTCTGCGTGCAAATATGGGTAATTTTCACTAAGCCCCCTATGCATTTTCTTATTCTTTTTAGTACATAAATATTTGTATGGAGTGTAAATATGTTCGTAAAAAATGCATATATCCCCCCTTACATTCATGTATTTCCCCATGTGTTTGTACCAGCTCAGCTCATGTGGCATGCCACATGACTTGGGTATTTTATAGGCAAAACCCTTCATTTTTGTATATTTATTTTTAATACACGAAATTGTACACTCAGTGTTTTATTTTTTGGAAAAAAATGTACAAGGGACCGTAAACTCTGGTATATTTGCAAAAAGGCCCTTCTAGGGCATTTTTACTTTATTTATTATGAAGAAAATTGCATGTATGGCCTTGAATTTGGGAAGTTGTTTTGAAGTGCATATATATTTTATTCTCATTGCACATAGGTTCTTGCTAGAATATTAAATGTTATTACTTGTTTATTTTTGCTAAAAATAACTACTACTTGTATTAAATCAAGCAAAAATAGACGTAAATGCTTGGGATGACATATTTCCATGCTTTGATTTTTAATTTGTAATTTTATGCATTTATCTATTTTTTTAAACTTAAAGAGATGGTATTAATTACCTGATTAGATCTAAACATGCTAAAATAATATGAAAATGACTTTAAAAATTACAAAAAAATTATATGTTGCTCATTATGACATGTATTAACTCTAGACCAAAAATCCCAAAAAATAGAAAAAGAAAATTCCTAAAAATTAAAAAGCTCCAACATCCTTTATAAAAATTAAAAAAATCAACAAAAAAATCAAAAAATATTCATTTATGTCTATGAATTTTTTATATTATATAAAATGTATTAAAATTGATTTGAAGTAATTTTATTATATTTTTCTATTTTTAATCTTCAAATCAATTCTGCTTATTTATTTAATCACATTTTTGGGATGCTTTAGATTTTAAAATTGTATTTTTTGGACTATTTGTAGAGATATATACTATATACTATCTATAAGGATATATTACCTATGTATTGATATTATGTAATAATATATTATATATATAAATATTATTTTATTTTATTTTTAAAAATCCAAAAGGAATTATTAAATTTTAAAATCAATATATATGTAAATATTTAAATATATATATATAAACATATACCTTATAAGCATACCCCTACCTATATGTGTATATATATGTATATGAATATAATCTATCTTATTATTATTATTAAATTACTTATATTTACTTTTAATATTATTATCAAAATAGATATTTATATATAATAAAAATCAAAATTCAAAAACCCACATAAAAAGACTTAATGACAAGTATGTACTGCATACACTTCGATTAGCAATATCTAGATTGCTCTCTGTGGTTCGACCTCTTCATGCTTACGTGCTATACATTTTTGTTTGTAGAGTATAATAAATTGTGCCACACATTTTTGGTTATTCATTGCTTAATTGTACATTTTAGGTCCATGTCGATAGACCAAGAGGGTTTCTTGTGGGTCGCCACAGTGACAACTTATCTTCGCACTCTGTGAGGTTACATTTTAGACCTGCTTGAAAAACCATAGTCATCAAATGGCTCTGTTACCGGGTAGCAATGTGTGTTACCTATTTTCTATATATTTACCTTTATTCATTGATTCATTCTTTCTTTCATTTGTTGTACAATTTTCTATCTCCTTTTTACTTGTATATATCTCATTCCTTAAATTGTTCAAACACATTATTTTATTAATTTTGCTAATCCACCAGTGTTCTTATGTTTGTTGTGAGGGCCTGCTATGCAAGAATGACTTCTTATAAGGTCGATGTAATCGAGCAAAGTGGAGATTGTTCTTCTTCACATGACCAATTGGAGAGGCAACAAGCATAGCACGGAGACTAATTAAGCTAGAGTCTTAGTTTGGAATTCTCTTTTATTTTGGTGAGGGAGAGATTGATTTATTCATTATTAATTTGTAATAAATATGAACTTGGACACTACTCTTCACAACAAGGTCCATTGCCTACGTGTTTGTTTACCTAAGGGCCTCGTCGCGGTTTTCCGAGTTTTCCTCACCTTCTTTTCTCCCCCATTTTACCATTATTTTCATTTATTTCCCGATGATTAGAGTTTTCCACCTTTCTTTTTATTTATTTTGTGTGCATGGAGTCCCTAGACATTAGGTTTGCTTGTAATTGTAATTAGGTCCAAATCCTAACAAGAATCATGTGCCTATGGTCTCTTACTTTGGGATATAGTAAAATTAATAATGTTAGTTATTTGTACTTAAACACAAGCGCCGAGAGGGGAATCATATGACACTAGCAGGACCCATTGTGGCAGGCACCGAGATCTCTCTAAGATTAGACCCTTGTTTTTATTTCTGAATAATTAGCCTATGGTTCATCACGACTAATAGCAGCTACCGTTTAGGGTGATTTTGTCGAATGCACACCGCCATGTAGATAGGTTTAAAAATCTATTTAGCATACCACATGGAGGGAGCTGGGAAGCATTATATGTCCTCTAACTCTGCATGCATCATTAGATTCAATTATGAGATTTCTATAATCAAATCAACTTGCATGACTTTTTCGCTATCTCCCTCTGATTTTCAGCACCTAGGACTTAAATGAAAATCTACAAAAATTGCTAGGTGTGCAAAATAATAAAAAAAGTGAAAACCCAAAAATTTAAAACAAGGGGACTGCTAAATAAACTATGGCCTTATTTAAAATATGTAATGGACTTCATTGCTTTGGTTTCATAAATCCCTCCTTGTTTTCAGGTGCCTTAGGAGGGGATCATAACCCTGCAAAGGAATAGAACCAAAAACTCAGTTTATAACTATCTTGTGTATCACCTAAATTTCCGGAGTATTAACGCTTCTATCATAAGTGACCGAGTAGGGACCTCTCATTGCTGGTGTTCCTTCCTTGTGTGTGACATCGACTTGGTCCGAAGTACTAAGCTTAGGCCATGTCCTCACGGGAATGTATGTCTCATTGGTTTATGTCTGAGTAGATCCTTGCACGCTCGCGGATGATTCCATTGCGAGCAAGGTGTGATGTAGTGGTTTTGCCTATTGGCTTCCTCCCTCTTATTCTTTGGTTGAATAGGGATCTACGAAGGGTTACAATGATCTCAAAAAGTGCAGACTACTGGTTACCAAGGAGGAGGACAAGTACATGATATTTTTTGGTAGTACTCTCTCTCCTATAGGGTTAGCATGCTAAGGAATTGTTAAAAGATATGGATGAAATAACTACTCTAAAAATGAAAAGATAAAAATAGATGATCCTTTATGGCTTTACATTGTGTTGAGTTGGTGAGCCTAATTTTATGTTGTATTAGTATGGATCTAGATTAAGGTTAAAAGATCAAGTCCTGCGCACTTGCACAAATTTTGTTATATGTGTCTCCTCTTTGTCTCCCCTACTTGTTTTGAGCCTTTCTACTATTTTACACTCCTTTTTATTCCTCGCTGACCATTGTATCCTTCTTCCTGCATCGAACCTCTTTTGCTTCACGATGTCGATCCATGGATGGTTTAGTGGGGACTCCACCGACTCCTACAACAATTTCATGAACTCGACATTATCAATGATTTGAGGCGATTCTCGAGAACCCAATTCGGACTTTGCGAACCGATCTCCAGACTCATCTTCTTCTTCCATCCTCTTTATCACCTAATAAACTGGGACGACTCCTGTCCAACTTTCGCCCATTGTTAATGGATGTCACTTTCAGTCTACATATGTTTTTACATTCACAACCATCTGGGATTGGCCCTAATCTCATATTATTGCAGCTGACATTCATTTTTAAAGTGGTCTGATTAGGATTCTGTTACATTGTAGATAGAATCCAGTCCTTGATCCCAACCCAGAATTCATCTCTTCAGACTCATAACTAGAAATGGCTCCTCCGAGAGGGCAAGGGGCAGCAGCTTCCCCAGCCAGAGTAAGGTTTCATGCTAGATCAGAATCAGGTAATGCTTAGTTGATGGCTTCCATCCAGGCCATACACCAACAACTGACTGAGCAGGTACTCGTATAGAGTGCATTTCAAGACATACTAAAGGACATGAGGAACAGACCAATAGGCAGAGGATGAGATGGTGAAAGACCTCGTGATGATCTAGACGAAGAAGAGGGGGCAAGGAATGAGAAACCCAAACAGACACTGAAAGAAACATATAATACTAGGGATAGTCAGATGATCGAGTGGATTCAGATACCAACGGTTGATAAATCCACGATTCATTAACATTCTTTCTGCATTTTGTCATAAAACCCTTAACAAATACTTGTAAATATTCATTAATTTCCATCTTTTAACAAAACCATACTCATGAATAAAAATGCACTTTTCTGCATCAAAAACATGCAAATAAATGAAAGAATAAAAATAAAAAAAAGGCAAATTGTAGATATGTATATATGAACAATGTGACTTATAAAATAAATATAGCTGAATGATATATTTATTACCTAACCCGCGAGGTCAAGTCAGCATGGATTGGTCAAAAAACAAATATGTAGGGGGAGATAAGGAAGAAAACAATAAAAAAATAATTTATTTCACACTCTATAAACTCTACATTATTTATCCTATAATTATCAAAACTTCAATAATTTTTAATTAATAAATATGAACATATTTTTCACCAAACTCTTCTAATAATTATTTCTAAATATGTTTCAAAAATATAAAAAAATAAGTTCAAAATATTATCCTGTATATATGCCAAGAAGTCCAACTTGTAAATTGTCAAAATCTCAACTTCTTAACATCATAACTTTCTCATATGAACTCTAAATTCACTCTACTCATCTTTAAATTCATAAAATAATAATCTAATGAAGTTTATTTCACTTAAATTGGAGTCCATTTGCAACAAATCGGTTTTGGGAACTAAGTACAATTGGGTTTATGGGCTATTTATTTTATGAAGAACACATTATTTATTTTTTTAATGATTTTGTAATTTCTAATTATTTTCTTGATCTTGTTTTCAATCGTAATTTATTTCTTAATTTTAGAGTTTATTTATTATTTTAAATAAATCAAACCTAATTTATAGGTAAAATTGAATTGTATAACTTATATTTTAGTTATATTTATAAGCATAATACCCCCATATTATATTATGTTATATATATATATATATATGTAGTTTATATTATTACTAATTATTATAAATACCTTATAAATATTTTAAAATCCCAAACATATATATATATATGATTAGGACTATATTTATTAATGGTTTCTTATTTTTTATATTTATTATATTTATTATGATATATACCTTATATTATATATACATTATCTAATATATAATCATATACTCTTTTATATATATATATATTTAATATTATATAATATCAAAATATAAAGGTAAGTAAAAACATTAAAGTTAAAAAAAATCGAATACAAAAAATAAAATAAAATTTTAAAAATCAAAACCCAAAAAGACTAAAAGGACACTTGTGTACATGATCCATTTTTTACTAGAAGTAATCATTCGGTGGTTCGGCCTCTACATGCTTACAAATTATACATGTTTGTTTGTAGAGTAAAATTAATTGTATTTCACATTTTTGTCATTAATTGATTATTTATATGTTGTGGGTGCTTGTTGATTGGCAAGATTCTCGTGAGCGGTCGCTTCTACTACAGTTGATTCACATTGTGGATGGACAAGACCCTTGTAGAATGCTTGTTATCAAGTAGCATCGTTGATAGGGAGCAATGTGTTTGTAGCCTAATTTGTACGCAGTTGTCTTTTCTTTTATTTTCTTGTACATATTTTTCTACCTTTTTCTGACTTATACAGAATTAATCTCTTATTTCTTTAAATACACTATTTGATTATATGTGCTAATACATCTCTTTCTTGTGTGTGATGTGAGGGTTTGCTATGTGAGGATGACTTCTTAGGAGGTCGATGCAGCCAAGCTTGGGGGAGACTGGCCTTCTTGCCCTGGCCAGTAGGAGTGGCGATAAGCATAGAAGGGAGAAGATTTAGCTTAGGATTTTTTTTGTGGGAGAGTGATTTATTATTCATTATTATTTGTAATAATTCAAAGACTCAGACATTAGACTCTAGGACCTATTTTACCAATTTTTTGTTCACTTGGGGGTCCTCGTAGTTTTCCTTGAATTTTCTTCACCTTATCACTTTATTTCTCCCTATTTCTCCCTTTATTTTCATTTATTTTCCAATGTTTTGAGTTTTCCATCCTTGTTTTTATTTGTTGTATGTCCATGGAGATCCTAGATTTTAGGATTGTTTGTATCGGTAATTAGGTCCAAACTCTAATAAGAATCATGTTCCTATATTCTTTTAGGTTTGGATCTAGTCTAATTAATAATTGTCAACTACTTAGACTTGAACCAACACACCGAGAGAGGCACCATACAATGCTAGGAGGATACGTTGTAACAAGCACAGAGGTGTCTTCAAGACTGGACTCTCGGGTTCATTTCTCAATAATTGACATTTGGTTCTTCACGAATAATAGGAGTTCATGCTTAGAGAGATTTTGTCAATTGCACACCATCGTGTAGATAGGTTTAAAAATTCGGTTTTGCATACTCCATGGAGAGAGCTAGGAAGCAATGTTAGTCATCTAACTCTGCATTCAGATGGTTAGATTTCCATCATCGAATCGACTTGCATGGCTTTTTCTCTATATCCCTATTATTTTGAGCACCTATGACTTAAATTGAATTTCACAAAGTCATTAAGTGCTTGTATGCAAAATACCATGAAAAGGTGAAAACACCAAAAATTCTAAATCTAGGGCATTGCTAAATATACTTTGACCTTAATTAAAATATGTAATGGACATCATTGCTTTGGATTTATAAAGCCCTCATTGTCTTTAGGTACCTTAGGAGGGGACCAAAACTCCTCCCATGAGCGAGGCGCGACCTGTTGAGGATTATTGCCTAAAACACATGTTGTAACTGCCTTGTGTATCTCCTGGATTTCTGAAGTATTAGCGCTTTTATCGTATGTGGATGAGTAGGACCTGGTCAACGGTGATATTCTCACCTTGTGTAGAATGGCGACCTTGTCTGAAGTACCGATCTTAGGCCACTCCCTCATGAGTGGGTTTGTCTCATCCTCTCACGTTCCGAGTACAGCCTTGCACACTCCCATGCGATTTCGTTGCGAGTGGGGTCCAAAGTAGTGGTTTTGCCTATCGGCTTCCTCATTCTTATTCTTTGGCTCAGTAGGGATCCATAAAGGGTCACAAGGACCTCAAAAAGTGTAGTCTACTGGTTACAAAGGAGTAGGACAAAAGTACGGGGTACTTTCCGGTAGTACTCTCGCTCCTACATGTCTCGTGTCTAGGAACTTGCTAAAAGATATTCCAGAAATAAAACTCTTGCAACTTCTCCCAGGCTACCCACGAGTCAATTCATGAAGCATGGGAGTGATTCACAGACCTGAAGGAGAAATGTGCCACCATGTGATGTCATGGACCAGCTTGGTCCCCCACTTTTTTTAAGGGCCAAAATATTGAAAGCCAGAGATTAGTTTACGCTGCCTGTGGGGGATCCCATTTTAACAAGGATGAAGATGTAGTCTAGAAGATTTTTGAATAAATGTCCTAAGAAGAGGATGCCTCTCTTCATATCGTACATATCAAAGGCAACCCCATATCCTCCACAATCTAGTTCACATGGAAGCATCTCAAGAGGCAGAGAGAGAGATGAGAGCTCCAACCTCAGCATCATCAGAAGCCATCTCTCCAAGGTTGATATCATCGAGAAGTGATCACAAGATCTCAAGAAACTAGCTGTGACCAAGCAAAGAATGTAGAATCTGGATAAATTAGATCAGATCACCAAGCACTGGAGTTGCTGGTGAATACCATCAATGCCTGCTAGTCATCGATACCATCGTCTGAGACTCTGAAGAAGAAGAAATATGATACAACATCACCACAACAACCTCAGCCCAATCAGCAGCAACCGACAATATAGCATGTGGATTATGTGCAGACTCCTGACCAGGCACCGCAGCAGCAGTTGGTGGTATATCATCCAAAACCCCTATCTTCTTTTGATCCATTCGCTCCTCCACTACCTCTCATTCAAGAGATGAATGGAGTTTGGTATAATGATATCCAGCTAGCCCATCCAGGCGGACCTCAGCAAGAACAACCTACATTCTCGTTCATTCCCTCAGCTCACGGAGGGAGATTTGTCGAGTTCTCTTAGCCTCAGTACCATCACTCTCCATAGTATGATACAGAACCTATAGTAGAAGTAGCCACAGTATCGCCATCACCAGTCGTATCATTCGTATGCGGCTGCACCTCAACAACAGTATCCTCCTCCTCATACAAGCAGTACCAACTTTCTCTACCTCAGCATCATTATCAATAGCACCCACCTCAGCCTTCACACCATCAGCCACACTGTAGTTAGCACGTTGAAACTTTCAAGGTGGTTCCTGTGAACCCAAGCCTTGATTCCCTGGTCCAGTTGGTGAAGGGCTTAATAGAGATGTCACAAAAGATGGATGACCTAATGGCTACAAAGACACCAATTCCGGTCCTGGTAGAATTCAACCCTAATAATTTTAAATGAAAAAAGAAGGTAGAATGGGATGTCCCATTTGTGCCTGTAGAGTCAGATGATTGTGATTTCATTTTATCTAATGTTGTTACTCTCATGAGCGTTAGGACCTTTCCTATGCCTGCCACTGTTAGAGGGAAGAATAAAGCTTCATCTGGTGAATCATCATCTTCTACATTACTCGTGCCAGCCACAGGTCTAGGTGATGAATAAATAGAAGGAGGAGCTATGCATGCTAGTCACCTCCATACCCACCCAAAAGAATCAAAAAATCAAAAAATGAAAAAGACCAAAAAGATGATCGTTGTTGAAGTTAAGTCGTGCCAGATATGGAGGAGCCAACTCCAGTAGCCGATCTAGCGCCAGCTGACAGAGCAACAATCGTAGTTTTTAGATGTACACCTTGTATTCAAGATTGTACATATTTTTGTCTTCTGGTTGTACAAGATGTTGTGTACATGAATTCTAATGTAAATAAGAACAGCACTTTGATATCAGTTATGTACATATTCCTTTTTCTGATGCAATTGAAAAATCCAAAAAGATGCAAAATGGAAAAATGCATTATCAAATATAGGTATTGTGCACATTCTTAAGAACTTGGTTATGGAATTTCCTTTGATGAAAGCCATGGAATATATATGTGTGTGTATGTGTGTGTGTGTATTTGTTGTGAAGAAGGGCTTCAAGGAAGCATCTACGAACAAACGTCAGAAGAATCCAGACAAAGGAGCACCCTTAATCAAATGCGAGATTTTTGACAAGATCATCGAGCAAACCCTCCTTGATAGAGGCTCCTCCATCAACCTCATGCCCACCTCCTTGCTCACAGAATTTAGTCTACGACCGCTCAAGCCAACACGCTTGATCCTTCAATTCATTGATTAATATATCAAGTGACCCTGAGGTTTATTGGTGGACATTATCATAACGATGCACGACATGAAGTTCCTATTAATTTTTGTGGTCCTTGATATGGACTTCCATGCACCATTACTCCCAACACTGATTATTCTTGGCAGGCCATTCCTGTCAACTACAGAGGTTATGGATGACTATGGCTCTAGGAAGATCGCGTTCTGCTCGGGAAACAACAAAGTAAGAATGGATATGGTCAGTGAACCAATGGTTGTGTCTAATAAAGGTCAAGTAGAACTGCTTGAAGCAGACTGTGATTTTATTGCAAAAATCAGGGATGCAAAATTTTCTTTAAAAGACAAACGGATCAGGAAATCCTCTCTTGAGAGTAGGACCTGGAAAACACAACCGATACATGCTCTGATGTCAACTTGGAGACAGATTCTTGATTTCTGCTGGGTCGTGCTGGTTCAGAAGATTCATGCTAGTCCAAACATGATGAATTCATTGATGATTTGTTCAGCACAATGTCAACTGAGCCATGAGTAACCGAGATGAGAAGCACTTCCAAAATCATGACAGATCATCCAACTACTAGTTTAGTTTCAAAAATGACGGAGAAGCAAGCTAGATCAGAACTAGAGTTAAAGCCACTTCATGCAGGCCTCAACTATGCTTTCATTGTGGGTGCAGAAAACATGTATTCGGTAATCAACAGGCTAGCCTCAAATTAGGAAACTCAATTGCCCAATATTATAGAGAAAAATTTCAAGGTGTTGGTTGGCACGTATCAGAACTCCTTTGGATAAATCCCGCTTTGTTTTCACATCACATCTATTTGGAAGATGATGCCAAGTCATCCCATGAATTTCAGAGAAGATAGAAACTAACTAGTGAGACATTGACATGAAGGAGATCATCAAGTGGTGTGGTGCATGCTTCATTTACCCCATCTCCGATTCTAAATGGGTGAGCCCCTTGCATGTAGTTCCTAAGAAATCAGGGCTCATCATGGTCACAAACGAAAGACGAGAGGAGATTTCTACTCGGGTACCAACATCATGGCGTGTGTGTGTTGATTATCGCTGTCTCAATGCTGCAACAAAGAAGGATCATGTCCCCTTGACATTTATTGATCAAGTTTGGAAAGATTTACAGATAAGGAGTTCTTCTGATTTTTGTATCGGTATTATTGGTAAAACCAAGTGGCAATCTCCCTAGAGGACCAAGAGAAGACTACCTTCACTTTCTCATTCAGCACCTACGCTTTCAAGAGAATGTCCTTTGGTTTGTGCAATGCACTAGCCACATTCCAAATAGGCATGCTTTTAGTTTTTCTCGATATTGTGGGTTGTTTGCTCGAGGTGTTTATGGATGACTTCTCCATCTATGGTGACAACCTTGATTCTTGTCTTGAGCACCTAGACAAAGTACTTTCATAAATGCTAGGAAGTCAATCTCTTATTATCTCGTGAAAAGAGCCACTTTATGATCACTGAAGGGATAGTACTAGTCCATATCGTTTCCAAGCGTGGCATGGCAGTCGGCCCAGCGAAGGTGGATCTAATCTCCAATCTTCATTCACCTCAAAATGTTAGGTTTGTGAGGTCATTCATGGGGCACGCAGGTTTCTACAGACGATTCTCAAAGATTTCAGTCGCATCGCCCGACCTCTAACTGAATTACTATGCAAGGAGACTGAGTTTAAGGTTGATCAATAGGTTCTCCTATCTTTCATTTAGCTGAAGGAGCTAATCACTCAAGTTCTTGTCTTACAGCTATAGGAATGCTCTCTACCCTTTTAGATCATGATGGTTGCGTCATACTTTGCAGTTGGTGTTGAGATAAGACAAAGGAAAGATACAGTGCCCTATGCCATTCACTATGCCAGCAAGACATTAGATGAAGCACAGAGAAACTATATTGTCATAGAGAAAGAGTAGCGGCGTAGTTTTGGTCCTAGAAGTTCATATCATATCTTCTTGGATCTAAAGTCACCTACTACACTAACCACTCTGATATTTGGTATCTACAACAGAAGAAGGATGTGAATCCCATATTGATCATATGGATCCTTATCCTCTAGGAATTCTATTTGGAACTCAAGGACAATCCTGGAGCTCAAAACGCGATAGAATATCACCACTCCAGAATTGAACATCAAGAACCTCCACTAAGTAGTGCACCCATCACAGACACCTTTCCTAACGAGTTGATTTTTGCCATTTATTTTCTCCATTGGTATGTCAATGTCATGAACTACCTCATCTCGGGTGCAGTCCCCCAAGATTGGACAAAGATCAAGAAGGACAAGTTCTTGTACCAAATCCATTTCTACCAATGGGAAGAATTGCTATTATTCAGGGAAGCATAAGACTGCATTTGGCACTGGTGTACCTTCAGGAGGAGCATCTCCTCGAGCATTTCTATTCACTCAAATCTAGTAGACACCATTCTGGAAAGAGAACATTAGTGAAAATATTAGAATGTAGCTCTAGTGGACTACACTGTTTAAAGATCTCACAGCCTACGTCAAAGACTGCACTGATTGTCAGAAAATGGGAGGAACACTCATAGTTAATTACTCGATGCCCTTGAAGTTCATTCAGATGTCCGATGTGATCGATGCTTTAGACATCAATTTCATGGGACCCTTCCTTAATAGTTAGAGATATGAATACATTCTTCTTGTTGTTGATTATGTGAGTCGTTGGTCTGAAGTTATTCCTGCCCAAGCTATTGATACATGCATTGTGTGCTGATTCTTGAGAGAGAACATCATTTCGCAGTTCTGGATACCGAAGATTCTCATATCTGATGGGGTAGTCACTTCATAAATAAAGAGGTCAAGAAATTAGTAAAGGAGTACGTCATCAAACACCGGGTCACCTCTCCTTATCATCCTCAGACCAATGGCATGGCAGAGCTATCAAATAGAGAAATCAAGACAATCTTGCAGAAGCTTGTGAAACCAAATAGTAAGAAATGGTCCCAACTCTTGGACTCCATCCTTTGGGCATATAAAACTGCTTACAAGTATCCCTTGTGTATGTCACCCTATCGTCTTGTATATGGAAATACATGCCATCTTCTTGTTGAGATAATTCAGAAATCATTATGGGTAGTCGACATTTGCAATTTGGACTCACACAAAGGTGGTCAACAAAGAAAAGTGAATCTGAACATGCTCCTGGAATTCCGAGATTATGTATATGATAACGGCTTGATGTATAAAGAGATGGTTAAATGCAAGCACGACCGGCACATCAGACGATCGAGATTGTGTAGAAAGTGTGGTTGTTCGACGCTAAGTTGAAGATATTCCCAGGCAAATTAAAGATTAAATGAATATGGCCATTCAAAGTGAAAGAAGTGTGTGAAAATAAAAGCATATCAATATAATACTTGTCATCTGAAGCACAATTGTTCATTATTAATGGTTAGTTACGGAAGTCGTACTTTGAACATGATAATTTATTGGCCGTTGACGACTCAGTTCAAGTGATAATCAAGGAAGAAGCCTCCAAAGATTCAAATAATGCTCCTTAAAAACTTTTCCTTTAAGTCTTCTTATTTTCTTCTTTTCTTCTGTTATTTTCTTCTGTTCATTTTTCTTTTGCTTCTTTCTTTCATCCACCTCAGTCATCACAGTTGTACCTAGGATATGCTTAATCCTAAGTATTGGGGGTATGAGTGAGTCATTGTTCATTCTATGGTCCCTCACATGTCTCCTCTCTTATTGATATTCTTGTCTATACTTAGGGATATTTTACCCTAAGTATAGGGGGAGATAGATCAAGTCGATGATCTGTTAATTCTCACCCTCAACCCTCCATGCATGAAGAATACAATCTGCTATACTTAGGATTAATTAATGCTACGTATAGGGGGACAGTCGACTTCTCATTGATTCATTATGTATTCTTCAGTTGTTGTAGTATCAACTTTTCTATACTCAGTATGAGTTATGTCTTCTCTTTTTGTCATCGATCCATGAGGACATAGCTCAAGTTAATTATAGGTTCGCCATATATACTCTATATAAACTGTATCCATAACACATTCTTTCATATTTTCAAAAAGTGTGGCTAAAATAGGATTAATAAATTGTAAAAAACAAACTTATTTAAAAATCATCATAATTCTTTGTATATACCAATTACTAATTCAGGTAAAATGTTTTGCAAAATGTTTGAAAAATGGTTGTAAAATCATTTTGGAAAATATATTGAAAACTATTTGGAAAATGTTTTCAACCTTTGTAAATATGTTTCCTTGTAAAAAATTCTTTCTTTATTTAAAATAAAATATTTTGAAAACTATTTGAAAATTTTTGGAAAATGGTTGCAAAATATTTTGAAAAATTTATATACATATTGTTTGAAAAATCTTTGCAAATTTTGTAAATGTTTCTGAAAATTATATATCAAATTAGTTTGCAAGCTAAAGTTTTCAAAATGTTTGCATTAATATTTTCAAATTGTTTTGAGAACTATATACATAATTCAAGCAAATAAAGATCCTTTACAAACCTTCTACATACAAATCTATAAATTCTTGAACTCCAACTCTTGTAAATGACAAGATATACTCCCATGTAAATATCTACACAAATTTATTTTCCTAAAAATCTTTTTATTTTTTAAAAAATATCTAAAATTTTGCAATATTAAAAATCCCAATAACATTTACAAAACATTTTCAAAAATTCATAAAAAGTTCAAAATAAGAAAATTGTACCACAAAAATATTTTACTTGCATTGTACATAGCATTTGCATTTTTCGAATCGAAATTGACAAATGAACAAGTCTAAGTAAATCTGAAGATTGGTGCTTGGTTGGACCTTGGTTCAACTTAATTACAGGAACCTTATAGTAACTGGAATTGAGGCACTTCAGGTCTGCTAGACTTAATTCTTTGAGACCATGAGACTTGGTTCAATGTCGTCTAGACTGTCTAAGTAGAATATTCAGAACACATGGATGACTTTTGTTGATAATGAACTAGATTGGACAACATCACCTTACACTTTACTCACCTCAGTTGAAGTGGTAGAGGGTTGGATTTGCTGGCATGAGACACAAGCCAGTGGAAACATCAGAAGTCATATATTTGTGGATATTGTATGCCTATCTGGCCTAGTATACATGAGGTCCAATGACGGAATGTTATGGGTTGCAATAAAGCTTCAAAAGAGGGATAGTATACTGGATAAAGAGGAAAAACTCCTTATGTAAATAATGTTGTATATAGTATTCGAAAAAATGCAATAAGAACTTCAAAAAAGTGGACAGGCCCGGGTAAAAATAAAATTTCTGTCGGGTTATGTATACATTTGTATAGTCTAATAAGCAAGCTTGATCTTCAAAGTCATATTCATGTGATCCTGTAGCCAGATGATATGGCTACACTAGTCAAGCATCCTAGGATAGGTAGCAACATTGACTATCGTCCATTCTTCTCTCGCCCTCCTCTTCTTGAGCTGGTTGTACTTGAACTTAGAAGGAAATACCCCGCTTCACGAGGAAAGAGTTGTTGGATTGGGAATTAAGGTCACCATGTTAGAGAACTGATTTTTACCACTTCAGCCGAGGAGAGCTACATATCACTAACACTATACAAGTTAAACTCATAAACATAAGGGACTGCATATGGTATCGAAGTGTTCTGACCTGGCTTTTGAGGAGGCTTGGGAAGAGTTTGTGACTCTATGAGGTTGTTGTATTTCAAGTAAGGTTCTCAATAAGGTTCCGAGCAAACTAACAATCCAAGGTCTGACTGAGCTCTAAACTTTCATGTTATGAAGATAAGTTTTAAAATTAAAATCAATCCAACTTCTTTCCTTTTCTTTTCTTTATTTTTTGTTTTTTTGCATTTATAGGCATAAGTGTTTGCTACGGACAAGCAAAGGCAAGTATAGGAGGGTGATGAATCTCATTTCAACACCTTTATTCTTTTATTTTGTCCTTTAAAACCCATCTAAATGCACGTAAATATCATTATTTTGCATAGATTAACATTCATTATTTATTATATAAATATTGTATAAAATGTTTTAATTAATGAAAAAGAAAATAATAAACAAAAAAAGAAAAAGAAAAAAATGCCAAAGAGATTTTATGACCCTAAACCCCAAGACCAAGTCAGCAATTGATTTGGCCGATAAGGAATAAAGTAGGGGGAGATAAGGGTTAAAAACACAATAAAACCCTAATTATTTATTCCTCAATAATTCAGTTTTGGGACCTATTTTGTTATTTATTATTTATACATCAAATCAATTAACATGAAAATTGTAGATTAAAATACATAGAAAAATAAAATTTGGATGTCACATCAAAATAATATAGAGTGTTCCTTCTACACTCAGAATAAAAAGAAAAATCCAAACTTCCCAGACCCATATCTTCTCCAAATAAAATCAAAATCTCCTTTAATTGTATATAAATTTTTATTACCTATCAAATAAAGATGGTTTCATTAAATTTGGAGTTAAGATAAAAAAAAGTTAGATTTTGGGTCCCTATTGTATAGTATATGTGAATAAAACATTTATATTTTTCTTTTTATTTTAATAATTTAATATTTTTTATAATTTTGTAGATATTACTTATAGTGTATGTGCATGATTATAATATAATAAAGCTATTAAAAATAAAGTAAAATAAATAAGTGTATAAAATATATAGATGAAATACTTATACTTCTTCCTATAGAATAAATACATCTATTTATTTAAATGTAAAAATAACATCAGAAAAATACAATAAAAATATATATTTATATATCTAAATAATTTGTAAATATATATAAGATAAGTGTGCAAAATAATAAAACTGAAAATAAAAATAAAATAGTCAAAACATAGGTCGATATACTTATAATTATACATGTAAATGGTTACTGGTAATAGATGATTACAATATGCACAGAGATAATATGATCAAATTATGTGATATACAACTTTATTGATTGATCTGTAAACTCCAAAATTCACATAATCTATATTCCTTACATACAGCAGAGAGAATATCTATAATTACACACAATCAATTAAATCTTTGCATAAATCAATTGATCATGATTTTGTAATCAAGTAAAATGTTTTCAAAAATATCGATTACATATTTTATGATTCCTAATCATTATTGTTAAGTCATCTAAATATAACTTAACTAATTACCTACATGAACTAAGCAAATCATATGTACTGGATATATATAGCATTGATTATAACACATTGATTTGACTCTACAAAACCTCATTTTTTATTGGAAAGAAATAGGGAGGGGGTATAGTGTAAAAGACCCACTCTTTATTATCATGCATAGAGCCACCCTTATTATGCCTTCCCCATGCAAATAATAAAAGTCACTCTCCCATTCCCATGCATTCTAGCCACTCATCCTTCCCCATGCAAAAAAGATTTAACTCTCCATACACTAATAATGATATTTTATCTTCACTTGCATGGCATGTCTCCAAGCAAAATCCATTATAAAATGGGGGTCATTCACGCAGAACACCTCTCCGTCATCTCACACACTCTCTCTCGCCCCCTCCCTCTTTATTCTGTCTCACTCTCTCTCGTTATTTCTATGCACGCACAACACCTCTCTCTCTCTCTCGTTATTTCTCTCACGGGCATAGCCTTTGACGCATAACCCCTCTCCTCATGCACTCTCTCTCTCTCTCGCCCCATACTTTCTCCCTCTTGTTTGTTTTACTGCAGGTACAAGCACGGCGCACATCCTTCTATGCGCGACCAGCAACTCCAGCCACTCCTCCGCCCAGCTCAAAGTCGCACGCTCCAGTCTCCAGCTTACCCGTGGGAGTGTGAGTGACTGCCCCCGTGTTCTTCGGCAGCGCTACTGCAGCCCCGTGCGACCTCGACTTCCCACTCCTCGGAACCCTCAAGCGTCCTCCTCATGGTGCACTCCAGCCCGCACCATCATTCTCGCGCGCGTCCTCGACCATAGAACTCCAGCCCGTGCCATGAGCATTTGTCACTCCATCCCTCTCCGCATCTAGCAACCATCGTCCCTGTCACGGGGAACGGCAAAGTGCCATGGCTTCATGCGTGAATGAGAAACACTCTTTCTTTCTCTCTTGTTTATTTATATGTCATTTGCATCTAAACTTTTGAATCATCTTTGATTCTAAGTATTTCATGCTTATCATTTACTTTCTATATTTATTAGATTGCATTTGTTGAAGTATTTCCTTTTCAAGTTGCATTTCATCTATTTCATTTATCATTCTATGTGTTAAAATGTCGAATTAAAATTGCAAATTTACTTGGTCCTTGTCGTTCGACAACCGACTTGCTCTTTACTTGATTCCATTTATTTCATGGCATTGTCGAGTTTACAATTTATATTTGTTTGTTGAGATTATAAATGTGCACAACGACTAATAAAAATCAATCATTAAGTCACGCAAAATCTCACCAACATTTTGGCGCCGTTGCCGGGGACTATGCAACATTTGCAATTTTTTTCTTCTTCGTCATTTCTACTCATTTTCAATTATCTAATCCGTGCATTGTTTTTGTTTTGCATGTACTTAGGCTTCAAAAAGAAAAAAAATTACTTGTCTTTTCATGCATTTTGTTTTAGCAAACTTGTAATTTGGTAAAAAAAATTGTAATCTTAATTTCCCCCTCCCTTCTCAGAAAAGCTCGCCATCAGCAGGACAAAACATTATGGATTAGCGCCAGAAGTGCAGGCACTGTGAGTCCATCTTTCTCTTAGGCATCTTAGGCTTTTAAAATTTCTTGCATTTGTTTGCGCTCTGATCTTAAACCGAAAACAAATTAAAAAATACTTTTTCTTTGCATCATCTCTGTGGTCTTCTCCATCTGATAATCTAATTAAAAGACCACCAAATCGTGTACTGATCATTTAAAAAGATAAGCTTGAAAGGCCACTGCAGTGGTCCTAACAGAAAGCAGAAAAAATCTGAATGCTTGTTTGATGCACGTGTATGACACAAAAATCATGAGCACATAGAACCCTTGGATAGAGACAAAAATCCATGGTGCTACGTGGGATTGCAGAGAGAGATCGTAACTCCTCGACGCGTTGGGCACAGGTTCTTGTGGGAAGAAGCAGATCCTCGATCTGAGTACCACACCCTGGATCCCCCAGCCGGATTAGAACATCGATTTCTCACAATCTTCCACACCCACCTCATCCTTAAGGACTCTAATTTCTCTGAAAACCTTTGTTGAATCACTAAATTAAAATCGAAAAGATAACCGCCTCCATGGCAATTTTTGTGTGAGTTGGTGAAATAACAAGTTGTCTGGTGTATTGTGTTGTGTACGCTAGGTCGTAGGTCTCTGAAAAATCCAGTGCAGCAACCATTAGAGTACGACCTGATTTATAGAAGAAAACCCAACCCATCTCCTTCAACAGACCTTGGAGACATGGGAGAAGAAAGACCAAACCCTATGGATCTCATCCTACATCAACTGCAACTGCTGAGAGAAGAAAATGCCATAACTCACCACACCATAGCACCTCTCATCCGACCACCACCCATTAGTACACATTACAACCCGGCTGCAGAAGACTTAGTTCATTAGGTCCAAATCCCGCCTGAAGTAGGAGACTTTGAAATAAAGCTCGCATCACTCTCCTTAATCCCAAAATACTATGAAAATGACTCTGAAGATCCCTTCCTCCACATCCAAGATTTCCGATCGGCTTATGACACAATGAGTATCCGTGGGGTAGAAAAAGAATACATCTACATGAAAGCCTTCACCTACTCACTCAAAGACAAAGCAATCCAATGGCTCTGAAATTATGGAACCCCACTCACCTCTTGGGATTCCCTAAGAGAGGAATTCATAAAAAAATACTTCCCAATAGGAAAGACAAATGCCCTGAGACAAGCCATATCATCATTCACTCAGAAAAATAGAGAGCCCATTCATGAAGCCTGTGAACGGTTTAAGGAACTTCAAAGGAAATGCCCTCATCATGCCATTCCCAAATGGAAGTTAGTTCAGATATTTTATGAGGGCATAGATACATCATTTAAGAGAGTGATTGATGGTCCTGTGATGGAAACTACATCAGTCGTGATGAGCATTTTGTTTGGAATTTGTTTGAAAATATGGCTGACAATTCGGTGAATAGTTCCTCAATTGAACAATACAGTGGGAACACAAGGACAGTCAATATCATTGACCATGAGAGATTTAGCAATGAGAATCCTGACAAATGGGAAACCCTCTCAAAACAAATGAACCTCATGACTCAAGCCATAGAAAAATTGGCCATGAATAATCCCACCAGTCATGAAATTGACCACACCATATTCACCCATAATCAAGACATAAATCTTGAGACTGTGAACTGGGTGCAAAGAAATCAAGGAGGAGCATATTCAAATAATCACAACACATGGAGAGAACAATCGAATTCTGGGTGGAATGGACAGAACAACTATCATTTTCAAAATCACACCCAACCCAGACAACCGATAGCACCGCCCGTGACTCAACCCTCCACCACTACGGTAAATTCCGATGCCTTGACTCAAGCAATACAACAACTGGCTATAGCACAACAACAGGCCACTGAAGCTCAACAAAAAGCCAACTCTGAGAATGCCCGGCAGTTTGCCGAGATCAGATCTTATATCCCAGCCTTGTCACCTCAACCTCTACCCAATCCCAACACCAATAAGGCTAGTTCATCTGGAGTACTTCAAACTGCATCACCTCCTGGATCTTTCACTTCACCACCTGGTTTCCAAAACCAGAATCAAGGATTTTTTACATCTTCTGAGATAAATCAAGGGAACCCACAACAAGCACCTAGAAACTAAGTTAATTTCGAAACACCACCCCACCCAAACCATCCTGCTAATGCTGTCACTCTGAGAAATGGGAAAACCACTTCCGCCTATACCAGATCGCTAGCTTCAGAAGAACAAATTGAAAAAGAGGAGGAGCCTGATGATTAAGAGAAGTTAACTGAGACAACCATGCCCCTTCCTGTCTCCCCATCCGTAACTATCCCCTTTCCTGGAGCTCTTCACCGGAGAAAAACTCGATCTTCCACCATCGATCCAGAGCTAGAAAAGCTATTCTCTGACATTGTCATTGAGATCCCTCTCTTAAAAGCCCTCGAACAAGTTCCAGCCTTCTCCCGGTTTTTGGAGGAAAAATGCACACCAAAACGGAAATCCAAGGGAAAAAACAGAAAGGACAATGAAGATATTGAAAGACATGTGCTCCCTTAAGAAACAACCAAAGCCATCTCCCAATTCTTACCCACCAAACAGAAAGATCCAGGAGCTCCTCTAGTTAGATGCACAATTGGAAAATTAACCTTCGACCATACCCTGCTAGATAATGGTGCTTCCATCAATCTTCACCCGACTGCTATTCTGGAGCAATTTGACCTAGGAAAACTGAAACCTGTCTCAATGACTATGCAAATGGCTGATTGATCTGTGAAAAGACCAAAAGGACTTCTTGAGGATGTGATAGTTGATGTTCAAGGTCATAAGTCATGGTTGATTTTGTTGTGATGGATATGGATCAAGCAAATATATTGAGTGAGACACCAATCATACTAGGACGACGATTTTTTGCCACTACTAAAGCTAATTTTGATTATGAGGTTGGAAAAGTTGAATTTAAAATCAATGGCCAAGTCATTCCTGTTGATCTTGTCACCCCTACTCCCACTAAATCTGAGACTGAAGAATGTGGTTGGATAGAACGATGTGTTGTTCTAAATATTCAGAAAGACTTTGCCCCCATCCATCTCACCAAAGACCCCTTAGAAGTTAGTCTTAACACCGCTAGTTCCACTTACAAAAACACTTCTCATGAAATTGCCACCTTCAATCTGAATCTTGCACTAGAAGCACCAACATGCCCTCTCACCGGACAAGAAATTGATGAGCTTGATAATGCCTGGGACACATTAGACTCTGAACTCACATTGACTTCAACCATGATCATGCCTATGATGGAACCACCATTTGAGACTATCTCTGGAATAGACTCAGGAAACATTGCAACTCTGACTCCACTGACAACCACTATTGAGTTAAAACCACTACCCAAAGATCTGAAGTATGCTTTCTTGGATGATGAGCACACTCTACCGGTCATTATCAATGCCAACCTAAGTCATATGCAAAAGAGCCAACTCATGGAAGTTTTGAAAAAGAATTCCAAAGCCATCGGATGGAAGATAACAGATCTAAAAGGAATAACCCCCACATTCTGTACTCATCATATATATCTGGAAAATGATAATAAACCTTCTCGAGAAATGCAAAGACGGTTAAATCCCAATCTGCGAGAGGTTGTGAAGAATGAGATCTACAAATGGGCAAGTGCAGGTATTATTTAATCTATCTCTGATAGCCCCTGGGTCAGTCCTCTCCAAGTTGTCCCCAAGAAAGCTGGATTGACAATTGTCAAAAATGAGAAATGCGAGGACATACTCACCAGAGTAGCCACATCTTGGAAAGTCTGTGTAGACTATAGGAAACTCATAAGGATACCCAAAAAGATCATTTCCCGTTGCCCTTCATTGATCAAATCATTGAGAAGCTAGCCGGAAAGGAATTTTTCTGTTTTCTAGATGGATATTCCGGTTATAACCAAGTAGCTATAGTACTAGAAGATAAAGATAAAACCACTTTCACTTGTCCATTTGGAACATATGCTATCCGTCGCATGCCTTTCGGACTATGTAATGCCCCAGCAACATTTCAAAGATGCATGATGGGAATTTTTACTGATATGATCGGGGATTTTATGGAAGTATTTATGGATGATTTCTCTATATTTGGAGACTCTTTTGAGGAAACACTGGGATTTTTGGATAGAGTTCTCCAGAAATGCATTGAAGTGAACTTGATATTATCTTGGGAGAAATCACATTTTATAGTGAAACAAGGGATTGTTTTAGGACATGTTGTGTCAAAGAAAGGGATGGAAGTGGATCCATCAAAAATTGAGACAATCACTCATATAAGTCCACCGGTGAACATCAAAGGTATTCGGTCCTTCCTAGGTCATGTCAGCTTTTACCATCGCTTCATCAAGGACTTTTCGAAAATTTCCCGCCCTCTCACCAAATTATTGGAAAAAGATCAAGACTTCACTTTCACTGAGGAAGCATTTGAATCCTTCAAAACACTGAAGAAAATCATCACTAAAGCACCCATTCTACAACCCCCCGTGCATCTGATTATCCTGTCGGAGCTGTATTGGGTCAAAGGAAAGATGGGAAACCTTATGACATTCACTATGCCAGTAAAACTCTGGATGATGCTCAAAAGAACTACACTGTGACTGAGAAAGAACTTTTAGCTGTGGTGTTTTCCTTAGAGAAATTTCAATCTTACATCCTAGGATCTCACATCATCATCTACACAGACCACTCAGCTTTGAAATATCTCTTCACAAAAACCGATGCAAAGCCTAGACTCATTAGGTGGGTATTATTGCTCCAAGAACTTGATTTGGAGATTCGAGATAAAGCCGGAGCAAAGAATATCGTGGTCGATCATCTTTCAAGGCTCCCTTTCTCAAGCACAGACACAATCCCAATTTCTGATAATTTTCCAGACGAAAGCATTATGTCTGCTTCTCAACTCCCTTGGTATGCAGACATCGTCAATTACATCGTCACTTCCACATTCCCTGATGATTGGCCAAAATATAAGAAAGACAAAACCAAAGCCCAAGCCCGATACTATCACTGGAAGATCCTTTGCTCTTCAAAGAGGGTACTGATTTGATAAGGAGACGATGCATCCCTGAATCTGAAGTCAACGATGTCCTAACTCACTGCCACACTTCTGGGTGTGGAGGACACCACTCAGGGAAGCGCACAGCCGTTAAAGTCTTACAATGCAGTTTCTACTGGCCCACACTCTCTAAAGATGCCCGTCATTTTGCTGAATCTTGTTCTTCCTGTCAGACTAATGGAACAATGACCCGCCGTAACATGATGTCCCTCCAACCCGTGCATATAGTCGAGATCTTTGATACTTGGGGAATAGACTTCATGGGACCTTTCACCACATCACATGGTTACCAACACATTCTTCTCGTTGTTGATTACGTCTCTCGTTGGGTAGAAGCCATTCCCACTCGTGTTGCTGATGGCACAACCATTGTCAAGTTCTTAAAGGACCTATTCTCTTGATTTGGATTGCCAAAGGTGGTCATTAGTGATGGAGGCACCCACTTTCTGAATGCTTCAGTTAAAAATTTACTCAAGAAAAATGGAGTCGAACACCGTGTCTCAACTGCCTATCACCCACAGACTAATGGAATGGCCGAACTGTCGAATCGATAAATCAAGATCATCCTCCAGAAAATTGTCCGCTCTGATCGTAAAGACTGGTATCAACACTTACCTTCTGCTCTTTGGGCCTACCGTACAGCCTTCCGTACACCCTTACGAATGAGCCCATATAGATTGGTCTATGGAAAGCCTTGCCATCTACCTGTAGAGATACACCACAAGTCACTCTGGACGATCAAGAAATGTCATTTGGATTATGATGAGGCTGGAAAGAAAAGACTATTGGACTTATCTGAACTGGAAGAATTGAGATCACAAGCCTATGATAACAACCTCCTATACAAAGAGAAAATCAAGTTGTGGCACGATGCCAACATTTCGAGGAAAACATTCAAAGAAAATCAAAAGTATGGCTATTTGATGCAGAACTAAAGTTATTTCCAGGAAAACTGAGATCGAAATGGAAAGGACCATACATTTTAACTCAAGTATTCGATAATGGCTCGATAGAAATTTCTGACCCAAACACTAAATCCACTTTCAGAGTCAATGGTCAAAGACTAATACCCATTGTTGAACCATCTGGTCCTATGCCTGTTTGCACAACATACCTTCTACAGTAAAAATAAACCATCACATCGCCAAGCTGAGGCATTAAACCATGCACTCTCGTGAGCCTCTCCTCACAGGTATCTTTTCGTCTTACAGCTCGCATGTATATTTTCACTGCTTTGCATTAAGTAAGTATGGGGGTACCACTCTGCATTACATTCCAAAAAATAATAATAATAATAACAAAAAAATAAAAAACAAAAATACATTTCACATCCCTTCTGATCCTCCTATTGCACATTGTCTTCACCATGAGGACATGGTTTCTTTTAAGTATGGGGGGGTGTCTGCATAGTATTTCAAAATTGCATACTCTTTCAAAAAAAACTCTCTTTTGCAAAAATTCCCCTAAAATATTTTCAAAAGCAAGAAAACCACCAAAAATACATCCTTCCTAGTTTTATCCCATTTTGAGAAATCAGATCTTCACTGCATAAATCACAGACAGAGGTTGAGTTCACCCTAATCCACTTAACTTCATCAGAATTTCACTAGGAATGAGTTTTTAAGCTTTCTTCAGGTCCATATGGACTTTATTCTCTTAGTTCCACTAACTCTACTGGTGAATGAACTTATGTATCTAACTAGATCACCTGAGAAACTAGTAACACTCTTAAACTCTTCAGTGGATATTAAGCAACTGCACATTGCACTTAGCTTGATTGAGTTTATTTTACGAGATACAATTACAATCTAATTGAGGTGAGGAGTTGTCCTCTTGGTTGTGCCAATGCCTGAACCTTATATATAGTCAGTGAAAGAACCTGACTTAGGAGCAACATTATCTCTCTAGTCTAAGTATGTCAGCAATTAAGCCAGTATCATGCCTCCAAAGTCAATATTAAGACGATACTACCTTTGATGCCAAAACCCAAGACAAAAACACCACAAAAAGGCATATCACAATACAAATGCCAGAAACTACCAATCATGCAAGCAAAAGCAATGAAAGAAGACCACCAAATAACCCTCCTTCACCAAAAAGCCGTGGTAGTAGCCCAATGATGCTACCCATCTTCTTAAAAGAGGCTCATAGAGGCCCAGGGTTATGCTCTGCAAAAGGTAAAAAATGAGAGCAACGGACCAAAGCGGTCTACAAAAAACCCCAAAAATCAAGTCCCATTCTCCAATAACTATGGCCTATTTTTTCTATGCTGACATACTTGGGTGAAAGGAGAATATGCCTGAATCCAGGTGAGGAATGAGGCTATATGTATAGGGAATCATTCGGTACCTAGATAGATTGTGTTGATAACTTGTTCTCTTGACTCACGAAAGCTAAAACTATCACTAACACTGTTTATATCCACTCAAGGTCAAAGAGAATACATGTTTCTTAGGGATGAGCTGACTTGATCGACCTTCTGAAACCATGTCTGATTTTATTGGAAATGAGAGGCTGTTGAAACTACGAAACTCAAGTCAAGTCGACTATTCGAAACAAATCATTAATCCATGGGTCACCTCTACTAAAGTCCGTGTATTTGTGTAGTCATGAACTGAAAACTCGAAGAATTTGTGGGTATGTCTGCTGCAAACCCTTACCAGATCTATCTTGGCTATTCTCCATGTCCTTCATTATTTCTTATCTTATTTTTACTCGGGACTAGCAAAACTTAAGTATGGGGGTGTGATGATTACAATATACACAGAGATAATATGATCAAATTATGTGATATATAACTTTATTGGTTGATCTGTAAACTCCAAAATTCACGTAATCTATATTCCTTACATACAGCAGAGAGAATATCCATAATTACACACAATCAATTAAATCTCTGCATAAATCAACTTATCATGATTTGTAATCAAGTAAAATATTTTCAAAAATATCGATTACATATTTTATGATTCCTAATCATTCTTGTTAAGTCACCTAAATATAACTTAACTAATTACCTACATGAACTAAGCAAATCATATGTATTGGGTATATAGAGCATTGATTATAACAAATTGATTTGACTCTACAAAACCTCACTTTTTATTGGAAAGAAATAGGGAGGGGGTATAGTGTATAAGACCCACTCTTTATTATCATGCATAGAGCCACCCTTATTATGCATTCCCCATGCAAATAATAAAAGTCTCTCTCCCATTCCCATGCATTCTAGCCACTCATCCTTCCCCACACAAAAAAAAATTAACTCTCCATACACTAATAATGATATTTTGTCTTCACTTGCATGGCATGTCTCCAAGCAAAATCCATTATAAAATGGGGGCCATTCACGCACAACATCTCTCCCTCATCTCACGCACTCTCTCTCACCCCCTCCCTCTTTATTATGTCTCACTGTCACTCGTTATTTCCATGCACGCACAACACCTCTCTCTCTCTCGTTATTTCTCTCACGGGCATAGCCTTTGACGCATAACCTCTCTCCTCACGCACTCTCTCTCTCGCCCCATACTTTCTCCCTCTTGTTTGTTTTACTGCAGGTACAAGCACATCACGCATCCTTCTTTACGCGGCCAGCAACTCCAGCCACTCCTCCGCCCAGCTCGAAGCCGTACGCTCCAGTCTCCAGCGTACTCGTGGGAGTGTGAGCGCATGCCCCCGTGTTCTTCGGCAGCGCTACTGCAGCCCCGTGCGACCTCGACTTCCCACTCCTCGGCACCCTCAAGCGTCCTCCTCCTCCTCACGGTGCACTCCAGCCCGCACCATCATTCTCGCGCGTGTCCTCGACCATAAAACTCCAGCCCGTGCCCGGAGCGTTTGTCGCTCCATCCCTCTCCGCATCTAGCAACCATCGTCCTTGTCGCGGGGAACAGCAAAGTGCAATGGCTTCATGCGTGAATGAGAAACACTCTTTCTTTCTCTCTTGTTTATTTATATGTCTTTTTATTTGCATCTAAACTTTTGAACCATCTTTGATTCTAAGTATTTCATGCTTATCATTTACTTTCCATATTGATTAGATTGCATTTGTTGAGTATTTCCTTTTCAAGTTGCATTTCATCTATTTCATTTATCATTCTATATGTTAAAATGTCGAATTAAAATTGCAAATTTACTTGATCCTTGTGGTTCGACACCCGACTTTCTCTTTACTTGATTCCATTTATTTCATGGCATTGTCAAGTTTACAAATTATATTTGTTTGTTGAGATTATAAATGTGCACAACGACAAGTAAAAATCAATCATTAAGTCACACAAAATCTCACCAACAGTAATAAATAACCTCATCAAAATAAATAAAAATAGGAATAAAATACTACATAAATTTATAAACATTGTTTATTTATAACCTAAAATTAATAAATTCATTTAATATTATTTATTGATTTTTACCTAATAATTTTTCTTTAGATTTTTCTGCTTGGTACACATGGAACAACTTGAGCACACCTTGTGTTGACTGGGTCAGCACTCCCCTCTCTCTTCCTTGAGTTTCCCACCTTGTCAAAACCCATATTTTTTCCATTTTTCCTCTTGATCTCATGATGCTATGACTAGGCATGATGTGTATTTCATGGAGATTAGACATCCTTTAATTATGCCCTAGCCAAAGATCAAATCGTGTGTCCTTGAATCAGTTGTAATCCTCGATCAAAGTTCGTATCTTCAGTAGCCTATAAGTAAGCGCCTTAAGCCATTCATTGACTCTTTGATCACTCTTCAAGACCTAAATCCACTCGCTTTACATGTGTGTGTGTGTTCCCGGTTATAGAGAGAACAACCCCCGAGGACGAGGTGGTGCTAGGAGGAGAGGAGACGGTCCAAGGCATCGCTCTAGTGATGTCTCTACTCCTTAGTGCAAACCAGGTTTGAGTTGTACATTTTATCTATTTTTAGTTAGATTTTGTCTTAGTCCGTCTATTCCTGTCGTTTATTTCGCAAGTAGATCATTAGTTTAGCCTAAATCTCAAATTCAGATCGTCGGAGCTCACTGCTCTAACCATGCTTCACCATAAATCCTCCACATTTTGATCCATTTATCATGCCCATTTCATTCCTCATCACATCCTGCATCTTTTCCATGCTTCGATCCAACCTAATCCTTCCTGAGTCAACGAATAGGAGTTGTTCCTCTGCCTTTCATCAGGGCTCCTATGCTCACCTTCATTTTCATGTGCAGCAGCTTCTATTTGGCTCGAGGCGACTCACCTCGAGCGCTTAAGTCATACTACAATGGTAAGAGACGTTAGATACTCTCAGAGGTTCGATCCACAACATAACGAGGGTCCCAAGTACCCTGTTCTTCATCGAGCTCCAGGCCTCTCCTCGACGAGGCTCGAATTTTCTTGATGGTACCAATCGGTGCGAGACACTTACAGGAAGCTCAGGAGACCATCAGTAAACCTCCAAGTGGTCGGGATGAGGAGGTATGCATGATCGAAGGAAGGACAGCAAAGTGTGCTTTCCTGTTCTTCATCATATCTCCAGTGCTATTGGATCTTCAGCGAGGCCCAGATCTAATCTATGTCGTTCACATCAGATGAAGTGGTGAGCGCCTCCAGTCGTTGATCGAGTTAAGTGGCACCTACGTGGCACCATCACAGCCATTTACACCCGTAAATTAATAGGGTATATTACACTCAACCCCTTCTGTCATTTTTATTTTATTTTTAGTCATGTAAATATGCTTCGTAGCGTAAATAAATATGCTTATTTTGCATCTAATCCGTTTTCCTTTTATGCATTTACATCTATGTACATGCCATATCACCTCACGTGGTCCCCCATGTGAGGTGGGTATTTTGCAACCATACATCTCCAGATTTTTGTAATAAGTCCAAAATTTTTTATATTCAGTGTTAAATTTTATGGATAATTTCTAAAGAGGTCCTTGAACTTTTTGTAAATTGCACTTATGCCCCAGCCATGCATGTATGATATATATATATATTCATGGATAAATTGCAAGCATACCCCTGGATTTTATTTTAGGGTTCATAAATGCATGGAAACTTATATTATTTGCAAATTTGTCCCAGACAGCTTATTCATTTTTGTGCATGTTTGTTTATTTTTATAAATATTTGTGCTTGAAAAAATATGCAAAAATAGGATAAGGTACCTGGATGCATGTTCTTTCAAATCATATATTTAATATTACATTTTATTACATTGTCTATTTACTAAATTTCAAAAAGAGCACTTTTTGCCAATGTTTGACTTAGAAAATGCCTAAAAAATATAAAATATTTTTGAAAAAAATCAAAAAAATGTATTTTGTTTATTATAGTATTTTATAACTTTCGACCAAAAACCCCTAAATAGAAAATGAAAACAACTAAAAATAAAAATCTCCAAAATCCTTATAAAAAATTCATCGAAAAATCCAAAAATGTTAATTTTTTCTATATATTATCTATGAAAAATTGTTTTAAAGAATTTTGGACTTATAATATATTTTTAATACCTTAAAGCATTCGACCTATTTATTTAATCCATATTTTGGGATATTTTGGATATTAAAAATACCTAAAAATTAGAAAAAAAAATACTTGTAAAACAATAGTTTAAAAATATGAAAAACAATAAAAAACATTTTATTTTATTAATTTCGATTATTTTTTAGCTATTTATAAGCATAATACCCCATATTATATTATAATATATATATATATATGTGTAGTTTATATTATTACTAATTATTTTAAATACAATAAATAATTTAAAAACCCAAAATCTACATATATATATAATCAGGACAATATTTATTAATATTTTCTTATTTTTGTATATTGATTTTATTTGTTATTATATATACCTTATATAATATATATGTTATTTTATATATTAATATTCTTTTATATATATAGTATTATATAGAGAAAAGGGAGGTTGTTTTGTGTAACAACCAAATTGGTTGTTACACGGAGCAATTTTGCTTTTTTCTAATTTTTCCAAAAATTCCACCATGTATATTCATCTATATATCTCTCGTGCATGTCATTCAAATTTCGTGAGAAACAAAGACTCCTAGAACAGGTAATTTTAACGGTTTGAAATTTGTTGTAATCGATCTGTTCTAGATTGAGGACATAAGAGTCTTTGTTTCTGACAAAATTCGAATGACATGTAGGAGGGATATATATACATATATATATGAATATATATGGTGGAATTTAGGAAAAAAATAAAAAAATTAGTGAAACTACTCCGTGTAACAGCCAACTTGGCTGTTGCCCAGAACAACCTCCCTGGCATCTATTATATAATATCAATATTTAAAAGAAATTAAAAATATAAAGTTAAACGTTAAAAAAATGAAAATAAAAAAAACTAAATAAAAATTTAAAAACAAAAAAAACCCACACAGAAAGACTAAAAGGAGACGGGTGTACACGATTCATTTTGATTAGAATTGATCATTATGCTACCATGTTTGCTCTCTGTGGTTCGATCTCTACATGCTTACATTATAAAACTTTGTTTGTAGAGTAAAATAAATTGTACTTCACATTTTTATCATTCATTAATTATGTTCTGAGTACTTGTTGATTAGCATGATTCTCGTGAGCAGTTGTTTCTATGATTGTTGATCTGCCTCGTGGATTAAAAAGACCCTCTCAGAATGCTTGCTATCAAAAATCTAATTTGATAGATACTTACTAATCCCATTTTAACTTCCCTAGATTACTATTTTTAATATTTTTATTTATTTAAAAATTCATTATAAGTCCCAAAAATTATCTCAAAATCACCAAAAATAGAGAAAATTTTATTGAACCAAAAATGTTTTATTTCTGAATTTTAAGGTTATTTATTATATTTGAAAAATCTGACAAATCTTTTATCCTTTTTTTTATATATTCTCTATATATAATTATATATTAAATATTAATTTCTATTTATCTCTCTAATAAAATTAAAGCTTTGCAAAATTAAAAAAAACTTAAAAATTATAAAAGTAAAAAAACCCATAAAATTATTAAAAATTAAAAACACAAAAACATTCTGAGTTGTCTATTCATTTCTGTTGTTCTACCTCGTGTGCTTCTTTGTGGTTCGACCCCTACTACTTGTGTATCTACACATTTTTATAGGATATGATAAATTTTAGCTCACCTATATATACTTGCTTATTCATTGAGGTGGGTTAATTATTGATTATTTAGCTTGAGTTGGGTTTCGAGAGCCTAGAGAGGTGTCAATACACTGATTGTCGAATCCCACTTGTCTGACACCACAAGACCTCCAAGACCGGACATTAGGAAACCTTGATTCACAACTCATCAAATGGTGTCGTTGTCAGGGAGCATCGGTTAGTAAAGAATAAAGTAGATACTTAGCTCATTTTCCTTTATTTATTTCATTGTCTATTTTTCTCATTATTCTATTTTTATCTGAGAATATTCTGACCATCTTCTGATTGGAATTTTTTTGAGATCTCCCTTATAAAGGGTGGATTTCATTGTAGATTTATGCTTCCGAGAGTCACGAAGACCGATGGTTTTTGCCCACCGGTAGGAAAGAGTAGCAGAGGACATGAGAAGGTGTGCAGAATTTCTTTAGCATAAAAGTAGTTTAGATTTTGTGAGAGAGAGTTTTATTTGATTACTTTGTAATAATACAGGACCTTGGACACGAACTATTCACAAGTTCATTTCACCAAGTGATTGTTCACTTGGGGGACTTGTTCGATCTTCCGCATTTTCATCGCCAAGTGATTTTTTCCCTATTGTTCATCGTATTTTCATTTATTTTCTGTGATTTGTTTTTTATGCCTCCTTTTCATTTGCATCTTGCGGAATGAGCCATAAGATCATTAGGAGTATTGTTCAATTAAATTAGATCCAAAACCCTAATATAATTCATGCACCTATAGTCTTTATCATTTGGACCTCTTCAAACTAAACAATGTTCTTCACGCTAATAAAATCTCATGTTCTACGATGATTTTCTCATTGCATTGCATATAGAATAGATTTAAAATTTTATCTTGCATCCCATATGGAGATTTGGGAAGCATTGTAAGTCCTCTTACTGAGCATCACATCATTTGGTTTCCAACTTGCAATGCTTTTCCATCTTCTCCCTCTGATTTTGACCACATATGCCAAGCAAAGAATTTATGAATTCATTAGGCCTTTGCATGAACATTACTCAAAACAAGTGAAAACCAGAAAAATTAAAAATGGACTGCTAAGAAAACCTTTACCTAACATAAAACTTATTAATTAAATTTCATTATATTGGATTTCCAATGCCCTCATTGTATTCAAGTACCTACCATACAAAGTAAGGCACGATCCTTAAGGAATAGAGCCCAAATCCCAACCTAAGAACTGTGAAGTAGAAATATTCCTTCACGACCAGGCTCTCAAGAATCTGTTCGATGAAGGGAAGTGGAAATGGTCCTTCTTGGTGGCGAGGTTGAAACGTTTCTAATATACACGGACTCTCCTAGATGTCGGTACTCTGGTTGGAATCTCCTCTCCCTTGTCATTAATAACAATGGCAATCCTAGATTTCTTCGGCACGACGTGCAAAGGACTCACCCACTTGGAGTCGAAGATGGGATAGATGAATCCGGCATCACACCATTTCTAAATTTCTTTCATCACAACCTCCTGGAGATGTGGATTCAATCTTCTCTAGAATTCATGAGAGGATTTGCTATCTTCTTCAAGGTAAATGTGGTACGAGCATAGTGAATATTTACCTCGTGGAGATCTGAAATTTTCTAGCCAATTGCCTTGCAGTTGCATTGAAGAACCTCCATCAGGCAAGATTATTGGTCTTCGATCAGGTGAGAATTGATGAAGACCAGATATATGTTTGGTTCTCCTGTAAGGAAGGCATTCCTCATACTGTAGAGTAGAGGTTTAAGCTTTGGTGGTGTGGGAGCTGCTTCAGTGGTGACTTCAGCGACAATTGCAGGTATCAGTTTATTCATCTATTCAGTATCTAACTCTGATAATTCGGACTTAGAATTCAGAACACCACACAGATCATTAAAAAATTCCTCATACTCACACGACAGTGGTTCTTTAGAAATCTCATAGTGCACATCAGCAAGAATCTCCTTATCAAAGACATTAGGAAGATTGATTGCGCTTTCCAAACCCTCCTCTATGAAGAAGAATGCATGGGTTTCATTGTTATACAAGAACAAAACAGTATCTCTGAATTTAGACAGAAATTCACAGTCTTCTTTATCATTCGATTCAAGCACCCTCATAACAGATGCCACATATGCTTCTTTATGTTCTTAGATAGCCTAAATCTGAACTTTGTCATTGTTGGATAGGAATATGATTTCCCCAATGGCATAGTCTACCACTGCCTCGGTGGTTCATAGGAAAGGACGACCAAGGATAATGGGAGTGTGGAGTAGCGGTGAAGAGGTGTCCATATCCAGGGCCCTCTAGAATACCCATAGGCCGATTGACAGATCTGTCTGCAATCTATAAAATCATCATCGTAGGCTTGAGCGGTTTGATCCCAACTTCCTTAAGTAGGGAGGAAGGCAGTAAATTTATCAAGGGTCCATTGTCGAGCAACGTTCACTCGAATTATTAGTTAAAGATGTGACATCAGATAAGAGGTGCTCCCTTGTCTTTCTATTTTTGTCTTTCTATTTGTGCAAGAGATTGTTGATGGTGTTCACAGTAGACACATGACTAACCATGTTTTTGCCTCTCTAATATAGTAGTTTTAACAGTAGCACAGGAGGCAAAAATAGATCCTTCATTAAAGACCACCCTTTCAAATAGGTGGAGAATTTGTTTTACTTGGTAAATGTACCAAGGTCGAACTCAGGGACACGAGCCTCTTAAGATGTTATTCAGACTCTTAATACTCGGATCAAGTGATTAATTAATAACCAATAGGTCAATGAACAAGGAAAAATAATGCAACCGATGAAGACAGATGATGCATGCATAGAAGAAACCTTTTTCTTTATATTTAGTTTTTATAATGCAGTGTGATACAAATGCAAAATTGTGCAATTATGCCCTACATAAATAAAATCATTGAGCAATAAACGTGTGACCAATTTCAGGATCAATTCATGAAGAAAGTTTAACTGATGAACTAACAAATTGCATTAAAAATAGTTAAACATATGACATTGTATAACTAGAATTTATCATCCTTATCTAAGTGTCAAAATAGGAAATAAATAAAGCTAAAGGATAGATAATGAAACATGCCTCAAAATGAAATTGAAATCAACTTAAACAGAGATCATATGCTTAAGATATTCACAAAATAGTCCAGGGCATAAAGGTGAATAAAACATGAAAATAAATTACAAAATCATCACAAACACTTCCCTGGAATGGCATAAATGTAATTAAAGAAAGCTGTGAGGCCTTCCCTTTAATTTTTACATACACATGAGGGCTATTTTGTAATTATCAAAACCCGAAGGGTCTAGTTGCACGTGCTTGGATGGACATGCTTGTAATATCAAGAAGAAGGTAGGGCACCAATTCAATTTACCCATCCCCCATGTGACTAGAGCATGTGAAGGCTAGGTTTGGTGGCTGGCTAGGCTTGATGCTTGTCTTAGGAGTCCAAGGCGGAGGCTCGAGCCACGTGGAGGGATTTGTTCATCAAGAGTTGGATCAGCCTGCCGGAACCTCCAGGCCTCGGAGTGGTCAACGTGGAAAAACAAGATCTATTGGATGGGCACTGGAGGGGTGCCATCCAACGACACGTGTACCTTCTAGCGCTTCCTCCTCCGTCACTATCTAGCGGTGCAAATGGAACTCTGACAGGCATACCAAAGCTCCACCATCATCCTTCGTGCTCGATGAAGATCCAGGAAGGAACCTAGAAGCATGGCGACCAAGCTTGGAGCACGTGGAAGGCATCGGGCGACCAAGAGGTGGTTGTCGACAAACCCATGCTAGAGGCAGAGCTCGAGAAATTAGCCTCGTTTGAAGTCTGTCCTTTGAAGGAGTTCACCTACAAGTGTTAGTGGGAAATAGTTGAAGCGTGCAGGTGTTGTGAGAAGCGAGTGGAATGGGGTTCCATGCGAACGAAGGCTTGGGGAACAAGAGCTCCATCTCTGGTGAACTAGAGAGGAGGTGGTGTGAATGTGGTATGTTGATGGAGAAGAGGAGGAGGTAAGCTGGGAGTGGCACGAGGATGAGTGAGGTGAGGTGAAGCTGGTGAGGTGGTCAATTTGGGGTTAAAATGAGTGTGTGTGCGTAATTAATTAGGAGAAACAAGAAGGAAAAGATGAGAGAGCTTACCTAGAGATCAAGGCGAATGAGGCGGTCTAGGATGAGCTCCAAAGGGAGCTCCGGTCTTCGCTGGACTCCGGTGACCCTTCAGAGAAGCTCGTTGGCCGTGTTAGGGACATGTCATGGCCTACCATGGCCATGGGTCGACACCAGAGCCGTTGGTCATCTTCGCATCCCAATTCATCCCCTATCTATCAGAGAGGGGAGGAGAGGTGCTAGGCCTCAGCCCACGTAATGGTAGACAAGGGAGAAGAAGGGAGGAGGCGGCATATTTGAAGGGGGAAGTATAGAGGTGCAGGTGGTGGAAGTCATGGGTTCGAAGGCTTGCATTGACCAGAAGAAGAGGGAGGAATCAAGGCCAGATGGAGTGAGAAGAAGGTGGTATTTCGGGCTTGGGATTGGCGTGGTCAGGAGAGCGAGGGTGGAGTCGAGAAGGAGCAGAAAATGGGAAGGGTGGAGACGGTTAGGAGTGGAGATCGTGGGAGAGAGGGGTGTGTGAGGTTGTAGAGGCAGAAGCGGACGCTCCAGATTAAATCTGGAAGCAATTATTGAAGGGTGAAGGATGAAGGGGACGGACGATTGAGATGAGGGCATCCAGAAGGTGAACGAGCGGCGCGGACAAGAGGAAGATGCCACTGAAGAGTGGTTGCGTGTCTTAACCAGAAGGAGCCATGTGGCCCAATGAGATTTATTCAAATATAAAAAAGTAAAAGAAAAATCGAAAAGAAATATAAAATGGACGAATTAGGAAAAACTCAAAACATGAAAGTTGTAGATCTTGATGAGATCTACAGGTTTTATGTTGACCAAAAACACAAAATAAGTCAAACATGTGGAGAAAATATTTTTGGGAGCATTTTTAAAGGAATAACAACACCGCATTTTTTGTTTTGTGTATTTTGTATTTTTTATTATTTAAAATCAGAGTAGATACAGCATTTAATCTGGTTTTTATTGACAAGTTTTTAAGCTATTGGATTAATATATGGATTTTAGCATGATAAAATCGAGATTCATCATCCCCCTATACTTAAACTATGCTCGTCCTCGAGCATCTAGAACTTGAATGAATTGGATTAACCCCTGATTGTGCATGTGAATACAAGAACTGATCCGTTCAAGAACTCTCGGTTTTATAAATCCTAAAATTCTAAGCTAAACCGAGCTCTAATCAAGAGGTATCCAATTTCTCCAATTAGCAGACCCTCTATGTATACATATATAATAGGGATATGACATTAAGTGTGGATTGTAGTTAAAAGAGTAGAGTTACAACTTCACCCAAGGTTCCAACTCAAGAGACTCTCCTAAGAACTTGATCCTCAACACTAGGGAATAAATCATTTCTTGCATTCAATTCACCGTCTCTTTAGTTGTCAGACTTGAAAGTGTAGATGGCTGATGAATCTCAGATTCATCACTCTAAAAGTCATGAATTAAGCTAAAATACCTAAAAATCATTGGCATTTCTTCATTTACATAATTAGCATTCATGCATGTTTTGATAAGAATGGTATTTTATCACTTATTATTGCACAAAATAAGAAGCCAAGAATCACAGTCCAATTAACTTGTAAATAGCCTAACTTCCCCGATTTTTAACCAATTCATGCTAAATCTAATTGACTCGAAACCACCTCCATTGTGTACGTATCAATAACAAGAATAAATAAAAAATATAAAAAATCACTAACTCAAATAAGTGGATCAAAAACCCAAACCCTAGTTCTAGGATTTTCAGACAAAAACCTTGATATCTTCCCCATCTAGTATCCGATTTGATCCTACTCACTTTTGAACTAATGTACATTCAAATACCTTTAAAACAAGACAAAGTTCAAGTGAATCGGAGCTCATTTGTGAAAGTTGGGTTTTGAGCCTCGTTTGGACATTTTGTATTTTAGCGATTTTTGACTTATTATTTTATGGTTTTTGACTTATTATTTTATGTACATAATTAAACCATTTTATTTTATTTCTTCTTCATTTATCTTATTTAATGAAAGTTTTATTAAAATATGCAACGGAGCAGGTGCCTCCTGCGCACGTGCCCTGCACGTGCTCCCCATGCCACTCGCTACTACGTGGCACCCATCGGATCGTCCGATATCGGCCGATCAGATGGCTGCTGCTTATCTCCCACGTTTCCCAATCGGGCGGTGGTGCCCCCAAATCTCACCACCACTACGATCCCCTCCTCGCGCGGATCCTCTGTCGGCCGCCTTCTAAATTTGGTCGACCGCCGTCTATCTCCTTGCCTCCAATCTCGTGATCCTTCGCCACCCGATCCCTATGTGTATCTCGGCCCAGATCCCCCTCAATCTCCGTCACGCAGTCGTCAAATCCGAGATCTATCTCAATCTCCCAATCTCTCCACCCAACTTCCATCACCGGCCGACCTCCTTCTCCTATTAAAATGCAGCCGCCCCTCGGTTCAAAACTATCCGTCGGTTGCACGTCGAAGGGGAGAACTCCCGTGGTGTCATCCCGGACGTCAGCTTCTCACGGCAAGATCCGAGGAATGGTGTCTCGTTGCAGGACGCAACCATCCCTCAGCGCAGCTGCCTTGCACCGGTTTCAACCCTATCGAGCTAACGATACATCTGCCTTACACACATATCCACCCGTAACCAACAGCTTCTCTGGCATCCTCCATCATTGCCAACACCTCCGTCGCAACCTGCTCCTCCACCTGCACATCTCCTCCACCGGCGTCCTCCAACATCCCAAACGCCTCCGCCACTCGCCTGCTCCAGTTGGTCGGCAGCCACTCAAGCAACTCCTCCGTCCAGCTACCTCCGCCACTCCCAACAATGCTTTGCACCTCCGATGACCATTGGTCATGTGTCGGCTAGTGCCCCACCTCCGTGCAATGCCCTCCTCTGCCTTCAACGGTCGGGCTCACTGCCCTAGGCCCCGACCCACGTGCTTCGCACGTGTACAGAGGTGGGGCCCTCTGCACGTGACACGCACGTGTACGGAGGGACAATTGCTATGGAGCCTCTGAGATCTACCTGATTTACACCGAAGACAACGGGTCACGTGTCGCATACATGACCTAGTGGAAATTTGCAGAATTCACCTCGGGACCGTCGAATTGCAATCCGCCCCTATCGCTCAAGGGTCACGTGCCTGGCACGTGGCAGCTTGAGATTTTTGAGGATATACCCCTAGAGGTATATATATTTACACTTCCATCCTTCTATGCATACTTTTATTTATTGTAATTGCGGTAATACCCCTGTGTTCCCCTTTATTTTGAACCTCTACATTGCATTATTTTTATTATTCAAAAATAGCATGATGTTCTCAATTAATTCTCTACATTATGGCATCTGTTTGACATTCTTTGATATGTGGTTAATTAATAATTAATTGTTTGGTGGAAAATTACATATTTTACTCATTCTGCGCTTGGAAATTCATAACTAATTAACCATTGTTCTGAAAATTGCCGAAAATTCACAGATTGAAGAATTGGTTGTATTTCACATTGTGCCCAAAAAGAATTGCATTTGCATGCGTCGTTTGCCCTCTAAATATTATTTTACATATTTCGATCTTTAATTTTTAGTTGGTATTAAATCTCATATTTTTGAGGTTTAGTATTTTTCTTAGATCACCACCTAGTGTTAGATCTTGGATAATTTTATCTCTTGAAAATAATTAGGTTTAATATTTATTATAATTAAATATTGAAATGTGCATCTTTTAGATTCATAAATTCATAAAATATTTGTCTTGCATCAAAAAACTCCAAAACAATTACAGTGCGTTCATGTCATCATAATTGTCACCTCGACCAAGTTTCATATTTTTCGGATATCGTTTGATTGATATTCATTTTCTAGTCCTTAAAATCGGCCAAAGTTGCATTTTGCATCTCAAACTTACAATAAAAATACCAAAAAAAAGTTTGCCTCGAAAATCGTGTGCTTACTTTGATAGATAAAATTCTAGATTGTTCCTTTGCCTCCTTGAGTTCAACCTTGGGACTTGCCCAAGTAAAATAAACATAAAACCAGATTGATTAAAATTGACTAAAATTTATTGTGGTTAATTTCTTGACCGATTCCGATTGCCCACCTATAACGAAATGACATTAATTCAAACATACGATAATTCACGACAATTAACAGAGGGCATTTTAGGAACCGTCAATGGCAGGACAGTTGATAGAGGGCATAGGATTGTGTCATTTCTTCTCTCCCTCTCATTGGAACAAGGATCCTCTCGATTGCCTTATTAACTCAACACATGTTGTTTCTGTTGTTGATTAGTGAGTCCGTCGAAAGAAGTTGGAGTTGTATGAACTTGTTTTCCTAGGAGTACATCGTGATGTATCTCTTTTGAGTATCTAAGATACCTTCGACACCTAGACTTGTATCACTATATGATGCAGATCCCTTTTTGTGTGCTCGCCCGACTCCTAGTCCTAATAGTAGTGGTCCAAGTGGATACTTTGAAATGGTTGGGAGAGCTCGCATTTGGTGGAAGCTCTTTGATATTTGACTTTATATGGTTAGAGTTTTTCTTTCAACATTTCTTTCTTTTCTTTGCTTTTGAAATTTGGCTAGCTCCACTGCTTCTACGAAAAGTTGGCGCACACTAATCAATATTTTTTTAGATTTCATCACACACTGGCACATAGGTAAATGTCAAGAGATAGTACAAGAACCATGTTCTCATACTAGCTAAAGGTGCCGACACTCAAGTTTCATGGAACCTTCATTGATTCTATCCCATTCTCGAACATCATAAAATCAGATGCAAACTCAAATCCCTCATCCCAGTTCCTTAAGTGACATTTCAACTCATCTCATCCTAACTGCAATCATGTATGTGAGGTGCTGATCATATTCTTAAGGTAGAGACTAAGCGTGCAATATAGCACACAAATCTTTCAAACTAGGGAAATGTGAATAATTAAGTCAAAGACCCTAATAACTGAGGCTGGTTAACACAAAATCTCAAGACCTCATAAGCCAAGTATTCTTGAACTTCAATAGTCTTGTGTGAATGTGTGAGTGTTAGGGACTGAAACAACTCATTAGTTACTTTTTTAAATAAAGTAGGATTTACAAACACAAGTTAGTCTCATTTACACCGTTATTTTTTAACAGATTTTTGAAAAGATTTTCTAAATTGTGTTGCATATATATATATATATACAAACATTTTCTCAAATGATTTTTCAAAACAAGTAAAACCCATTTTTCAAACCATTTTCAAATATTTTCTTCGAAATAATGTAACATAGTTTAGAGAATTTTCCGAGCATTGAAAACATTTCATCCAACATAGAAATGTCTACTCTAGCCCAAAAAAGTTTTAAATTTTTCAAAATTTTCAAAATAAGAGCTATGGCTAAAGTATATGTACAGTATATACAGTATACCCCTATACTTAATTTATGTTATGTCCCTATAGCAATAAGTGATACAAAGCCATTGCTCAAGTTAAGATAAAGGAAGATATACTTGAGCTGTGGAGGACACCCCCTACACTTAGGTTAAAATAACCTAAGTGTCGGAAAGAAGAAGGAATGAGTTTGGAATTCATGGGGACTCGGGTCGCATATACTTAGGCTGATAATAGCCTAAGTAAAGAGATGGATAAGTTAAGTTGGAGAGACCTGAGGAGAACAAAGAAGTTAGGATGGATTTACACGTGAATGAATCTTTGGAGATGAATGGAGTACCTAGTATATATGGGAGGGTTTGGAAAACAAGGCTCAATCAATCAAGCAACACCATTGATTCACCAGCTCACACATGAAACCAACAATTGTTGGTCTTTTATCTTTTCATTTTTATTAGTGATCGATACAATTCTCATTTATGCAAGGCTTAACGATACATCCAATATAATATACTACATAAAGAGGGTGTTGCTCTCCCCGAATAATTTTACTCCATTTTATTTGTTCAACTTGCATTAACAGTCCTAATTTTAGCTTTAAGGTTACCACTATTTTAATGTTAGCACAAATCAAGCATATATCGTCTAACGATCATTCCCAATTTCCATTTAAATCGTAGGTGATCAATCCAGGTACATAAGTCAAAAAAAACCGATGCATACGATAGAATCATGATCTATGCTAAAGAGAAACTCTCAGTACCTTTAGCTCTCTCTGTGAAAAACAAGACTGGATTAGAATCCAATCCCAAATGTATGCAAGTCTATGAAAATCGCACCTAGCATGCTTCTATTAGCGAGGAAAGAATAGATTTTTTGGCTAAGTGAAGCAATGTCTACGTGCGTCTCAATTTTTAGTGTGTCCTACCTACGATCAAATACATAAGATAAGAAACAAAAATAGCTCGGAGAGCCGCGTGCTTGATCCAAAGTTGACACTCAAGTGGGGTAGATCCCACACAACCACAATATCTCTTATTCATTTACAATCGTGAGTCTTCAAATGAAGACCGTTGTAAAAACAATTATTACATGAATGCATGAAAAATGCGAGAGACATTAATTCTCATTAATTTCTCCAATGGTTCTTCTTCGGCTCCTAATAGCAGGAGCTTTTGCTCCTTGCCTCCAGGTCTTCCAAGTGTCCTTGGTCGCCAAGGGTACCCTGCCACAACAAGCAAGCATTAGATGCATATTAGAGAATTAACAAGACAATGCAAGAGAAACGAACTGCTTGCCCTAAAAGTTAGAAATCATCACTTAATCAAATAGTAAAAATCTAACTAAAACAAAAGATAAGTTGTATCCCCGACAGCGGTGCCACTTGACGAACCTCGTTTTGTTTCTCTAATATCGTCGTTTTAATAGTAGCACATGAGGTTAAAATGGATCCTTCATCAAAGACCACCCTTTCGAATAAGTGGAGAATTTTTTATACTTATTAAATGTACCAATGTCGAACTCAGGGACATGAGCCTCTTAATTTGTTATTCAAACTCTTAATAGTCAGATCAAGTGATTATTTAATAACTAGTAGGTTAACAAACAAGGAAAAATGATGTAACCGATGAAGACATGTGAAGCATGCACAGAAGACACCTTTTTATTTATTTTATAATGTAGAGTGATAGAAATGCAAAACTATGCAATTATGCCGTACATAAATAAAATCATTGAGCAATAAACGTTTGATCAATTTCAGTATCAATTCATGAAGTGAATTTAACTGATGATCTAACAATTGGCATTAAAAATAGTTAAACATATGACATTATATAACTAGAATTTCATCTTGATCTAAGTGTCAGAATAGGAAATAAATAATGCCAAAGGATAGACAATGAAACATGCTTCAAAATAAAATTGAAATCAACTTAAATGGAGATCATATGCTCAAGATACTTGCAAAATAGTCTAGGGGAATAAATGTGAAGAAAACATGAAAATAATTACAAAATCGTCACAAGCAAGTACCTAAAGCGGCATAAATGTAATTAAAGAAAACTGCAAGGCCTTCCCTATAATTTTTCCAAACACGCGGGGGCTATTTTTGTAATTATTAAAACCTAGAGGGTCTAGTTTGCAAATTACCCCAGCCGTGCATACATTACACGTGCCTGGAGGGACCTGTTTGTAATATAGAGAAGAAATAGGGGCACCGATGCAATTTACCTTACCCCCACTTGACCAGAGCACATGAGGGCTTGGTTTGGTGGCTGGCTAGGCTCAGATCTTGGCTCAGGAGGCTAGGGCGGAGGCTCGAGCCACGTAGAGGGATCTATTCGTAAGGAGATGGCTCGGTCAGGTGATGAATCTCCATTTCATCACCTTTATTCTATCATTTTGGCCTTGAAAACCCTAGCTAGTGCATATAAATAACATTAATTTGTCTATAATAGCATTCATTATTCATTGCATTTATTGTACAGAAAATAAGGTTTTTAATGCCAAAATTATAGAATAAAGAGAAGAAAAGGAAAAGGAATAAAATATTGCAAATATTTTATGACCCTAACCCCGAGACCAAGTCCAGAATGGAATTGGTCAACAAGGAATAAAGTAGGGGGAAATAAGGGCCAATGATGCAATAAATGCCTCATTTATTTATTCATTCATTTATGCATTTTGACACCTATTTTGTATATACTTCTTTATTCATTAAATAAAAATATTTTGTACAAAAAAGTTGTAGATAATGATGTAAATAAAAATACAAAATTGAGTTTATACAAAAATGATACACAGTGCACATTTTATACACAGAATAAAAAGCCAGAGTCTCAACTTCACAGACCCATATCGGGCAAACAAAAACTCAAAAACCACCAAAATCACCTTTAATTGTATATAACTTTCCAAGAACTATTTAATAAAATTGGTTTCATAATTTTCGAGTTCATCTGTGAAAGTTAGGTTTTTCGCCCTCATTGTACAGCTTACCCGATTAAAATATTCAATTTATTCATATTCATTATTTCTATAAATTTATATTTTTAGAATTTTGTAAATGATATACATAATTCATGTACACATTGAAATTAAAATAAAACCAAAAATAAAACCTCAAATAAAATAAGTCTATGTGATCAAATAGGTAAAATACCTATGTATTGCTTGTATATAAATAAAAAGGGGACTTCATTCTTTTATTCTTTCATAGTTTTATTAAATTGTAGATATTATCTATATTCCATTAAAAATGTAAATCCAAAATAAAACCCCATAAAATTCATTAAATAAATAAAATGTATATAAAATATAGGTCAAATACCTATAAGTATACCTATATATTATATATACCTATTTATTTAAATATGCAAATAAACTCATAAAAATCAAATAAAAATATATTTATACTCACAAAAATAAGTTATAAATTTATAAAATAATATAATAAAATAATAAAATAAAATACACAAAATAAAAAAAATTGTACAAAATACATGTAAATATACCTATAAATACACTCTTAAAATAAACTCATAATAAAAGACAACAAAAAATAAATAAAAATCATAAATAAATACTACATTATTTAATAAACATTTTTTATTTTATAAGCAAAAATTAATAAAATCATTTATTGTATCTAATTAAAAGGTTAATTTGGCGTTGATGTGGACCAATCAAGGTCTTTCCTTCGTTGACCGCCCGGTCTACTCCTCTACCACTCGTCGCACTGTGTCAGAATGTCTCGTCAGCCCATCTTCTTCGACCTTCCCCTTCAGTCCATTAACTTTCTAACCTCGATTCCTTCATGAAAAAGTTCCGTCAGTGATCCATCATCTACACCAACATCTAAGATCGAACATCAGACCAAACGATTCTTTGTGCCACCCCAGTCAATAAGGGTGCATCTCCATGTCCATAAATAAGTGCCTCGACCTCCTTCCCCATTTTGATCTCCTTTTGGTCTTCTTCCACCCTCACTTCCACTCCAGAGTGAAACCTCGTGACAGGGGGTTTCTTCCGGAGGCATCAACAGGTCGGAGGAGTCGAGGCACCACCCACGGCAGAGCTCCGGCGTCGCCCTGCTCCCTGGTGCTCCACCAGGTATAAGGGTTGTTTTATTGCTTTCGTCGATAGGATTTCATTCCAACATTTATTTCCTGTCGTTAGATTAGCTTTTAATTAAGTAAATCACCTAGATTCGGTCGAGTCGTAGTTCGTCGGTGCTCGGCTCCGGCGACGACTCCCGTCCCATTCAGTGACTCTCCGACGCTCGAACCACCCTCATTTCGATCCCCCACGCGTTCTCCATCTCACGATCATCCCCAATCAACCAGAGCCCTACTAGCTCTGCGAATCGAGGTCCCCCTCCTCCGCGTCGCCGGACCTCGTCACCCGCATCACACCCTTTTGCTTTACAGCTTCGAAATCGGTCGAGGTCGAAGCCCTCGAGCCCCAGATCTTTTCTATGCAGGTTTGGAGTGCAACGAAACCCTCCTGGGCATTGTTGAACCATGAACGAGGCTCATGGAGGTCCCCTGCTTCATCGACCTCGCCTGATCGCTATGGACCTCCAGGTGCCTCCATGAGGCCATCATTGGACGCAGCGGAGCCACAGGAAGGATTAGAGACCCTCGGCGGAGGGAATGGAGGTCGGAGGAGCGCGCAACCTCCGATCGAAGCTCGCCGGCATCAACCTTCTTCCCAGTTCATTCACCCATCTCCTCCGTCATTGGATGAAGGACCCTGCTCCAGATTCACCCAGGACCGTCCGATGGAGCAGCGCTCGGACCGTCGGATCATCTCGGATGATCTAATATTCATCGCCCATCGTCGAACCAGTTCCAGCCGTTGGATGAAGGCCACGTGGATAAGTGAAGACATCATCGACGTTCATCAGCGCCTCTTTGGGGGTAAATTGCTAAATTCTCCCCCGTCCTTTTTGTAATTATTATTTAGTTCTGTAAAATTATTGTAACGTTATAAATAATTGGGTTATTTTCATACAACCCCCAGTATTAAGTGTATATCACATGTAGGTCCTTCCCAGCCAAGTCACGTGTTGTTCCACGTGACTTAAGGGAATTTGCACAGAGACCCCTAGAATTATTGAAAATTGCATTTTGGTCCCTCCGAGTCTAGACCACGTGTAGCCCCATGTGATGCATTGTAAATTTTGCATTTAAGCACCTGGCGGTTTTGTAAAAAGTTCTAAAATATTAAATAAATGTTTATTCTGCTGGGATTTTTGCATAGAACACCCTGTCTTTATTTTTAATTGCAAAAATGCCCCTGCCAGGCTGTTTTATTTTTATGTACTTCATGTGTTTATTAAAAATACCTTGCTTGAATCTAAAAATCCACAAAAATTATGATAAATGCTTTGTGCCTTGTAGATTCACTTTGCATTTTTGTTTGGCCATTTTGTGCATTTCTTCCATTTATTAAAATTGAAATAGGAGCCATTTATGCACTGTTTGAATTATAAAATACCAAAAAATAGAAAATGTTTTTGAAAAATTACAAAAAATAATATATGCTATATTTTGCTGCTTATTGAGTCCATGAATCAAAAACCCATAAAAAGAGTAAAAGAAAATTAAAAAATTAGAAAAGTCCAAGATTAAAAAAAATAAAAATTCAACAAATAATTCTAAAAATATGTTTTTCCTATTTTGTAATTATCTATATATTATTATTTATGTATTAAAATTAGTTGGGAAATTTGCTGATTTATTTACTAATTTTATAACCCAAATTAGTTTCATATATGTAATTGATCCCAATACAGGGATATTTTTGACATTAAAAATACATAAAAATTAGAAAATCCCGTAAAAATAACAAAAAAATTAAAAATATATAAAGCCTAAAAAACATTGTATTTCTTATATTTTGAGTACTTATATATACATACCTATATATTATATCTCTCTCTCTCCTCTTATATAAATATCTATATATATATATATCTATATCTATTTTCTATAATTAAAAATATAAAAAAATCTAAAAAAAGGGGATATATATAATATAAAAGCAAATAAAAATCATAAAAATTATAAAAAAATAAAAAAATATTAAAAACCCACAAAAAGAGGATTCATTTAAGGTTGACTGGGGTGTACATAAATACCTATAGGTTACCCATTTTTCTTGCTCTCTGTGGTTCGACCTTTACATGCTTATACACTATACATTTTATGGTAGAGTTAATAAACTTTAATTCACATTTTTTTGGGACTTAATTGACATATTCATTATTGTGGGTTAATTTGTAACTTATTGGGAGTTATTGAGAGGTCACCACATCGACTAATCGATCCGCCTTGTGGATTGATACGACCCTTGATGTTTCCCATTCATCAGATGGCGCCGTTGCTGGGAAGCAATGAGCGTAGCCTATCACACCTTCTCATTCTTGTATGAAAAATCATTTATTCACCGGTTATTCTGTGAGTTGCTATTTATTTGAAATTGATGTACTATACAAGATTCTTTTATTAGTGACATACACATTCATTTATTTTGATCAATTACTTGATTCCTTATTTCATTGATTGAGCTTATATTAATTCTATCTCTTTGTGACCTTGTTGTGAGGGCCCGCCACGCGAGGATGGTTTCTTAGGAAGTCATGGTAGCCGAGCTTGGAGGAGGTTAGTCTTCACATCATGACCAGCTGGAGAGAGCACCAAGGATGCAAAGGGAAGTGAATTAGCAAGGTCTTGAGTAATTAGGATCAGTTTTGTAATTTATTGTGAGAGAGAGACAATTTTGGCATGTAATATAACTTGGACTCTACTCTTCACAATGAGGTCTAGTTCCCGGGTGTTTGTTCACCTGGGGGCCTCATCGCTGCTTTTTCGTGTTTTTCCCGCTTTATTTTCTTTGTTTTCCCGTTTTTTTGAGTATTCCTCCTTTTCTTCATTTTGTTTTGTGTGCATGGAGCCCCTAGACTTAGGTTGCTTGACTCGGTAGCTAGGTCCACACCTTAATAAGAATGCATGTTCCTATAGTCTCTTACATATGGATCTAGTCAAAGCTAACTGGTTCTTCACGATTAATAACAGCTAATGTTTAGGGCGATCTTCTCGCTTGCATACCACCATGTAGTTAGGTTTAAAAATTCTGTTTTGCATACCGCATGGAGAGAGATGGGATGCACTGTAAGTCCTTTAAACTTAGCATGCATAATTTGGTTCAATGGTGAGATTTCCATCATGGAACCAACTTGCATAGCTTTTCCGCTATCTCCCTCTGATTTTGAGCATCTAGGACCCAAATGAAAATCTACCAAAACATTAGGTGCTGGTATGAAACAGACTAAAAAAAAGTGAAAACCCAAAAAACTAAAACAAGGGGATTGTTAAATAAACTTTGACCTTAATTAAAAAACGTAATGGATCATCATTGTACTAGGTTCATAAAGCCCTCATTGTTTTCAGGTATCTTCGGAGAGGGATCAAAACCCTACTCCCATGAGTGAGGCACGTCCCATAAGGAATAGAGCCAAAAATCCAGTCTGCAACTGTCGTGTGTATCGCCTGGATTTCCGAAGCAATGGCACTTCTATCGTACGTGATCGAGTAGGGCCTTGTCAGCGATGGTGTTCCCTCCTTGTGTGGAACATCAACTTGATCTGAAGTACTGAGCATAGGGCACGCCTTCACAGGGGTGTCTGTCTCATCGGTTTCCATCTGAGTAGATTCTTGCACGCTCACGGGTGATTCCGTACCGAGTGAGAACCGAAGTATTGATTTCGCCTATCGGCTTCCTCTCTCTATTTCTTTGGCTGAGTAGAGATCCAGCAAGGGTTACAAGGACCTCAAAAAGTACAGACTACAGGTTACAAAGGAGGAGGACAAGTATGGGATTCTTTTCTGATAGTACTCTCTCTTTTATAGGGTTAGCGTGCTAAGAACTTGTTAAAAGATATGCCTGAAATAACAACTCTAAAACTGAAAAGATAATAAATAGTCGAACCTTCACGGCTTCACAAGGCGTGAGTTGGTGAACCCAATTTTAAATTGTGTTTGTATGGATCTAGGTTAAGGTTCAAAGATCGAGTCCCGCGCCTTTACGCAAATTTTGTTGTATCATTCTCCTTTGACCTCCACTCAGTCGAGCCTTTCTATTGTTTTACACTCCTTTTCATTCCTTGTTGACCATCGTATCCTTCATTCAAAATACAATCCTCCTTGTGCTTCGCAAAGTCGATCCATGGATGGTTTCCGTCGGGATACCATCGACACCCACATCGATTCCATAGACTCGACTTCGCCAATAAATTCGAGGCGATTCCCGAGAACCCGAACCAGACTTTGTGGATCGATCTCCAAACTCCTCGTCTTCTACCTTTCTTTTGACCACCCAATAATTCGGGATCACTTTTGTCCCACTTTCATTGTTGTGAATGGAAGTCGATTATAGTCCACATCTTTTTCCGTTCACAACAAGCTGGGGTTGACCTAAATTCTAGATTCATCATGACAGGTGAGCAATATTGCAAGTGGTCTGATCAGGATTCTCTCATTCTGCAGATAAAAGACAAACCAAGCCCTGGATTCTAATCCGGAATTCATTTCGTCAAACTCAGACCCTGACATGGCTCCTCAAGGAAAGGGCAAGGGTCAGCAGCCAACCCAACCAGAGGGACAGATGCCTGATCAGAATCAGGTTAATGCACAACTCTTGGCATCCATCCAGTCTATCCAACTGCAACTGACAGAGCAGGCCTTAGCACAGACCACTTTCCAGGATATTCTGAATGATGTAATGAACCGAGCCGAGGGAGGAGGAGGATGACGAGGAGGTGGTAACCCTCCTGATTATGAGGAAGAGCCAGAAAATAGGAGACCCAAACCTACACTGAAGGAGACATATAATCCTAGAGACAGCCAGATGACAGAGTGGATCCTCATTCCATCGGTGCACGCTCACTTTGATATGAAGCCCCAGTTCCTCGCTCTTCTTCCAGCTTTCCATGGAAACACCAGTAAAGAACCATACATACACATGCAGCAGTTCTCACGCATCTGTCGTACCACCCACTACCCCAATGTCCCTTTGGACATTGTCAAAATGATGGCATTCCCTTTCAGGCTGCAAGACAAGGCCCTTTATTGGGTCAACCATCTGGGGAAGGCTGTGACAACCTGGGAGGAACTGAAGTCAGCTTTCCTGCACAAGTTTTACCCTCTCGGTCGACTCAACCAGATGCGAGCACGAATCAGCAACTTCTCCCAGGGAGCCCACGAATCCATACATGAAGCCTGGGAAAGATTCACCGATCTGCAAGAGAAATGTCCCCATCATGAGATCGCGAAGACCAGTTTGGTCCAGCACTTCTTTGGGGTCCTGAACATTGAGAGCCAAAGGCTCGTTGACGCGGCATGTGGGAGGTTCACACTTCAACAAGGATGAAGACGTAGTCTGGTAGATATTCAAAGAAATGGCTGAGGGAGAGGCCGCCTTCTCTTCATCAAAGGCATACCAAAAGCAACCCCAGATCCTTCAGTAACAAGTACACATGGCAGCGTCCCGCGAGGCAAAGAGAGATGAGAGCTCCAACCTCAGCATCATCGGGGGCCATCTCTCGAAGGTTGACATTATCGAGAAGCGATCACAAGACTTAGAAAAACTTGTTGTGATCGAGAAGAGGACTCAAAATCTTGACAAGCTAGATCAGATCACCAAGCAGCTAGAACTGTTGGTGGGCACCATCAACTCTATTCAATCCGCAGCACCATAAGAAGCTCCAGCAGAGAAGAAGGACGACCTACCACCACCATATCAGCCTCAGCTGAGCCAGCAGCCACCAGCAGTCCAGCACGTGTACTACGTGCATGCGCCCGACCAGAGCTAGCCGTAGTAGCAGATGGTTGTGTACCAACCAGAGTTTGTATCAGGATCCGATCAAGTATTCCCCCCACCACCCCTGATTCAAGAAGTCAACGGGGTTTGGAGCAACGAAGCACAGCTGACCCGTCCTATGGGACAACCTCAGGGTCAGCTACAAGCCAACGGTAATACCACCAACCTCTAGGTGGTCGATTTGGGTAGTCCTCACAGCCGCAGCCACATTACCATCAGCCTCCCCCATATGCCAATCAATGGAGGCAGAATCAACATTATCAGCGGTCGCAATACCGCCATCTACAGCCTTTTCATCAGTATGCGGCTGCTCCACCTCAGCAGTACCAATAGTATCCCCCTCCCTCTACCAGCAGCTTCAGCTTCCTGCACCACCACAACACCACCAACAACAACCTCAGCACCAACACATGCAGCAATAGTGTGGTCTGCACGTTGAATCTACTGAGGTAACTCCAGTGAACCCAACCATGGATTGCTTGGCCAACCTCATCAAGGGGCTAGCAGATATGACCAAGAGGCTCGACGACCTGACGGCCACCCAGACTACTATCCCAGCCCAGGTCGAGGCCAACCCCAATAGCTTTAAAAAGAAAGAGCAGGTAGAATGTGTTGTCATGTCTTTGTATGTAGAGTCGGAAATTGATAATATTATTTGTTCTAATGTTGTCACTCTCAGGAGTAGTAGGGCCTTGCCTCTGCCTGCTATCAAGAATGGGGAGAATAAAAAACCATGTGAATCGTCATCTTCTGCATCAGCTGTGCCAATTACAGGGACGGGTGAGGCGGAAGAAGGAGAAGCCATTTCAGCAGACATGCAGCACCAGCACCCTCAGCCAAAAATACAAAAAAAATCAGCAAAAGCAAAAAGAACAAAAAGAAGTTTGCAGCCGAAGCAAAGTCGTGCCAGCCTCGGAGGAGCCTCCAGCAGCAGCCTATCCCTTGCCAGCCGACGAGCAGACGCCCTACTTTTTGCTCGCCCATCAGCACCAGTATGTCAGGATCCAGTTTGTACTCCTTTTTGTAGTTTGGATGTAAAACAATTTGTGGGCGATAGTTATGATGTAAACAAGAACTCTACTTTGCCTATCAGTGATGTAAATATTCCTTTTCCTAATGCAATTGAAAAATCCAAAAAAAATGCAAAAAGAAAAAGTGCATTGTCTGATCCTGGAGTTGTGGAAATAACAGATAACTTAACTGTTGAGATTCCCTTACTGAAGGCCATGGAATACATGCCAGCTATCAAGAAAGGATTGAAAGAAGCATGTACGAGTAGGCGTTGTCCTTGACGAAAGAACAGACGCCGACAAGTCGAGAAGCACGTCCTCACCCTGGCCACAGTAGCAGTCATAAGCAACCTCCCACAGAAAAAGCAGGACAATGGAGCACCTATTATAAGTTGTGAGATTTTCGATCAGGTCTTCAAGCGCACTCTCCTTGACAGTGGGTCTTCCATCAACCTTTTGCCATCGTCAATAACGTAATAATTTGGGTTGGGTCCTCTCAAGCAGACACGAATGATCCTTCAGTTCGCTGACTGATCCATCAAGCGAACCAGAGGTCTGTTGGAAGATGTTGTTGTAAAGGTGCAAGAGATGCAATTCCCGGTTGATTTTGTGGTCCTAGATATGGACTCACCCACACCCTTACTCCAGACCCCTATCATCCTTGGCCGACCATTCTTGAGTACCTCTAGTGTCGTGGTTTATTACGGGTCCGGCAAGATCACTTTCAGCTTGAACAACAAGCATATCACTATAGACATAATCAGAGAGCCAAATGCCACGACTGATGAGAGCCATGCAGTATCAGAAGCAGACTGTGACTTTATTGCAGAGATCAGGGACTCATCACTGTCATTGAATGATTCATGGATCCGAGGAATCTGCACTCTCGAGGAGGACTTGGAAAGCACAGCTGACCTATGCTCCGATGATTCTTGGGAGACAGACTCTCAGATGCTGGCGCAACTATGTGATTTCGAGACATCACTCCAGCCCAAACACAATGAGCTTAGTACAGAACCGTTCGGCACATCATCAGGATGTCAACAGAATACTGAGGATGGTAGCTCCATCAAAGAAGTACATCCCACCACCAGTATAGTGTTTGAAGTGACCAACAAGTTGGATAGATCAAAACCAGAACTCAAGCCACTTCTTGTAGGCCTGAAGTATGCTTTCCTTGGGGGTGAAGAACACATGTATCTGGCCATCGTCAGCAGCAGGCTGAATCCGGATCAGGAATCTCGACTTCTCAAGGTTCTAGAAAGGAACCGCAAGGCACTTGGTTGGTGCGTATCAGATCTCCGTGGGATAAATCCAGCTCTGTGTTCACACCACATTTATCTGGAAGAAGATGCCAAGTCATCTTGCGAATTCCAAAGAAGGCTGAATCCCAACCTCCGGGACGTCATCATGAAAGAGATCATGAAATGGTGTGATGCATGCTTCATCTATTCCTTCTCCGATTCAAAATGGGTAAGCCCACTGCTTGTAGTTCCAAAGAAATCCGGGCTTACCGTGGTTACCAATGACAAAGGAGAGGAAATATCCACTCCGGTACCAACATCCTGGTGGGTGTGTGTTGACTACTGTTATCTTAATGCAGCAACTAAGAAGGACCACTTCCCCTTGCCATTCATTGATGAAGTTCTGGAAAGATTAGCAGGCAAGGAGTTCTTCTGCTTTTTGGATGGGTATTCCGGGTACAACCAAGTGGCAATCGCTCCCAAAGATCAAGAGAAGACTACCTTCACTTGTCTGTTCGGCACCTATGCCTTTAGGAGAATGCCCTTTGGATTATGCAACGCACCTGCGACATTCAAAAGATGCATGCTAGCAGTTTTCACCGAGATGGTAGGCAGTTTTCTCGAGGTGTTCATGGACGACTTCTCTGTCTATGGGGATAGTTTTAATTCTTGTCTTGGGCACATAGACAGAGTGCTTCAGAAATGTCGTGAAGTCAATTTAGTGCTTTCATGGGTAAAGAGCCACTTCATGGTCACCGAAGGGATTGTGCTGGGTCATGTCGTTTCCAAACGTGGCATGGAAGTTGACCCGGTAAAGGTGGATGTTATTGCCAATCTACAGCCACCTCAGTCGGTCAAAAATGTAAGGTCATTCTTGGGGCATGTGGGATTTTACAGTCGATTCGTCAAGGATTTTAGCTGCATCGCTCGACCTCTAACAGAGCTTTTATGCAAGGAAATCGAGTTCAATGTCGATCATCAAGTTCTCCTTGCTTTCAACCAGCTGAAGGAGCTTATCACTCAAGCTCCAGTCCTACAGCCGCCAGATTAGTCTCTCCCTTTTGAGATCATGACTGATGCGTCAGACTTTGCAGTCGGGGTTGTTCTTGGATAGAGAAAAGAAAAAGCATCCTATATCATTCACTACGCCAGCAAAACATTAGATTAGGTGCAAAGAAATTACACTGTGACAGAGAAAGAGTCGTTGGCCGTGGTTTTCGCCCTCGAGATGTTCAGATCCTATTTGCTTGGATCAAAAGTTATCATTTTTACAGACCACTCTGCTATCCGGTACCTACAACAGAAGAAGAATGCCTAGCCGAGATTGATTCGATGGATCCTTCTCCTCCAAGAATTTGATTTGGAAATCAAGGACAAGCATGGAGTTCAGAATGTGGTACCAGACCATCTCTCCAGGATAGAGCAACAAGAACCTCACCTGAACAACGCACCTATCACAAAAACCTTTCCAGATGAGTCAATTTTAGTAGTGGATTGTCTCCCTTGATATGCTGATATAGTCAATTACCTCGCTTCGGGGGTAATACCATCGGATTGGACGAAAAATCAGAAGAATAAATTCATATCGACCAATCGTTTCTATCAATGGGAAGATCCTCTCTTATTCAGGGAAGAAGCGGATTGCATTTGGCGTAGGTGCATACCTCAGGAGGAGCATTATAGTGTCCTCGAGCACCGTCACTCACTCGAATCTGGTGGACATCACTCTAGAGATCGTACGGCAGCTAAAGTAATTCTATGTGGCTTCTAGTGGCCCACACTATTCAAGGATGCAGTAGTATTTGTCAAACGATGCATTGACTGTCAGAGATTGAAGGGTACACTCACTGCAAAGGATTCGATGCCTCTGATGATCATTCAGATTGCAGATGTTTTTTATGCATGAGGCATTGACTTCATGTGGCCTTTCCCTAACAGTCAAGGTTTTGAGCACATCCTTCTTGCCGTAGATTGCGTGAGTCGTTGGGTTGAAACTATTCCCGCTCGAGCCGCTGACAGTCGGACAGTGTGCCAATTCTTGAGAAATAACATCATTGCGCAGTTCGGGATTCCGAAGATTCTCAGATCAGATGGGGGTAGCCATTTTATAAATAAAGAGGTCAAGAAATTAACGAAGGAGTACGGCATCGACCATCATGTCACATCCCCTTATCATCCTCAGACCAATGGCATGGCTGAATTGTCGAACAGAGAAATCAAGATGATCTTTCAGAAGCTTGTACGGTCGGACAGAAAGAGCTGGTCTCAACTCTTCGAATCAGTCCTCTGGGCTTACAGAACCACCTACATGTCTCCCTTGGACATGTCTCCTTATCGTCTTGTATATGGGAAGCCATGCCATCTGCCCATCGAATTAATTCACAAGTTTTTATGGGCAATTAACATGTACAATTTGGACTCACGGAAAAGTGGTCAGAAAAGAAAAGATGATCTGAACAGACTCTTGGAGTTCCGAGACTATGCATATGATAACACATTGATGTACAAGGAAAAGGTGAAACGCTTGCATGACCGGCACATCAGACAAAAGACCTTTGAGGTTGGACAGAAGGTGTGGTTATTTGATGCAAAGTTACGAATCTTCCCGGGCAAATTAAAGAGTAAATAGATAGGGCCATTCCGAGTTTGTGAAGTGCGTGACAATGGAAGTATTGTCATATCAGAATTGTCCCTTGACGCACAACCATTCGTCATCAACGGTCAACTCCTGATGCCTTACCTCAAGCCGGATAAATTCTTGGCCGTTATCGACTCTATCCAGCTTCTGTACCTTGATGACATACCCACAACATTGTCAGCATCAGAAGATTCAGACGCTGCACCTCAAAAACTATTCATTTTATTTCTTTTGTTCTTCTTTTCTTCTATTCCTTTTCTATCTTCTTTTTCTATCAAAAAAGGTGTCACCCCTTGTTGATAGTCTTCTATACTTAGGATGCACATTGTCCTAAGAATAGGGGGTGTGCACCCCGAGTTTCTCTATTCTTTGATCCTCTCCATTGTCTCCTCTTCATGTCTATACTTAGGAGTATCTTGCACTAAGTATAGGGGGAGACAATCTGAGTACGATCTGTTTATTCCCACCCTTGGCCCTCCCTGCTTTGTGTACAGTCTGCTATACTAAGTATTACTTGATACTAAATATAGGGGGACGGCCAACTTCTCATTCGTTCATCTCTTATTCGTATATTCTTTAGACTTGTCTATACTCAGTACGAGTTATGTCTTCCTTTTCTCTTCGATCTATGAGGACATAGCTCAAGCTCAGTATAGGGGGGTCGTATATACTATGTATGTACTATAAGCCATAACTCATACTGTAAATAAAATACTACCTCAAGCTAAAAGTAATGTTAAAAAATATAAAAAATATAAAAAAAATATATAATAAAATAAAAATTTCTATTACGACAATAAAAGATGATTGTGAGCTCCTCAGACTCTTTTTGCCCTTACTGATTAATAAATCATAAAAAAAAGCTTTGTGCAAAATGTTCTCCTTGTGAAGAAATCTTTTGAAAATTATTGTGTACAAAGTAGTCAACCTTTGTAAATAGTTTTGTTTGCAATATTTATTTTCTTTGAGTGAAATAAAAATGTTTGAAAAGAGGTTTGCAAATGGTTGGAAAAATGGTTTTAAAATTATTTTGAAAAAATCTATCTATATTGTTCGAAAAACCTTTGCAAAATCATTTCCAAATGCATGTACATGTTTGTAAAAATATTTTGGACTATAGTCTTCAAAATCTTTTGAAAATGATTCGTAAATAAGTCTGAGGAGTCTGCACAAAAATCTCTCATGCATAAACAAGCAATAATTTCAAATAAAACTTATAAGAGCCTAAACCATGTTGTACATAAAATGTAGTTTTTCTTTGTATATACTGATTAATAAATCAGGTTAAATATCTTTACAGAATGATTTGAAAAATGGTGTGAACTATTTGGAAAAACTTGTTGTGAAATGTTTTCAACCTGTGTAAAATCGTTTTATTTGTAAAATTTTCTTCTTTGTGTGAAATAAAGGATTTGAAAACCTATGTGCAAACGGTTTGGAAAATATTTGTAAAAATTATTGTGGAAAATGTATATACATAGTGTGACAAATCTTTGCAAAATGGCTTTCAAATGTTTGTAAATGCTTGCAAAAACTATTCTGTACTATAGTTTTGAAAATGTTTTCAAATAAATAAATAAATAAATAAAAACTGGGAAGATTTGTAAAGCCGTTAAATAAAAAGTCTTTATTGATTGTATACATATATGTACCTATAACAAACAGGATAACACTTGTAAATTCTTTTAAATTCTTTAACCTTGGAAAAATAAAGCAGCATGTCCGTGTAAATAGTTGTACATACTTTTTGGGTGCCAAGATTTTTATTTTTGCAAAAATTCTTTGTGTAAAAAGATTCTTTGATTTTCAAATTCATTGTGAAAAATTGCATCATTCATTGTGCATAGCATGTGCATATCATTCATATTCTTTTTGAGTGAGCTTGATGATTGAACCAGTCTAATAAAGTCTAAAATTGGAGATTGGTTGGACCTTACCACACCTAACTGCACTAGAACCTTATGGGAAGTAAGTTTAAGGTATTTCAGGTCTATTCAGACTTAATTCTTTGAGAAATCGTGGTTGGGTTCAAGTCACCTCAACTGACTAACTAGAACTTTTCGAGACACACGCATGACTCTTGTCGGCCGTGACCTAACTTGGACACTTGCACCTTTCACTTGGCTCAACTCAGTTGAAGTGGTGAGGGGATTGGATTTGCCAGTCTGAGATGCACACGAGTGGAAACATTCGTCCTCGTCTAGGGAGGGAAATGCACCCCAACCTGGTCCAATGAAGTCGAATGACAGGAGAGTGCGGGTTGCGATAAAGCTTCAAAAGAGGGATAGTCTTCTAGCTCAAGTGGAAGAAATCCTTATGTAAATGCTGCTGTGAATAGTATTTCAAAAAAAACTCCAAAAAAGTGGACAGGCTTGAAAATAAAAATAAAAGTGCCTGTCGGAGCATGTATGTATGTTGTATAGAAAATAAGAAAAATTGAGCATTAAAGTTATACCATGTGAGCCTGCAGTTGGATGAGTTGACTACACTGGTCTTGCATCCCAGGATAGGTAGCTACACTGGCTACCGTCCATTCTCTTCTTCCCCTCCTCTTCTTGAGTAGGATGCCACTAGAACTTAGAAGGGAATACCCAGCTCCTCGACGACAGAGGGCTGGATTGGGGAATCATTGGGTTGTTATTCTGGAGAAGTTAGTTCCTTTGTCATTTCAGTTGGGGAGGGCCACTATCACTTACACTGTACAAGTCAGCCTCATAGTCATAAGGGTTTGCGTATGGTGTAGGCCAGTTTTGACCAGGCTATTGAGGTGGTTTGAACCGAAATCTGTGACTCTCGAAGGTTGTTGTGTTTTAAAGTTGGTTCCTGACTAGGTTCTACACACATTCACACCCAAGGTCTAACAGAATCTCCAAATTCCGATTTTGTAAGGACAAATGTTACACTGAAAGCAATCCTATTCACTCTATCTTTTTCAATTTTATTTTTCTTTTCTTCTTATTCTTTGATTCTTTTCTGTACTTATTGCATAAATATTTGCTAGGGACTAGCAAAGGCAAGTATAGTGGGTGATGAATATCCATTTCATCGCCTTTATTCTATCATTTTGGCCTTGAAAACCCTAGCTAGTGCATGTAAATAACATTAATTTGTCTATAATAGCATTCATTATTCATTGCATTTATTGTACAGAAAATAAGGTTTTTAATGCCAAAACTATAGAATAAAGAGAAGAAAAAGAAAAGGAATAAAATATTGCAAATATTTTATAACCCTAACCTCGAGACCAAGTCCAGAATGGAATTGGTCGACAAGGAATAAAGTAGGGGGAGATAAGGGCCAATGATACAATAAATGCCTCATTTATTTATTCATTCATTTATGCATTTTGACACCTATTTTGTATGTACTTCTTTATTCATTAAATAAAAATATTTTGTACAATAAAGTTGTAGATAAAAATGTAAATAAAAATATAAAATTGAGTTTGTACAAAAATGATATACAGTGCACATTTTATACACAGAATAAAAAGCCAGAGTCTCAACTTCACAGACCCATACCAGGCAAACAAAAACTCAAAATCCACCAAAATCACCTTTAATTGTATATAACTTTCCAAGAACTATTTAATTGAAAGTTAGGTTTTTGGCCCTCATTGTACAGCTTACCCGATTAAAATATTCAGTTTATTAATTATTCATTATTTCTATAAATTTATATTTTTAGAATTTTGTAAATAATATATATAATACATGTACACATTGAAATTAATGGAAAACCAAAAAGAAAACCTCAAATAAAATAAGTCTATGTGATCACATAGGAAAAATGCCTATGGATTCCTTGTATATAAATAAAAAGGGGACTTCATTCTTTTATTCTTTCATAGTTTTATTAAATTGTAGATATTATCTATATTCCATTAAAAATGAAAATCCAAAATAAAAACCTATAAAATTCATTAAATATATAAAATGTATATAAAATATAGGTAAAATACCTATAAGTATACCTACATATTATATATACCTATTTATTTAAAAATATGCAAATAAACTCATAAAAATCAAATAAAAATATATTTATACTCACAAAAATAAGTTATAAATGTATAAAATAATATAATAAAATAATAAAATAAAATACATAAAATAAAAATAAATTGTACAAAATACATGTAAATATACCGATAAATACACTATTAAAATAAACTCATAATAAAATACATCAAAAAATAAATAAAAATCATAAATAAATACTACATTATTTAATAAACATTTTTTTATTTTATAAGCAAAAAATAATAAAATCATTTATTGTATTTAATTAAAAGGTCAATTTAGCGCTGATGTGGACCAATCAGGGTCTTTCCTTCATTGACCGCCCGGTCAACTCCTCTGCCACCCGCCACCCTGTGTCAGAATGTCTCATCAGCCCATCTTCTCCGACCTTCCCCTTCCAGTCCATTAACTTTCTAACATCGATTCCTTCATAAAAAAGTTCCGTCGGTGATCCATCATTCACGCCAACATCTCAGATCGAACATCAGACCAAACGATTCTTTGTGGCACCTCGGTCAATAAGGGTGCATCTCCATGTCCATAAATAAGTTCCTCGACCTCCTTCCCCATTTTGGTCTCCTTTTGGTCTTCTTCCACCCTCGCTTCCACTCCAGAGTGAAACCTCGTGACAGGGGGTTGCTTCCGGAGGCTTCAGCAGGTTGGAGGAGTCGAGGCAGCACTCACGGCGGAGCTCCGGCGTCGCCCTGCTCCCTGGTGCTCCACGAGGTATAAGATTTGTTTTGTTGCTTTCGTAGATAGGATTTCATTCCAGCATTGATTTCCAGTCGTTATATTAGCTTTTAGTTGAGTAAATCATCTAGATTCGATCGAGTCGTAGTTCGCTGGAGCTCCGCTCCAACGACGACTCCCGTCCCATCCAGTGACTCTCCGACGCTCGAACCGCCCTCGTTTCGATCCCCCATGCGTTCTCCATCTCACGATCATCCCCAATCAACCAGAGCCCTACTGGCTCTACGAATCGAGGTCCCCCTCCTTCGCGTCACCAGACCTCGCCGCCCGCATCACACACTTTTGCTTTACAGCTTCGAAATCGGTCGAAGTCGAAGCCCTCGAGCCCCAGATCTTTTCTATGCAGGTTTGGAGTGCAAAGAAGCCCTCATGGGCACTGTTGAACGACGAACGAGGCTTCTGGAGGTCCCCCTCTTTGTTGACCTCGCCGGAAAGCTATGGACCTCCAGGTGCCTCCATGAGGCCATCATTGGACGCGACGGAGCCCCAGGAAGGATTAGAGACCCTCGGCGGAGGGAATGGAGGCCGGAGGAGAGCGCGATCGAAGCTCCTGGCGTCGACCTTCTTTCCAGTTCTTTCACCCGTCTCCTCCACCGTTGGATGAAGGACACCGCTCCAGATTCACCCAGGACCATCCGATGGAGCAGTGCTCAGACCATCGGATCATCTCAGATGATCTAATCTTCACCGCCCATCGTTGAACCGGTTCCAGTCGTTGGATGAAGGCCACATGGATAAGTGAAGACATCATCACCGTTCATCAGCACCTCTTTGGGGATAAATTTCTAAATCCTCCCTCGTCCTTTTTGTAATTATTATTTAGTTCTGTAAAATAATTGTAACGTTATAAATAATTTGGTTATTTGCATAAAACCCCTTGTATTAAGTGTATATCACATGTAGGTCCTTCCCAGCCAAGTCACGTGTTGTTCCACGTGACTTAAGGGAATTTTACACAGAGACCCCTGGAATTATTGAAAATTGCATTTTGATCCCTCCGAGTCTGGATCACGTGTTGCCCCACGTGATGCGTTGTAAATTTTGCATTTAAGCACCTAGCAGTTTTGTATATTGTGAAAAAGTTCTAAAATATTAAATAAATGTTTATTCTGCTACGATTTTTTCACAGAATACCCTGTCTTTATTTTTAATTGCAAAAATGCCCCTACAGGCTGTTTTATTTTTATGTGCTTCATGTGTTTATTAAAAACACCTAGCTTGCTCCTAAAAATCCACAAAAATTAGGATAAATGCTTTGTGCCTTGTAGATTCACGCGGCATTTTTGTTTGGCCATTTTATGCATTTCTTCCATTTATTAAAATTGAAATAGGAGCCATTTGTGCATTGTTTGAGTTATAAAATACCAAAAAATAGAAAATATTTTTGAGAAATTACAAAAAATAATATATGCTATATTTTGCTACTTATTGAATCCAGGAATCAAAAACCCACAAAAAGAGTAAAAGAAAATTAAAAAAATATAAAACTCCAAGATTAAACAAAAAAATATAAAATTTCAACAAAAACTCTAAAAATATGTTTTTCCTATTTTGTAATTATCTATATATTAATATTTATGTATTAAATTAGTTTGAGAAATTTTGGGATTTATCTACTAATTTTAAATCCCAAATTAGTTTCATATATGTAATTGATCCCAATACATGGATATGTTTTACATTAAAAATACATAAAAATTAGAAAAAAATCCTGTAAAAATAACAAAAAAATAGAAAAATATAAAAAGCCTAAAAAAACATTGTATTTCTTATATTTTGAGTACTTATATATTTACATACCTGTATATTATATATATCTCTCTCTCTCCTCTTATATAAATATCTATCTATCTATATATATATTTATATTTATATCTATTTTCTATAATTAAAAATCTAAAAAAATCTAAAAAAGGGGATATATATAATATAAAAACAAATAAAAATCATAATATATATATATAATAAAAAAATATTAAAAACCCACAATAAGAGGATTCGTTTAAGGATGACTGGGGTGTACATAAATACCTATAGGTTACCCATTTTTCTTGCTCTCTGTGGTTCAACCTCTACATGCTTATACATGATACATTTTATGGTAGAGTTAATAAATTTTAATTCACATTTTTTTGGGACTTACTTGACTTATTCATTATTGTGGGTTAATTTTTGACTGATTGGGAGTTATTGAGAGGTCACCGCATCGACTAATCGATCTGCCTTGTGGATTGATACGACCATTGATGTTTCCCATTCATCACCAGCCCGAACCTCCAGGCCTCGTAGTGGTCGACGTGGCTAATCATGAGCCATTGGATGGGCACCAGAGGGGTGCCATCCAACGACACATGTACCTTCTGGCACTTCCGCCTCTATCGTTATCTGGCGGTGCAAATGGAACTCCAACAGACCTACCAGAGCTCCACCGTCATCCTTCGCGTTCGATGAAGATCCAAGAAGAAACGAGGAAGCATGGCGACCAAAATTGGAGCACGTGGAAGGCGTAGGGTGACCTAGAGGGGGTTGTCGACGAACCCACACCGGAGGCAGAGCTCGAGAACATTGCTCCACCCGAAGTTCGGTCTTTGAATGAGTTCACCTGCAAGTGTTAGTGGGAAATAGCCGAAGCGTGCAGGTGTTGTGAGAAGCGAGTGTAATGGGGTTCCATGCGAGCGAAGGCTTGGGGAACCGGAGCTCCATCTCCGGCGAACTGGAGAGGAGGAGGTGTGAATGCGGTCAAGTGATGGATAAGAGGAGGAGGTGAGCTAGGAGTGGCATAAGGATGAGTGAGGTGAAGCGAAGCTGGTGAGGTGGTCAATTTGGGGTGAAAATGAGTGTGTGCACCTAACTACTTAGGAGAAACAAGAAGGAAAAGATGAGAGAGCTTACCTGGAGATCAAGGCAAACGAGGTGGTCTAGGTTTAGCTCCAAAGAGAGCTCTGGTCTTCTTTGGACTCCGGCGACCCTTCAGAGCAGCTCCTCGGCAGTGTTAGGGTCATGTCATGACCTACCATGGCCATGGGTTGACACCAGAGCTGATGGTCATCTTCGCATCCCAATTCATCCCCTCTCTGTCATATATGGGAGGAGAGGCATTGGTCCTCGGCCCATGTAAACGTGGACAAGGGAAAAGAAGGGTGGAGGCGGCGTATTTTAAAGGGGAATGATAGAGGTGCAGGTGTTGGAAGACTAGAAGAAGAGGGAGGAATCAAGGCCAGGTGGTGCGCGAAGATGGTGGTATTTCGGGCTTGGGATTGGCATAGTCAGGAGAGCGAAGGTGTTGTTGAGAAGGTGGAGCAAATTGGAAGGGTGGAGAGTGGTTAGAAGTGGAGATCGTAGGAGAGAGGGGGTGTGGGAGGTTGAAGAAGGTGGCTTGACCGTTTGGATTTAGTGATCCAACGGTTGAGGTGAAGGCAGAAGCGACCGCTCTAGATTAAATCTGGAAGCGTTGATCGAAGGGTGGAGGATAAAGTGGGACGGACGGTTGAGATGAGGGTGCCCAGAAGGTGATCAATGACGCGGAAGAGAGGTGGGTGTCACTAAAGAAGCCATGATGAGCCCTAGGCTTATCCGGGGTGAGCTAGGTTCGGACCTTGCGTACCACTCTCAAGACTCCCCGCTTCATCATCAAAGAAATTGGGATCACTCTTGTCCTGGGTTCTCTCCTTTTTGGATGGACATTGACTTCACTCCATATTCATCTCCATCCCTAATAAATTTCAGAATCGACCTTGATTCTGAACTCTTTTCCACATCTGGTGCATGTTTTCAGACTTAGAATGGCATATTTCCTAATGCAGAGCAACAAAATAATGTGGAGATCAGTTCCTTTGATGGTGATCCTGAGATGACTCCCTAGAGACATGAAAAAGGACCAACTCTGGATGAGATAATGGACCGAAATGAGGCCAACACATGATTGCTAACATCGATCCAAGCCATTAAACAACAGTTGATAGACTAATCTCTATCCCAAGTTGCATTCAGGGAGATGCTCATTGAGATGAGGAGGGATAGAGAAACACAATGAGGAGAGGAAGAAGAACATCATAGTGGGAATGAGGATGAGTAGCATGCAGGAAACTGTGGGGGAGGAGGTGAGGAGGGAGGCCAACCCAAGAGAACTCTGAAAGAAACTTATAACCTTGGAGCTAGCCAGGTTACTGAGTGGATCAAAATACTAATGATCCACGGATATTTTAAGTTGAAGACATCATTGCTCCCTCTTTTGATGATATTCCATGGATACACCAATGAGGAGCCATACATTCACCTTCAATAGTTCAACAGAATTTGTAGCACAAATACACTACCCCAAAATCTCATTTGAGGTAGTAAAGATGATCGTCTTCCCTTTCATCCATCTAGACAAGGCATTGTACATGATCAATCATTTGGGCAAGGTGGTGTCAACCTAAGAGGAACTCAAATCAGCCTTACTGCATAAATACTATCCTCTAGGTTGTCTGAACAAAATGAGAGTATTGATATCACACTTCTCCAAGATGCCCCATGAATCATTTCATGAGGTGTAGGAATGATTCAGAGATCTTATGAAGATGTACCCCATCATGACTTGTTGAAGACCAGCCTGGTCCATAACTTCTTTGGGGCCTTGCACTAAGAAAGCCAACGGCTCGTGGATGTCACATGTGGAGGATTACATTTTAACAAGGATAAAGAATTTGTATGGCAGATCTTCGAGGAGATGGCTGAAGGCTTATTCACCTTATCTTCATCCCATGTGTTTCAAAAATGTCCAGTGATCCCACACAAGCCCATGAATGTGGCATCATACCATGAAGAAGAGAGAGATGTGAATTTCAACCTTAACATAATTGGGAACCATCTCTCTAAAGTAGATATATTTGATATACAGTGACAAGACCTTGAAAAAATAAATGTGATCGAACAAAGGACAAAGTATTTGGACAAGCTCGATTAGATTTTCAAGCAGCTTGAGCTTCTGGTGAGCACCATCCATGCATTCCAGTCTGTGAAGGAACCAGCTAAGCATTCTACCGAACCAAAGGAGCCATACCAACAGTAGAATCAATGTCCATCCATGTCAGCTCAGCATGTGGATTACGTGCATACACCCGATCAGGGATCTTCATCGCCATAATAGAAGATGATAGTGTACCATCTAGAGCCCTAGGCTTATCCCGAGTCTTTTTGTACATTACCTCCACCTATTCAAGAGGTGAATGCTACGTGGACCAATTAAACAAGCTCAGACCTGTCTTAGAGGACAACCTCAGGATCTGAGCACACTTATTCGGCCTTTCATTCCTCAGTAGGATGGACAAAACTTCCAACACCAGTAATCCTTCCAATCTCTGCATCAAGGCAACAACTGGAGACCACAACACCGGTAAAAACATCCGACATATCACCAACCATACCACCAGCAGTAGCTAGTTTCTCAATATCAGAATCAATTTCCTCCTCGTTATTACCAACAATCACAATACCCTCCTCATGGCTTTCATAACTACCAGCAACAATTGTAGTACCACCAGCCTCATCTTCGACCAATTGTTGAATCTTCAAAGGCTGCCTCAATGAATCTTGCCTTGGATTTCTTGGCTTAGCTAATAAAGAACATGAACAAGATGAACCATAAGAGTGATGGCCTTATAGCTGCCAAAATAGTTATAGCAGCTCGGGTTGAGGAAAATCCCAACAACTTCAGTCAAAGGAGCATGTAGACCGCAATGTAGTACCACCTCCCAATTCAGGGATAAATTTGTTTATGTTATATAATGTTTTTCATCTCTAGAGCGATAGAACACTATAGCTGATTGCTTCAGCCAAAGGGAAAAGTCAAGCTTCTATAGGCAAGACTTCATCACGATCAGCTGAGAAGGAGATGAAGTCTGGATCCGATGAGGAAGGAGGAGAAGCACTACCACCACAAACAAAAAGACAAAAAAATGAAGAAAATAAAAAATCAAGCAATAATAACAAAGGTCATGTAGATGTAGCCAAGGAGTAGCCAGCACCAGCAGTCGATCACATGCAAGCCGACATGACTGAATTTCCTAGTTTTATTGTACCTTTTATTTTAGATGATCCTGTCATGTTGAACCATCCATCTATGCAAAAGAGAAACTTTTTGATTGAAATCGAGGTTTCCGATGATGTTTGCATTCTATTTCATGATTCTTTGAAATAAAAGATCATAAAAAATGAAAAAAAGCCTTGTTTGATCCCAACATTGTGGAATTATTGCAAATATTATGTTGAAGATGTCTTTGCTCAAAGCCTTGGAGTACATGCTAATAATGAAGAAAGGATTAAAGGATCCATGTAACACAAAGTGTCAACACCAAGAAATCAGATGTCGAATATCATAAAAACATATTCTAATCATGGCAATTATTAATGTTTTCAGAAACCTCCCGGGCAAAAAGGGCACAGAAGTGCCTCTCATCATATGCGAGATGTTTAACCAAGAGTTTGAAACAATACTTATTGATAGTGGATCATCCATCAATCCAATGCCTACGTCACCACTCAAAGAGGTTGGGATAGGACCTCTTAGATCTACAAGAATGATTCTGTACTTTGCAGATACTTCAGTGAAGCAGCTAAGGGGAATTTTGGAGGATGTCATTATTACAATTCAAGGAATACAATTCCCTGTGGACTTTATAGTCCTTGATATGGACACCTCGACACCTCTTCTTCATACCCCGATGATATTGGGACAATCATTCCTTCGAATAACTGAAGAAGTGGTTGAATGCGGTACCGAAAAGATAACCTTTCACTCCACCAATTATAAGGTCCTGATTGAAATGATCGAAGTGCTAAAGCTCATAAAATCCATGTTAGATGAGAATGAAAGATTCAAAAAGAGGCAGAAGAATGTGACTTCTTAGCATAAATTAGATACACAACTTTGTTTTTAGATGATATTGAAACACAAGAATTCCTCTTGTAGGGGGATTCATTGGAAAGCATGGTCGAATTACATTCTGTCCTTAAAGATGAAGTCCTCACTGATGAGCTATATGAGATGACTGAACTAATTAAGATTTATCCATCCTTGTTAGAACGGGATGAATTCCTTACAGACCTTTCAAATGTCTTGAGCTCTGAGCCAGAACTACTTCAAGTGGACAGCAGACAGACGATAAAGTTGAAAGTGACCACAGTTACTGAAATCACTATAGAGATGATTCTGACCCCTATAGACCTGAAACCACTAACTTCACCAATGAAGTACAACTTCCTTGCAAGTGAGGAAAACATGTTCCTAATCATCATCAATTCTCATCTTACCATACCAAGAATCACATTTGCTCAAGGTTCTAGAAAGAAACCACAAGGCAATTGGCTGGAAAATTTCAGATGTCCATGGGATAAACCCTTCATTATACTCGAACCACGTCTATTTCGAAGTTGAGTGTAGGCCTTCACATGAGTTTCAACATTGGTTGAACCCAAACCTTTGAGAGGTTGTGATGAAAGAAATCATGAAGCTATGCGATGAAGGTTTTATCTTTCCCATCTCCGATTCAAAATGGGTAAGCCCGTTACATATGGTCCATAACAAATCAGGGATCACCATCGTAAAGAACGACAAAAGAGAACATATTTCGACCAGAATACCCACTTCGTGATACGTCTGTGTGGATTATAGGGGCATGAACCTAGCAACCAAGAAAGATCACTCCCCTTTACCTTTCATTTATCAAATAGTTGAAAGACTTGCGGTAAAGAAATATTTCTATTTCTTTGATGGGTATTCTAGATACAATAAGGTTGTCATAGTTCTTGAAGATCAAGAAAAGACCACCTTTACCTGTCCAATTGGGACGTATGCTTTCAGATGCATGTCGTTTAGACTGTGTAATGCCCCTGCTACATTTCAAAGATGTATGCTATCCATGTTTGTTAACATGGTGGGAAGTTTTCTTAAGGTATTCACGGATGAATTTTCAAACTAGGAGATAACTTCGATCAGTGCTTGACATATTTAGACCGAGTACTTCAATGATGTTGGGAAGTCAACCTTGTGCTCTCATGAGAGAAGAGTCACTTTATGGTGACTGAAGGGATTGTGATGAGTCATGTCATCTCCAAGCAAGGCATGGAGGTCAACCCATCTAAGGTGGAAGTTATATCGAAACTTAAACCATCTACTTCTTTGAAGCAAATTCAGTCATTTTTGTGGCATGTCAGTTTTTACCAACAGTTTATCAAAGATTCAGCAAAATTGCTCGCTCGTTGACTAAACTCTTAGGATAGGATATGGGTTTCATTATAGATGATAGAGTGCTCCATTCCTTTCACTAGATGAAAGAAATAATCACTTAGTCTCATGTCCTACAGCCAACTGATTGGTCTCTACCATTCGATATCATGATAGGCGCTTCTAAAGCCATTGCATTTATTTTGGGACGGCGATAGGATGGATGGTTATTTGTTACTCACTACACTAGCACTACTCTAGATGAAGCCTAGAGGAATTACATAATTATAGGAAAAAGATCTACTAGTTATAGTCTTTACATTGGAAAAATTCAAGTCACATCTACTCAGCTCAAAAGTGATTGTATACACTGGCCATTCTGTTATATAGTACCTACAAGACAAGAAGGATGCAAAGTCAATATTACTTTGTCGGATCCTTCTACTCTAGGAGTTTGACCTTGTGATAGGAGATAAACCTAGAGTCAAAATGTGGTGGCAGATTACCTTTCCAAAATTACTGAGATTAAGACTATTAAGCATGATATTATTCCAATTGCAGAAACCTTCATAGACGAAGCCATATTGTCAATCACCTCTCTCTCATTTGGTACGTTAATATCGTGAACTACATTGTCCCTAAAGAGGTCCCACAAGATTGGCCTAGGCTGAAAGTTGACAAGTTCATGTCTGACTTACATTTTCACCAATAAGAGGATTCGTATCTATTCCGTGAAGGTGCAGACTATATCTTACAAAGATGTATTCCTAAGGAGGAGTTTACAAATATCCTGAACCACTATCACAAGTTAGAATCTGGTGGACACCATTCTAGAAAGTGGACATCAGCTAAAGTACTTTAATGTAGCTTCTAGTGGCCGACTCTTTTCAAAGATGCTACAAAATATGTCAAAGGAAGTACCATCAACCCTCGAGATACCATGCCTCTCAAGTATATTCAGATTTCAGATGTTTTTGATGAATGGAGTATCAACTTCATGGGCCCATTTCCAAATAGTCAGGGCTTTGAGTACATCTTGCTCAACTATGTAAGTAGATAGGTGGTGGATATACCCACCCGAGATGCCAACAGACGCATTGTATATTGATTTATAAAATATAACATCATTACACGGTTAGGGATTTCTAAAGATGGTGATATCAGATGGAGGAAGACATTTCATCAACAAAGAGGACAAGAAGCTGACAAAGGAATACAACATTGAACATTGTGTCGCTTCCCCCTACCACCCACAGACCAATGTCTTAACAGAATGCTCAAACAGAGAAATCAATACTATCCTACAGAAACTTATGTGTCTTGATAGAAAGAAATGGTCACGATTGCTTCACTCTATTATTCTGGCCTACTGTATATAGTACAAGTCTCCTTTAGGCATGTCTATCTATTGCCCAATAGAGGGCAAGACAAGTCATTTGTTGTCGAACTCATTCATAAATACTTATGGGAAGTCAGTGTATGCAATCTAGATAGAGAGAAAGTTGAGAAGAACTGAAAGTTGGACATGTGTCGTTTGTTGGAATTCAGAGACTCTACATATGACAACAGCCTCGTGTACAAAGAAAAGGTCAAGCGATGGAATGATAAGCATACACACAAAAGACCTTTGAACTAAAACAAAAAGTATGGTTGTTTCAGGCTAAGTTAAAGTTATTTCCAGGAAAACTGAAGAGCAAGTGGTCAGGACCTTTGTGCATGACAATGGTAGCATTATGATATTTGGCTTGTCATCTGATGCACATCCTTTTGTAGTCAATGGACTGTTGTTGAAACTGTATCTTGAGCATGATGCTTTTCTGTCCATTATTGATTTAGTTCATGTTATATATCAAGAAGGCATGCCTAATGGTGCCAATGGATCAGACATCTAAAAAACCCAAAAATAAAATTTTCTTTTGTTTCATTTTATTCATTTTTTTCTTCTTTTCTTCTTTTCTTTTCTTTTTCTATTCTTAAGTTTATTCAGTCATCCCTTTCATCATTATTATACTTCGGATATTCCTCATCCTAATTATAGGGGATGACTGACTCGGGTGTTCATTCTTCAATCCCTCACATGTCCCTCGACTTGTGTATATTATGCCTATACTTAGGTCATTTTTAACGTAAGTATAGGGGGAGATAGGCCGAGCAGATGATTTTGTGCATTCTAACCCTTTACCATCCCCGCTTTCTGTACAGTCTGCCATACTTAGGATTAGTTAATCTTTAGTATAGGGTGTCGGTCGACTTCACATTCTTTGAGCCATTTGGGCTTTTCTATATTTATCATGAAGCATGTACCTGAACATAGAAGGAGAACTAAGACAGAAATATTCATCTCTTCGAGGATGAGTTACCGAAGGAGGAGACTACTGAATAGTACAACGACTTATCTGGGAAGAGATAACATAATTCACACACATGGTACTTGTCATTTCAGGTCTACAAGAGTATACATCTGAAAGGATAGTTATTACCAAGCGGTTGAGTTGAACTAAATAAAGGAACTTGGAACCTAAGGGCGGTTGGACAAAAATCCTAACCATAATATGGTTCCAAACACATTAATAATCCAAATTTCTTAACTGAGCTCCAAACTTTGATTTTGTAAAAACAAGTTTAAAAATCATGATCATTCTACCTTCTTTATTTTCCTTTTCGTTATTTTCTCTTTTGCGGCACTTATTCTCCTAATAAGTGTTTGCTACGGACTAGAAAATGTACGCATATGCGGGTGATGAATACTCGTTCATTCATCTTTATTTGTTTTTTTATCTTTAAAACCTTGGCTAAATACATGTAAATGTAGCTAACATATACAAATTTACCTTCTAATTGTTGTATGTAAATAGTATTTACATACATGTGTTTAAACACAAAATAAATGAATATAGAAAAGAAAAAAATTAAGGAAGTATAGCAAACTGACCCTAAACCTCGAGACTAAGTTGATATTGACTTGGTCGACAAGGAATAAAGTAGGGAGAGATAAGAGCAAAGAAATACAGAAAAAAAATAGCATTGTCACCTAGAAACCTAGGTGCCCAATAAACTCCACATATAGCTAAAACTTACACTAGTTTATGCACTCTCTTACTCACTTCAAATAAAGATATTTTCAACACAAAACATGTACACAAAAATATATAGAAAAATATAAAAATAATTGCACATGAGAATAAGGTACAATGTGACTGGGACATATGGATGAAAAGGCCATAACATAAATTCTTAGATCAATATCATATTTATATGAAATCAAAATTGATTAAACTCACCATTATTGTATTCTAAATAAAAATATCTATCTAATGAAGGTAGTTTCATTAAAATTGAAGTTAATATATATAAGTTAGCTTTCGGGTCCCTATTGTACCTTATACTTGTATATTTTATTCAAGTAATTCATTCTTTACATTGTTACTCTTTTTATATTTTTAAATACTTGTAAATATTATTTGAAATATTTTAAAAACACACAAAAACCCATTAAAATTCCTTAAAATAAATAATGTAACATCATATATAGCTATGATATACATATGAAACACATACCCATATTTATTTAGGAATACAAATAAAGTCAGAAAAGAAAAATAAAAATATGTAAATATATATTTAAATATGTTATAAAAAATAAATTATGTATATAAAATAATAAAATACAAAATACAACATAAAAATCAAATACATTATATATGTATTTATACATATAATTAGACGTGTAAAAATTAACATAGAATAAATAATTCGATAAAATTAAATAGAAATAACATAAAATAGTACATAAAATAAGGAACAACTTTAAAGTTTTGAGAAAAAATAATAAAATTTTTTGCTATTTTATTTTCCTTATATTTCTTTATATATATATAGGGTAAAATGGGGCTGCCCCTAGGGAGTAGCCAACTTGGCTACTCCCACCCCTATTTTTCCCCCATTTTTTTATTTTTTTGGAAAATAAAAATTTTTATATTCATCATTATATCCCTCTCACATTCTATTAAAATTTCGTCAGAAACATAGACTCCTAAGCCCTCCATCCAGACGTCATTTTTTTAACGGTCGTAGGATTTTTTAAATCGACCATGTTTGGATGGAGGCCGTAGGAGTCTCTGTTTCCGACGAAATTTTAGTAGAATGTGAGAGGGATATAATGATGAATATACAAATTTTAATTTTCCAAATAAAATAAAAAAATGAGGGAAAAATAGGGGTGGGAGTAGCCAAGTTGGCTACTCCCTAGGGGCAGCCCCATTTACCTCATATATATATATATATATATATATATATATGTATGTATGTATATATATATATATATGTATGTATGTATATATATATATATGTATGTATGTATATATATATATATATGTATATATGTATATATATATGTATATATATATACGTATATATATGTCTTGTCCTCTTTTAGCCTACATAGACCAATGGGATAGCCCTGTAGCGTGTCAAACGCTTATACTGATTCTTCTCCCTATTTTAGCATTTGTTACATTAATCAAATCACCACATCCATTTCATAAAATTTCATCCTCGATCTTTTCTCTTCCATCCCAGACCAAATCCTTGGTCAATCTTGCATCGATCTTCATGGTAACCCTAGGTATTTGGGGCTCCTTCGTCACTGTTGTAAAACGAAACCCTAGGTTTCAATTCAAATTTTAATCACTCCTGAGTAGCTTTTGACCCCATAAATCGAATATTAGAGCAACCCTTTCTAACAAAAAGCGGTTCCCGTCGATCCACAATGAGGGGAAGGAGATTCTAAGGTGATTCACACCTCGCCAGAGCTCCGTTGTGCGAGTCTGGTTCCTTGGCCTTCTAGGTCAAGTGAGCCCCTATCTTGGTTATTTTCTTGATGCATTTTTATTCCTAGCATAACATCAGCTTTATTTTCCTAAGATTTAGCCTAAGTAATCGAAAAACTCCAAATTTTTTTAATCTAGAGCTTCAAGATCCATCTCTGGTCACTACTTGTCCAGACCCTATTTTGATGCCATTACACCTTCAACTTCTTCCCTTCTGCTTCATCACTCCAATCATCTCCTTCACTCTCGTTCTTCCTCCGAACGTGCCTAAGGTCTCCACTTCTTCCGCCTTCATCGGAGACTTCTCGCTACGCCCCATTTCCCACTTATTCCACTCCAAATGAGCTTGAGGCAGTTTGCCCTCGAGACCTCTAACTCTTTGCGTGTAGAAACGAGCATCAAGGGACCCTTCTAGGGACGATCTTGAACCAGTGCAAAGCATTCCAGGAAGCTGAGCTTCCATGACCTCCCAGGCCTCTTCCAGTGAGGCTTGGACCCATTGAAGGCTAATGATTGGTGTAGGAAAGTTCTAGATACATTTTGGGATCGCCATCTACCTCTACGGTGGCTGGATGATGGAGAGCGACTCGATCGAAGCAGGCTAAGCTCTGCCTTCTTCCATGTTCTTACATCGAAGCAGCCACCATGGAATCGAGGGAGGACTCCAGTTTTGATTTGGATTGTTTGATTGTGAAGAACCATCACTGTCAGATCCATCGATGGATCTAATCCTTATTGTCCATCAGTGAAGCATAATCAAGTAATCCGGACCGTCCGATAGATTAAATGAGTTGCATCACACCGTCCATCGGTGCGCTATTATGGGGTATTTTTCATTCTCTTCCCCTACCATTTTGTATTTCATATTTATTCTACAAACATTCATCTAAAGTCGTAATATTTCTATATTATAAGAATTAAGACCTCATACTTTTACATATTTGCACTTTAGTTTGTTTCACTCACCTCACGTGTTTGTACACGTGAGGGGTGGGAACTTTTCTTGGATACCCTACCTGGATTGTGTATTTCATGTTGGTTCAAAAACTTTGAAAATTAGTGTATTTATTTTTGGTAATTTTGCATGATTGACCCTATTGTTCTGATTCTTTTCATTTATACTCCTACTAGTGTAGAATATACTATAATTGCAGAAAATATTCATTATGCACATGCACTTTGTTAAAGTGTTATTAAATACTATGATACTTCTTGGAAATTGCAAATATGTCTCTCTATTGCAGATTTAATTTTCTAGCTATATTTTAATTATTAAAATTATCATTTTACATCTAAAAACTATAGAAAATTGTACTATGTGCCTGGAACTATTCTAAATCATGCATATTTTATTAAGGTAATTAAAATAAAAAACATAGCATTTTTTCTTGGTTAGTATTTAAAAATCCATAAAAAATTCAAAAATATTTTGAAAATTCTAAAAACATTCTCGTATGTTTATTTAGCTATATTTGATTTTCTTACCTAATTTTTTTTGTAAAATAATAAGAAAAACTTCTAAAAATTGGAAAATAAAGAAAACCTTATAAAAACTAATAAAAATTACAAAAAAAACCAAATATGTTTAAGGTTCTGAATTTTCTTTATATTTTCTAGTATTCGGTCAAATTGAATTTGACTCAATCTTATTTGATAGATATTTAGTAAGCCCATTTCAAGTTCCCTGATTTATTATTTTGAGTATTTCCTTATTTAAAAATCTATTAAACATCTCAAAATTTGTCCAAAAATAACCAAAAAAGAGAACATTTTATAAAACCCGAAAAAATTTTATTTTTTAATTGTCAAGTTTATTTGTTATATTTGAAAATTCAAGAACATCTCTTTTATCCTTTTCTTTATATATTCTCTCTATATATAAGTGTATCTTGAATATTAATTTATATTTTAACTATGAAATAAAAATAAAATTTTGTAAAATTTTAAAAAAATGTAAAAGTTATAAAAATAAGAAACCCATATAAATATAAAAAATTATAAACACAAAAAATACTGAGTTGTCTGTTCATTTTTGTTGCTCTACCTCGTGTGCTCCTTTGTGGTTCGACCCTTATTGCTTGTGTATTGCACAATTTTTGTAGGGTAGAATAAATTTTATCCCACCTACAATTACTTGTTTATTTATTGTTTTCGGTTAATTGTTGATTTATTTACTTAAGTTTAGTTACGAGTGCCGAGAGAGGTATTGATACAGCGATTGCCAGATCTGACTTGTTGAAAACTGCAATCCATCCAAGATTGGATGTTAGAAAACCTTGATTCACGGCTCATCAAATATGATGAATCAATATTGGGGTCATTACGCATATGTCTTTACTCTTTCAAGTAGAATGGATCCTGATCCATGTGTGCTTGTATGTAGGAGCTATTACTTCAGATAGGCATCTCCATCATATAATCTTGACGAATGACCATGGATGTCATTTATATGATCCTCCATATCCCATTCAAATTCTATTTTTTCGTTATGAACCATATTCACATAATTAATTCTTCCAAAGGAATTACATCTCTATTTATAATGAAGTGTTTATTTTAATTGGATCTAATTAATTTAATCATATTAAATCAATTATCAGTCCAATCAATCATCTAAAAATTAATTAGGGTTTGCTTGATATTACTATATAGTATTAGCTCTCACAAGTACTTATTATTCTTGAGTTTTAGTAATTAGAGTACAATTTGATTTACTCATATTACCCTTTCATTGAAATGGATCAAGCCAGGTCGGATAGATAATGCTAACAAGGAGCACTTCACTTCAAATGTTGTGGAGGGTGCCAATTAGGTAACCAATTAGCATATCCATGACATAGACACCATCACCATAACGACTCGAGAACAATAATCATTGGATTAATGTATTTTGGTTTCACTGATCATTCCTTTTATGATCGGGCATTATACTATATATAATAATCATTCAGATATCTTAGGCATCTTAAGACAATTTTGAGATCCTAGATTTCCAATCATATCAAGCAAGCATAGTTTGCATGTAAATGTTGACCTACAACTATTATAGGTTAAACTTGGGTTTTTTTTTTGAATCATTTATTCAATAGTAATTGATGATTAATAAAATATTTCTATAAATATTAACATCAATTTAATCATGGCAAATTCATAATTTCCTTGATTTACAATGAATGATAAACCCATTAAAAAGTAATCTTGATGATCCAATCATCATCGGGCCCATTTCCACTAAATATGGAATATTTAAGGCAAACAAAGTCAGAATCGTGCAAAATAAATTCCATTGGTTTGTTGGTTTAATTCTCTACTTAATTAAAGTATTAATTTAATATTTCATGATGGGAAAATAGTGATCAAAAATTAATTTGCTATAGATCTGTGAATACATACAAAAATAATGTCATTACAAGAACTTTTTGAATTTTAATTTATACGTCTTTTGTGACAACTATTGGTTAATGATTTGGGGGACATATTTAGATATTCTAAATAAATTTTATTATCAAAAAAATCCGTACAAATAGTTAATAAATAGTAGATTTTCATTTTAGCGAAAAACAATTCGAAACATGCATTTCATGCATAAACAATGAGTCACCATGCATCCAATATACAAAACCTTGTTCCCTTATGGTTTTGATCACATCCAAAACCTTTGACCAAGGATCTAATACAATTTGAAGGTTATATTTTATTCCTTAGCGTATCACGGAAGCGTGTAGATCGCATCAAATACGATCTAGGGCAACTTGTCATACTAGTTGGAACAAGCAGCGAAATTTAAAAATTTTAAATAGATGAAACCACATGATATGAGAACACTTCTCAAATCATTTCATTTAGATCACAAATGGGTCAAAGGATTACCTCTTGAAGCATGATTACGATCGTGTGTCTCTAAATGAAGAGACCTCCTATCGAGTCAGATCCAACGAAGAATGCACTTACGACGCGTGGATGATACGCGTATATGCTGCAATCAAATTTAATGATCCAAATGTGGAGTCTCCTGATTTTGTCTCACGAAATTGATAGACTTCCTCACGAGCAAGATGCACCAAAGAAGGTGGAGATCCACAAGCATTCGATCCGGCAGCACAATGACATTACGAAAATGGTGAGGTTCTCACAAGAAATAAAGTGGGCAAGCACAATATTGAGAGGGAGAGAGAGTTGGGTGTTTATGAGAGTAGAGTGAGAGATTTGTTCCGCTTGAAGTTGTAAGAGAAAGAGATAGGTATAGCCTTTTTTATAATGAATTGGATGGTGGAGATGCACTCCTAATTAAAATCAATAGCCATGATTTTGTTGCACAAAAAATACAATAAAAGTTAATTGATTTAAAAGGATTAAAAATATTGAGTAATATTCAATAACCTTAAATTCAACTATATCAATTCATACAGAATAATATGGAAAGGAAAGTAGCCTCCTTCCATGCATAGAGTGGACGACCATCACGGAGAGATTCTCTAGGTGACCATCCACCATATATGGTATGGAGGCTATCTCCTTCCAATTTAGTGAAATCTCATATCTCATTAAATATTATACATTTGCAACAACCTTTGCTGCATAATTATTCACCAAAAAAATCCAAATTATTTTGTGATAATTTCAATCATGTCATCGACAATTATGAATCAAATTTAACCGTCCAATATAAATGTAAATTGCATTTACAATTAATTATACAATGTGAATCCAATTCACGTCAACATTTAATTCGTAAATACTATTTACAATTAAATCTCTCCAACATATAATAAATCATATTTTAAATATCCATAATTATTATGGATAATGATATACATATTAATCATATCATTAATAATTAAATCATATTTAACTATGTTAGATGACTATTCACATGTGTCCAAATAATATGAATCACATTCATATTATTCATGATAATTAAATCACATTTAATCATCAATTTCTCAATGCTCAGTTACATTATCAACAATAGAAATAGTCTTGAACTCTTTCAAGAATAATGTTCTCTCTCCGCGGATAGTTGGAGATAAGGCCACGGTGATTGTACATTCCATGTATAGTGACTTGGATACTGAGATCATATCTTGATCAAGGAGACCTCTCAAAGATTTTTGGTTAAATTCAACTGTAAATCTAACCATCTCATTGCATCCGAATCACGTTCATACAAATGTCCAACATTTGGACTAAGATCATATTACTAATCTCTGAGAGGAGTCACTAAAATCCAATCATATTTCATCACTCCCTTAGAATGGAAGTTCATGGTTATACCATCATTTATGATCACGTCACCTTCGAGTATTCATATTACTCATACATCCTACATACTATAAGACCTAGAGTAAACCATAGTTTTACATCATATTTAGATTTTCTTCGTTAGGGTTTTGTCATTAAGTTTCTCATTCGGTCATTGGGATGTTGTATCGATCATATGTTTTCCAAAAGCATATAGCATACGAATTCTTGTCATGTTTCCAAAGCAAGATAACCATACATGGAATTTGATCAGTCACAATAAATCAAGAGTTAGCTCATTTCTTATGGTTCAGTAGTGAAACTGTATGATCCGTTTGAGAGATCATATTATTCATACGCCCTTGTATGCACACCAGTTCGTCGGTGTATAGACTTTGATTAGTTCATCAACCTAATGGTCTTCCTAATGTACATACTTAGACATATACTAAGACATCTATCTCACGTAAGAGTATGCATGAAAATATCGTGAGAACATATGACACAGGTCTTGTCTATCTCGATCTCGTTAAGTCTACTCTTTGACCTAACTTATCTGACACCTCTGAATCTCTATTCCTATGCAGAGGACATGCATCAAGAGGTCAATTAGATATCATCCTTTAGAGAGGGATTGTTATCTCCTTCTCAAGTCGGAGATCCTTTCTTAACAATCATTTGATGGTGCTTGACGAGTTATCAATCTAACTCTTTAGATATCATCGAAGCACCAACCTCTATGATTTAACCATTGCATCAACAGTTGACGATTATTAATATGGCCATGGTATATAACCCTAGTTGTACTAAGGGACTTTATAAATGAATTTTGATGGTTTTTAATATGGCCATGGTATATAACCCTAGTTATACTAAGGGACCTTATAAATGCATTTTGATGATTATTAATATGGCCATGGTATATAACCCTAGTTGTACTAAGGGACCTTATAAATGCATTCATTCTTTTAATATGAGACAAGGAGTGAATAAAATCAATAGCATATATTGATATATCAGAATACTACAATAACATTTATTGTAGAAATAGTTCACCCTGGGCTTAGAAGGCTCACAATTTTCACCCTTGAGAGGTCCAGTTTCATGTTCTCGGTTCTAAAGTTATCATCTTCACCGGCCACTCTATTATCCGGTACCTATAGGAAAAGAAGAATACCAAGTCACGCCTACCTCGTTGGATCCTTCTACTCCAAGAATTTGATTTGGAAATAAGAGATAAACCTGGAGTGAAGAATGTGGTAGCAGATCATTTATCTACAATTGAAAGTTTAAAGACTCAGTTGAGTAATGTGTTGATCATAGAAACCTTTCCCGATGAATCAATTAAGATGTAGCATCACTCACCTGATATGCCTATATTGTGAACTATCTCATTTCTGGGAAAGTTCCACAATATTGGATGCTAGTAAAGAAGGACAAGTTATGGTTTGATATTCATTTCTTCCAGTGGAAAGATCCATGCTTTTTCAAGGAAGGTGCAGAATGCAATTGGCATCAGTGCATTCCTCAAGAGGAGTACACTAGTGTCATCGAGCATTGTCATAAGATCGAAGCAGGAGGACACCATTCTACAAGTAGAATGGTAACGAAAGTATTGCAGTGTAGCCTCGGGTAGCATACACTATTCAAAGATACTGCAACATATGTGAAAGTCTACACTTATTATCACAAACTGGAAGAAACCATTGGTTCCAAAGATTTAATTCCACTCAAGTTCATCCAAATCTCTGATGTATTTGATGCTTGGGTAATTGACTTTATGGGTCCATTTCCTAACAGTCAGGGATATTAATACATCATGCTTGTCATGGATTATGTGTCATTGGGAGGAGACTATTCCCACCTGATATGCATATATCCATATGGTTTGTCACTTTCTCAAGGACAATATTATATCATGATTTCATATTCCCTAAAAATCTTCATCTCAGATGGGTGTAGTCATTTCATTAATAGAGGATTCAAGAAGTTTGTGAAGGAGTACGACATTGATCATCGTGTCATGTCTCATACACAATCAAATTGCTTGGTTGAGCTTTCAAGTAGGGAGATCAAGACTATTCTGCAGAAACTTGTACGATCAAATAGAAAGAACTTGTCTCTACTCCTTGATTCTGTTTTATGGGCTTATCAGATGATCTACAAGACTCCATTGGGTATGTCTCCCTATCATCTTATTTATGGAAAGCCTTGCCATCTACATGTTGAATTAGTTCACAAATAACTTTGAGAACTTAACAGTTGCATATTGGACTGACGGATCTGAAATTCGTTGTGTTAAAGATGTGTATTGTGTGTTTTATCGTTCGTAAAAATATGACTTTGTCGTTTCGTTGTAGGTGGCAATCGGAATCGGTCAAGAAAATAACCACAAATAATTATTCAAATTTTAATCGCATGGTTTTATGTTTATTTTACTTGGGCAGGTCACAAGGTTGAACACAAGGAGGTAAAGGAACAACATAGAATTATGTCTATCAAAGTTCGTGCGTGGTTTTCGAGGCGGTCTCTTTTTTTGGAATTTTTAATGAAATAAAGGATGCAAAATGCACTTCCGACCTATTTTAGGGACTAAAATATAAATTACGCCCAAACGATGTCCGAAAAATATGAAACTTGGCCGAGATGATAATTATGATGAAATGAATGCTCTGTAAGTTTTTTAGAATTTTTGGATGCGACTGAATTTTTTATTAACTTTAAAATGCAAACAAAATGAATTCCAATATTTAATTATAATAAGTATTAAACCTAATTATTTTCAAGGAACAAAATTATCTAAGATCTATCACTAGGTGATTGATCTCAGAAAAATCATAAACCTCAAAAATACTAGTTTCAATACCTATTAAAAATCAAAAACTGAAATATGCAAAATGATTTTTACAGGGAAATCTATGCATGCAAATAAATTCTTTTGGGGCACAATGTCAAGCACAATTAATTCTACAATATATGATTTTTTAGGAATTTTAATAGCAATGGTTAATCAATAGCAAATTTAAGCACACAAACTGGGTAAAATATGCTATTTTCCACAAGATAAATAATTATTAATTAACCATCAATCACAAAAATGTCCACGATATGTCAAAACGTAGAGAATTAATTGACTAACAAAATGCTACTTATGGATAATTAGATGATGTAATGTAGAGGTCTAAAATGAAGGAGAAAGGCAGGGGTACAAATGCAATAAATATAAATAAAATATGCAAGGGGGGACCTAGTTGTAATTACTAAGAACACCAGGGGCTTTCTATAAAATCTCCAGAGGGGCACGTACGTGGCACGTGCCCTCTGGTCGGCGGGGGTTGGTGCGCAAAAAGAGGATTCTCCAGAGGCCTTCTAGTATATTTCCCATGGTTACGTGCAAAGCACGTGACCTGAGCTGACGGAGGCGCTGACGTCCGCCCGGAACGCACGTGCCTCGCACGTGCATGAGGGGGTCTCGGGCGTCACACCCGACCCGGCGGTGGTGAAGAGGAGGGGGGCTTCGGTGCGGTGGTCCTTGGTCCTCCGGCCATCGTTGGATGTTGTCGAGGCATGGCCGGTGAAGGTGCTGGGAAGGGCCAGAGACGTTGGCATGGAAGCTTCGCTGGAGTTGTCGATGAAGATGGTTGTTGATGGGTGTTGAAGTTCCAAGCGACTATAGCAGAGAAGATGACCGGCGTTGCGTTAGTGAAGGTGAGGCGGAGTAGCAAGGTTGTCGAAGTTGATGTTGAACGTCGTAGAGGTTGAAGACATAGTCGGAGAAGATCTTGGGAGGTGGCTCGACGGGGCTATGACCGAAGCAGGAGCAGCAACAACTCGATGGTGGAGCATCGGTCGTGGGCTGCGACGAGGGAGAAGTCCCTCGGATCTTGCCTTAGAGGAGGATCCTCCAGGCTGTCACCATCGGAGGAAGCTTTGAAATTAGGGATCTCGGCGGATACCTGGAAGTCGAGGGGCGGCGTTTCTTTTATAGGTTGGGGGTTAGGCCGGATGGGGAAAGTCATGGGACGATGATCGATTGAGACGAGGATCCGCTGGAGATTTTGGAGATGGTTGTTGACGGGATTGGAGGATATGTGATGAGGAGGGGGAAGGGACGATTGCGAGGTTGACGAGATCGAGGATCGGGGGGAAATTGGTTTTGAGAGACCGTGAGATACGCGGTGGCATGGCAGATTTCTCGGGGTTGGCGGCGAAATCGAAGGACGAAAGGCGACATGGAGACGATGATCACGGACCGTCCGATCGGCCCATGATAGGATGACCAAAAAGGAGATGCGTGGCAGTGCTTGAGAGAAGGGGCGTGGCACGTGCGAGGGAGGCACGTGCTCCACACGTGCTTCATTATTATTATTTTTTAATTTCTTTTTATAAAAACGAGGCAGGAGCTACCACGTGTCAGCACCACAAAAATCTGAAAAATAAATACTTTGTAAAATCGAAAATAAATAGCAAACGGCCTTGGATCGAAAACGTTTCTTCACGAAATTTGCTCGTCTCGATGAGATCTACAACTGTTATGAAGACATCAAAACCAAAATCGATCAAATGCACAAAGTGATATTTTGAGATATCCTATGTACATAGAATACCTTGATTTTTGGGTTTTCTAATTTTTTTGTTATTTTAAAACCAAATAAAAATCCAGAAAAAATATGATAAAATCAAAGATAAATATTTACACATTAATATATTTCCTTTGGATTTTTATTAGTTAAGAAAAAGAAGAAATAAAATAAAATAAGAAAAAGACTAATTTTGTACATACAGTTAGTGAAGACTCGAACCCAATTTGTTTCTTTGATTTCAAGCTTCATTTGGATTCGGATTTTTATTCATTTTAATAAAACTTGTATCAAAGAAAATAAATGAATAAGAAATGAACTAAAATAGGTTACTTATGTACATAAAATAATAGGACAAAAACCTTTAAAATACAAAATGCACAAAAGAGGCCCAAAACCCAACTTTCACATATTGAACTTGGTTCTGATTTGAAGGTAATTGAATGTACATTAGTTCAAAAGGATTAAAACGGACACTTGATGAGGAAGATATGAGATTTTTAGTCCGTAAATCCTTAAACTAGGGTTTGGGTTTTTGGTCCCCTTATTTGGGTTAGTTATTTTTTTCTATTTTTCATTTATTCTTGTTAGTGATATGTACACAGTGGAGGTGGTTTTCGGTCATTCGGAGTTAGTATGAATTAGTTAAAAATCCAGGATGTTAGGCTATTTACAGGTCAAATTTGGCTGAGATTTTTTGCTTCTTATTTTGTGCTTAAATTAGTGCTAAAATGCAATTCTTATGATAACGTGCATGGATGCTTATTATGCAGATTAAATGAAGAAATGCTATTGATTTTGAGGGATTTGAGCTTAATAAATGAGATATAGAGTGATGAATCCGAGATTCATCATCCCCCTATACTTAAACCATGCTCGTCACTGAGCATCAAAAAGAAATGCCTTGAGGTGAAATGAGATTGGGTTCTATACCAAGACCATGAGCTAAAGGTGAAAGTGAAACTAGACCCGACCTTTGGATTATTAGTGTGGCGGAACTTCTGTGAGACTTAGAATTTTAAAATCAACAGCCTTCAAGTTCTACACATCATTGCTACAGTTTCGGCTCAGAAGTCATCTTAGATCAATCATCTTCCCAAAGCATACCCTATGAACATTGAACAATTGACTCATGTATGTGAAAGGTTTTAGCTCTTCCCATCTAGAATACTGGACTACCATGCTCCTCTCCTCTCCAGTAACTCATCCTCGGGGAGTCAGGTATTTCCTTCTAAGGTCTGTCGCGCTGTGTTCACAATTGAATTGGGGGAAGAAGTTAGAAGAAGGAGAAAAGAATTGGAGGGTGGCCAGTGTAGTCAGCTCTCCTTGTGAAGCTGGCCAGTGTAGCCGAGTCCCCACCAAGATCTGCAGGTTTTCATGAAGCTTGGACCTTTTTGGTCTGATATTTATTTGGTAGTTACTTCTTTGTATTTGGAATTTTTGTGGTTCTTCTTGAATCTTGTTTGCCCCTACGGATATAGAATCTTTTTGTTTCCGTACATTTTTTGAGGTCTTAGAAAAAATTGTGCCCAGTCGTCCATCCTTTTTCCTAAGGTTTATTTCAACCCGTACTCCGATCTTTAGATTTCCACGCTACTAAAAAAGAAACTCACACAGTCTTCCAACATCTCGTCTGAGTTGAGCAAAGTGCACAGTACGAGAGTACAAATTAATTCCCTATTCCAGAGTTATACCCAGAATGAAGAGACCAGGTTAGACACTAAGAGTCAAACGCTGCACATTGTCATGTGGAACTTAAAGAATTAAGTCAAAGACCTGAAGTTTCTAAAATCCTATTTCTCGGTGAAGTTCCGCTGAAAATTAGGTCGATTAAGGTCAAGTCCAGACCACTCTTGATTTCTGCTCACAACTCGGTTCAGAACCCAATGAATTTTCATGCGAATGAATGCGATGCTAGATGGAGTGTAGGTGTGTGAAATGCAGACACTTTTTTGTGATTTTTTTATTTTTTATGCTAGGGATTTTTGGTTTTTTAATGCAAAAAAAGAATAAGAAGCCTTTTTCAAAAATTTTGGGCACAGTCAGTGGCAAAACTCTTTTTCTTTTATTTTGTGTTTTTTTCAAATTAATTACCCACCTCGTAAATACATATAGACTTACGCAAAAGTACGAGATATGGGTAAAATATATACAATGTATATATACAGACCCCCCTATACTTAGTGAGTGTTGTGTCCTCGGAGAACAAGAAGCATAAAGAAGACATAGCTCGGGCTAAGCATAAGAGGGTGAAAAAGGAAAAGAAAAAAAAAAGAACAAGATACACGGCACCGCCCCCCTATACTTAGACTATGAACAGTCTAAGTATGAATAAAGAACAGAAAAAAATTAAGCGGTTGGGGTATTTGGATGAGGAGAGTATATACAAATGGGCATCGATTCCCCATATACTTAGGCTATGGTCAGCCTAAGTATAATAGAAGGGTGGAAATGGAGCAATCGGGAGATAGGAGAAGGATGGTATATACATATGGCATCGCCTCCCCTCCCCCCCTATACATAGGCCTTGGCCTAAGTAGAGGAAGAAGATGTACAAGGAGACCGATGTGGTAGGGAGGGAGGGTGGGTAGCCGATGATTAAGGCGGTTTTTGGCTGATCTTTTTGTGAGCCTGTGGTGGGAGTCGTAATGACAAGAAGGAGATGAAGCATATGATTCCTAACTATTATTAGTGTCATCCTCAGAAAAATCATGATGGATAATGGATGAAGTGTTTGAGTCAAATGAAAGATAGACATCATCAGAGATATCCTCAGAGGAATAGTATTTGAAAGTGGACATACTCTAGATATTCTGGTCTTTTTGTTCTTTAGTTGTTTTCTCAGAATGCGTTCCTTCTTGGGATCAAGCAGTTTATCCTCAGATAAATACTCAGAAGCACTGGTCTCAGTCATCTCATAAGAAATAATTATAGTGTACTTGAAGAGGGCAGGAGCATCAGCTTTGAATGAATAGTAGTTAGGAACGGGAGTTGTCTAACGAGAATCGAATTTTGGATCCTTGCGAAGATATGGCTTTAGAGCTGCCGAACAGACTTCACTCATGTAGATTACCTTTTCCGGACCTGATGAGGGATCATCAGCTGATTCCTCTTCCGAAAGGTCAAAGGTGACTTTCTTTTTCTTGTTTCATGAAGGTGTCGGTTCACTTCAGTATCCAGATGAATGGCCATTGGTATTCTTCTCCTTGGTCAGTGTGCGGCATGCGTGTTTGTTCTTAGTCTCCTGAATGTTGGTGCACTCTCGATTTGGGATGATTTGGTCAAGATATTCAGAGAAGGTTACCCCTGGGTGCGATCATGCATATGTCTCAGGATCGTAGAAGAAGTATTTGTCTAGTTTGAGATCTGTGGAATTGAAATACTGGGAAAAGTCTCTGCATGTTCGTTCTTAATTGATTCGATGTTGGACCATTCCTGAGTCGAGTTGATGTAATCCATGTAGTCAGAGTTGGTTGACCCAGGGTGTGCCCATGCATAGGTCTCCAGATCATATGATTTATATACATGATTCTCCATTGTGAGAGCGGCTAGGAATAGAGCAGGGGGGAGATTCTCTAAACCAATAGTATCATCAACAACCGCTATCTCAGGTGTAGCAGTAGGGTGGGGCTCTTCTACTGCTTCATGGTTACGGCTGTCGGGGACTTCATGGGTTGCCTCAGAAAATCGTGATTCCTCAAAGACTGAATCATATCGAAGTGCTTCTAATGCTATGAAATTAATTTCTCGAGTCTCGCAATCAATAATTGCCTTAACCAATGCTAAGAATGGCTTTCTGAGAATAATTGGAGACCGGGTGAATTCTCCTTGATGTTCAATATCAATGATCGTGAAATCTACTTTGAGCGGAGCACCTTGGAATATCATGATGACAGAAATGATTCCTCTCGGCCGCTTTATCGATCGGTCAGCCAATTGAACAATCTCTCGTATCTTCCTAATCGGTCCGAGTTTGAGTTCATGAATTACAGAGGTCAGGAAGATATTGATCGGTGAATCGTCATCAATTTGAGCACGGGTGAAAATTATTTCTTTGATTATACAGTCAAATCTGGGCAACCTCTTCACTATGCGGCTCTTTGTTTTTCTCCTCAACACCAAGGAGGAGGTCATTGATAAGATATATCTTTCAGTCTTTGTTCTAATCCTTCCCGACTTTTTGATCATTAGTTTGTCCATTACAAATCCTTTAAGGTCGGGGAAGTGTTCAATGGCCTGTAGAAAGGGAAGTTCAAAAATCAATTTCTTTTCCAGTGCTTCCCGTACAGCAGGATCCAAATTCTTCAAATATTCTTCGATTTCAATTTTTATGTATTTTTCAAGATTTTCGATTTTTTGAATATTCCAATTTTTTTGGCATTTTCTGTGTGGTGTGGTGATGTGGTGTATTCCTCAGATGAGCAGGGGCTTTGATGTTTAGAGTAAAAATCAGAGGCATAGTCATTTCTAGGGGAATAATATTCAAAAGTGATACTGTTAGAATCGTCCCTAGGTTCCTAAATATCCTAAAAATTTTCAACCTGAGATCCAATGTTTTTCTCATTCATTTTTATGCCCGAGCTACTAGAGATTGAGATTAATTGATCGGTAAATTTTCGAAATATTTCCTCCATTAAATCAAATCTCTTATTTATCCTCGAAAGGTCATCCTCCAAAATCTTTTTATGACCAATCGTGGGAGCAGACACGGTGTGTTTTTGTATTTGAGATTCAATAATTTTCTCTTCCATTTTCCTATATGTGCTAGGAGAGGAGTCTCTTGAAATATCCAATATATGATCATTATTTTCTGAAAATATCTCCTCAATAATTATGGAAGGCGGATGCTCATATGGTCCACGAGTAGAGTTCAATCCTTGGATATGGTCCAGGTATGCGAGAGGTCACGAGTTTGATTCTTTGATCATGAATGGTCGAACCTTGATATTTTGGAGTCAGCATACAGGGTTGATGTGTTTTTATGTGGTCAGTCCAGTCCTCTATATGAGTATCATGTTTGAAGACGGGGTTGTCATGGTCAATCCAAGATGATGATTGTTTGTTTATGTTCAATGGTGGGGAAGACGGGAGATGTGAAGAAGTGTTGAGTTCGATCATGTGGTTATAATCTCCCATGAATGATGGATTGACATTTACAGAATATGATGGATGAATTGTATGATCAGAGTAGAGTGGATTGATGTATGAAGAAGAAGAGACCTTAGTCGGTTGTTAGTTTGTTTGATCCGAATACAAAGGGTTGTCATTCATGAAGCAGATCATATTTAAAGAGAGTGTTGGTGGTTGAGAGTCTCTTTTTGAAGTTGGAGGAGGTGTTTTGGGTATAACTGATACAAATTCATTTTCATAGTATAGCACTGACGGATTCTCGGATAATTGTTCGGCCATTTTTGAAAGAGCTGAAAGAAATGAGGGGTTGGGTCTGCAATGATTTTATGATATGGATTTAAGAGTTCCATGATGAGTTTTAAATCAAGAAAGGAGAGAGATGATTGCATGGGATAGTGAAAAGAAATTTTATCAAATGTGCGGCTGATGATCTTCGAAATCGGTTCACGCTCACCAATGCAAACACAAATCAAACCTCGGGTTCACCAACTCACACAATGAAGCCATTAGAGTCCGGCTATTATCTTTTCAATTTTAGTTGGTGACAAAATAATCTTGGAAAATAATTAAGCGAGTTGTTAGGTGCCGGAGATTTTCATGACGACTGGCCCGAATTCTTACGACAAGTTGCACCTACTTTCAGCCAGTATGGGAGTAAGTACGGACCGTAGAATGGCTACCCGTTACTTGAGGACGGAGCCTTACACAGTGTCCTCTAAACCACCCATTCTACTAAGGAAATATGGACCATTTACCGTCTACCCGTAGATCCTCACTAAGAAGTAGCTAATCATTTTTTTGCAGAATCAGTAGTCAATATGAAAATCCGGATTTGGGCTCTATCCTTAAGAGTCGTCTCTCGCTCACTCAGAAAAAAATAAAAGAATCCAAGGTCGAGGTTGCTCTCCCGAAAAAATTCTTGATTTTATGGGTTAGTTTAAAAGTCGGTTATAATTAACAGTCCCAATTTTAATTAGGTGATCACTAAAGATTTAAATGAGCACAAATGCACATCTACCAACCAGTCCCAATTTTCTTTTAAAATTATGTGACAAAACAAGAGGGAGAAATTCGGGAAAAGCCGATGCACGCGAAAAACAATGACGTATGCTCAGTTAGAAGACTTACAGTGAATCCTCGCAGTCTCCATGTGGGATGCAATATAGAAATTGAAAGTTTAGTCTACATGAATGTAAGGCGATGAAAAACCGCACCTAGCAGAAAGTTCTATTAGCGGCGAAGAATTGAGTTGAACTCAGCTAAATTGAACGATTTAATGTGCATCTCAATTAGAGTGTAGTGTGGCCTTATTCCTACGAGCACAATCAAAAATTAAAATGCTCTAAGAGCCGTATGTACAGGTCTATCCTAATCGCCACTCAAGTCGGGCCCCACCCTCACCGGAGAGTGAAACAGGCCACAACACACCACAGAAGAAAGTTTAAGGTCTTTTTACACACGCGAGAGTCCAAACGGACCCCGCTGTATATATGCAATTAATTACAGAAAGTAAAAAGTTTGCAGAAATTAAAATCCTAGACTTAATGCTCTCTCACGACTCGACTCGATCTTAAATTAATTGTGGTTTTTCGAATGTCGGTGAAGATGCTTTGGTTCTTAAAAAACCGCTCCATGTACGCCGGGTACCTCGCAAGAAAAATAAGAGAGAATTATGTAAGAGAGTGACTCAAAAATGAATTAAAAATAAAATAAGAGAAATAAATGATGAAAATAAAATAAAATAAATGAAGGAAAAAAATAGAATTTACGATGAGAAATTCGGAGGTCAGACTACCCATATGCGGAAAACCGAACAAAAATTTTCAAAACACAAAACTAAGCCATTTGCCTTCCCAGCAACGGTGCCATCTGACGGATCTGAAATTCGCTGTGTTAAAGATGTGTATTGTATGTTTTATCATTCGTAAAAATATGACTTGCTCGTTTCGTTTTAGGCGGCAATCGGAATCGGTCAAGAAAATAACCACAAAAAATTATTCAAATTTTAATCGTGTGGTTTTATGTTTATTTTACTTGGGCAAGTCCCAAGGTCGAACACAAGGAGGCAAAGGATCAACCTAGAATTATGTCTATCAAAGTTCGTGCGTGGTTTTCGAGGCGGTCTCTTTTTTTGGAATTTTAAATGCAATAAAGGATGCAAAAAGCACTTTTGAGCTATTTTAGGGATTAAAATGTAAATTACATCAAACGATGTTCGAAAAATATGAAACTTGATCGAGATGATATTGCTGATGAAATGAATGCTTTGTAATTTTTTAGAATTTTTGGATGCGAATTGAATTTTTAATAATTTTTAAATGCAAAAAAATGAATTCCAATATTTAATTATAATAAATATTAAACCTTATTATTTTCAAGGAACAAATATATCTTGGATCTATAACTAGGTGATTGATCTCAGAAAAATCTTAAACCTCAAAAATACTAGTTTAAATACCTATTAAAAATCAAACACTGAAATATGCAAAATGATTTTTACAGGGCAATCTATGCATGCAAATGCAATTCTTTTTGGGCACAATGTCAAGCACAATTAATTCTACAATATATGAGTTTTTGGGAATTTTTAGAGCAATGGTTAGTCTATAGAAAATTTAAGAGCACAAACTGGGTAAAATATGCAATTTTCCACAAGATAAACAATTATTAATTAACCATCAATCACAAAAATGTCCACGATATGTCAAAACGTAGAGAATTAATTAACTAACAAAATTCTATTTTTGGATAATTAGATGATGTAATGTAGAGGTCTAAAATGAAGGAGAAATGCAGGGGTACATATGCAATAAATATAAACAAAATATGCAGGGGGACCTAGTTGTGATTACCAAGAACACCGAGGGCTTTCTGCAAAATCTCCAGAGGGGCACGTGCGTGGCACATGCCCTCTGGTCAGCAGCTGCAGGTGCGCAAAAAGAGGATTCTCTAGGGGCCTTCAAGTAAATTGCCCTTGGCCACGTACAAAGCACGTGACCTGAGCTGATAGAGTCAATGACGTCCCCCGGGATGTACGTGCCTCGCACGTGCGTGAGGGGGTCTCGGGCATCACAACCGGCCCGGCGGTGGTGAAGCGGAGGGGGGGGGGGCTTCGGTGCGGTGATCCTTGGTCCTCCGACAATGGTTGGCTATTGTCGAGGCGTGGCCGGTGAAGGCGCTGGGGAGGGCAAGAGACGTTGGCGTGGAAGCTTCGCTGGATTTGTCGATGAAGATGGTTGTCTATGGGCGTTGAAGCTCCAGACGGCTATGGCGGAGAAGTTGACCGGCGTTGCGTTAGTGAAGGCGAGGCGGAGTAGCAAGATTGTCGAAGTCGATGTCGAACGCCGTAGAGGTTGAAGACGTTGTTGGAGTAGATCATGGGCGGTGGCTCGACGGGGCTATGACCGGAGCAGGAGCAGCAACAACACGATGGTGGAGCATCGGTCGTGGGCTGCGATGAGGGAGAAGTCCCTCTGATATCGTCGGAGAGGAGGATCCTCTCGGTTGTCACCACCGGGGGAAGCTTTGAAATTAGGGATCTCGGCGGATACCTGGAAGTCGAGGGGTGGCGTTTCTTTTATAGGTCGGTGGTTAGGCCAGAAGTGGAAAGTCCTGGGATGATGATCGATTGAGATGAGGATCCGCTGGAGATTTTGGAGATGGTTGTTGATGGGATTGGTGGATCTGTGATGAGGAGGGGGAAGGGACGATTGCGAGGTTGACAAGATCGAGGATCGGAGGGAAATCGGTGATGACAGGCCACGAGATACGCAGTGGCACGGCGGATTTCTCGGGGTCGGCAGCGATATCGAAGGAGGAAAGGCGATCTGGAGACGATGATCACGGACCGTTCTATCGGCACGTGATCGGACGGCCCAAAAGCAGACGCATCGCGGTGCTTGAGGGAAGGGGCATGGCACGTGTTGAGCGTGTGCAAGGGAGGCACGTGCCCCGCACGTGCGTCTTTATTATTATTTATTTTATTCCTTTTTTTATAAAAATTGTATAAAAATAATGCCAAAAATGGTTGACACGTGGCGGCTCCAGGAGCGGCCACGTGTCAGCACCACAAAAATCTGAAAAATAAATACTATGTAAAATCAAAAATAAATAAAAACATCCTCGAATCGAAAAAGTTTCTTCACGAAAATTGCTTGTCTCGATGAGATCTACAACTTTTATGAAGACATCAAAACCAACATCGATCAAATGCACAAAGTGATATTTTGGGGTATCCTATGTACATAGAATACCTTGATTTTTGGGTTTTCTAATTTTTTTATTATTTTTAAACCAGATAGAAATCCGATAAAATATGATGAAATCAAAGATAAATATTTACACATTAATCTAATTTTTTTAGATTTTTATTAATTAAGAAAAAGAAGAAATAAAATAAAATAAGAAAAAGACTAATTTTGTACTAACAGTTAGTGAAGACTCTGACCCAATTTGTTTCTTTGATTTCAAGCTTAATTTGGATTTGGATTTTTACGCATTTTAATAAAACTTTTATCAAAGAAGACAAATGAACAAGAAATGAACTAAAATAGGTTACTTATGTAAATAAAATAATGGGTCAAAAACTGTTAAAATACATAATGTACAAAAGAGGACCAAAACCCAACATTCACATATGAGCTCCGATTCACTTGAACTTGGTCTTGTTTTGAAGGTAATTGAATTTACATTATTTCAAAAGTGAGTAGGATTAAAGCGGACACTGGATGAGGAAGATATGAGTTTTTTAGTTCGGAAATCTTTAAACTAGGGTTTGGGTTTTTGGTCCCCTTATTTGGGGTAGTTATTTTTTTATTTTTTGTTTATTCTTGTTAGTGATATGTACACAGTGGAGTGGTTTTGGGTCATTCGGAGTTAGCATGAATTAGTTAAAAATCCGGGAAGTTAGGCTATTTACAGGTCAAATTTGGCTGAGATTTTTGGCTTCTTATTTTGTGCATAAGTTTGTGCAAAATGCAATTCTTATGAAAACATGCATGAATGCTAATTATGCAGATTAAATGGAGAAATGCTAATGATTTTGAGGGATTTGAGCTTAATAAATGAGATTTAGAGTGATGTATCCGAGATTCATCATGGACTCACAAGTAATAGGTCAGAACCGGAAGATTGATCTGAACAGACTCCTGGAATTCTGAGACTATGCTATGATAAAAACCTGATATACAAGGAGAAAGTCAAATGACGTTACGATAAGCATATCAAGCGAAAGCCTTTCAAGCCTGGTTAAAAAGTGTAGCTATTTGATGCAATGTTAAAGATATTCCTAGGCGAATTAAAGAGCAGATGAACTGGGTTGTTTTTAGTAAAGACAGTGCATAATAATGGTAGCATCATCGTATATGAATTGTCATCTAACTACAGTCGTTTGCAGTCAATGGATAGTTGATGAAGCTGTATTGAGAGTGTGATACATTCATCTTTATTGTTGATTCAATAGATGTGGCATTTCAAGCAGATCTCACATCAAAAGAAGATTTAAACAATTAAGCACAAAAATATTTTTCTTTTTTCATTTCCTTCATTCCTCCATTTTTTTCATTTATCCCTTTCATTAATGTTATACTTAGGATGACTTGATCCTAACTATAGGGGAATGAGTGACTTGAGTTCTCCTTTTCATTCCCTCTCTAATGTTTCAACTTGTTAATATTCAAGACTCTTTACCTTGAGTAGAGTGGGAGACATGATGCGATGTTCGTTTTATAGTCTAACCCTCGATCATCCCCATTTAGTGTACAGTCTTCTATACTCAGGATTAGTTTATCCTAAGTATAGGGGGGACAATCGATAGATGTGGTATAGTATGATGTGGTATGTTTCTCATTCTTTCATTGAGTAATTGTAGTATAGTATTCTTCTAGTGCCCCCTTCCCATTTCCTTGGAATTCTAGAGGAACAGATTCCTGCGTGAACCCTAGAATAAAAAAAGGGATTTAGGCGGCAGTGCCGATGCCACCTGCCAGCTCCACCGCACCGTCCTCTACTCTGCGCCAACAGCCCAGCGCCTACCCGAGCATCGCTAAACCACCCACGCTGCAACCACCCAACGTCGGATCCCCGTCTGCAGCATCGTAGCTGCCTAGATCCCCTGCGTCACATCATCAAAGCTTGGGCCGTGAGGCCCACCGCCATCCACCATCTGAAGATCCGTTATCGCCGAGTCCTCCTGAAGCGTCGTCGTCGCCCGTCGTACTCAGATCTGTCTTCTCCACACGATCTCCTCCTTCCGCTCGCGACCATCACCGCTGACCTAGGCATGTGTCATCCAACAACCCTCCGCTCGACACCACTCCTGGAGTCGTGCGAAGGAGCACCTTCCCATGAGCAGATTGCCCTCCATCGAAGAAGCCACTGCAGTTGCCTTCTAATTCGACCCACCATAGCACCACTAGAGCCAAATGCCATTCCTACCTCCGACCGTTACAAGTAGGCCTGCCACCCATGTTTTTGTTTCGTAGAGAATAGGGAGGGGTGGCACTCCCTTTTGGCATAGAAATGAAGGAACAATAGAATGCCCAACTCCGACGCATGAACCCAAAGATATTTTTGGGAAAATTACAATTTAGATCTCTGGAGTTTTAGATTTTATATAAAAAATCCTTGCCGGCATCCAGCATGTGCGTAGCACACTTTTACTAGGTAAATGGCAATTTTTCCCTACTTTTATTCCATGTTATCTTTTAATGCAAAAATAATGAATATTTCATTCTGCTCCCTATGTTTCCATACTTTTGTTTCATGCTTTTTCACGTTAAAATATATGTTTAACATGCTCAATAAATTCTAGAAAAATTATGTTATGCTCCTGATCTATGACTCTTCTTAGTGTAATTCCTCATTGCATTTTATTACCATTTGCTACTATTAAAAAATCTAAAACATTGCATTTTTCACTGTTTGAAATTAGAAAATTCATAAAAATTCAATATTTCATTAAAAATTCCAAAAAAAGAATAGTTTATTTTGTGTATTATATTTTCTATCCATGATTCACGAATTAATAATTTTTAAAAGCCAAAAAAAATGCAAATTATTAAAAACTTTATAAAAATCAAATAAAATAGTAGAATATTCAAAAAAATTGTGTTTCCATCTCCTATTTGTAGATAATTCGTCACAGTTTTTAGAAAAAATTAATCCAGTAACTTTTTAGTTTATTTTATATTTAAATTACAAAATAATCCTGTGTATTCACTGTTGATTTATTCCTTGTTTTTTTTCAGTTTGAAAATCCTAAAAAATCAAAAATATCTAAAAAAATTACAAAAACAGTAAAAATCATCAAAACACAAAAATTATTTTTATTTGACTTTTCTGGATATTTTTATCTTATTTGAAAAATCCAAAAAATTGCATTTTTTCATGTATAAATTTGCTTTGAAAATTTAGTTATTTGAAAATTTAAAATTTGCAAAATAAAAACCACTAAAAATTAAAAATCAGAAAATAAAAATAGAAATAGAAATAATATAAAACTAAAAAAATAAAAAAGATGAAAATCCTACAAAAATCAAGATAGTTGGCATTTGAATTTCCTCTCTTTTAATTGACTTTTTGATTATTAGAATAACCTCGAGATTTGTAGCCTCCTGAGTTCGATCATGTTTGTTATGCATGTAACTTAAATAGAAATTCTTTTGCTACATTTTTGTATTAATTTCATCTTGAGAATAAAATAATTTTTTTGTTGAGGGATTCTTTGGGTTCCAATGATAGCATATTTATTCATCTAAAATAAAAACCCGAAGATCTCAACCCAATAAAATGGCACCGTCGTCGGGGAGGTACTGTGAGGGTAGTTAGGTTTTTCATTTAGCGTGCTATTATTTGTTGTAAATTTATGTTTATATTTTTCTACACCTATTCATTGTACATATTCACTGTATTTCTTTCATTCATTTGCGCTCATATTTTTATAATTGTGTTCTTACAAATTCTTTATCTTCTCTTTCTTGCGAGGGTCCGACGAGTGATGGCAATTTCTTAGGAGAGCTGGCACACCCAAGCGAATAGGAGGTGGCTTGATTCTTCACCGAGCCGTAGGATAGTGTAAAAGGAGAAGAAGAAAATTTGAAGGAGATCAAGCTTTGAAAAAAAATCTGCATAGGCTTTCATTGTCTATTTCTAGCATTTGAACTCTTGTAGAAGGACAATCTATACCATGTTTGCAGTGTATGTTTCGCCAAGTACTAGTGCACTTGGAGGACCTCACTGATTTTATTTTTCATCATTTTATTTTTATTTGTTTCACACAGATTTCGTGAGCCACATATTGATTTCTTTATTAACTTGCTTGATCCAGGCAATTAATTAGGTCCAAAACCCTTAACAAAAATCTTTGTATCTATAGAGTAGAGCGTATTGGACTTAGGAAAATTAACATGTTCTTGCCCACTAATAGAAGATATTGTTAGGACAGTTCACGTGCATCATTTAGGATAGTTTACTTTATGTATTTTAAATATATGTGGATCACCCTGCATGCAGAGTGATGGTGACAAGGTATGTATCTCTACCCCCTGGATGCATCATTGTGTTTAATCACACATTATCTTTTCTGATCTCCTTCCTTATTTTCACTCACATAATTTAAAAAGGAAATTGGACACTCGGTAGGTGCTTCATTGAAAATATTCAAACCAAATGAAACTGCCTAGAATTGGCACTCCTAAAATTACTTGAACATAAAATAAAATAAATAATTGTCTTGGGGTGAGTAATCCCCTCATTGTATTTGTATTTACTTTCCCACGTACATACTAAGGCTAGTGCCCAAATCCATAAGCCAACCTAAGTGTTTGTACAACTTTTCACTTTTCACCTAACTTAAAACCAACAAGATAATTTACCGAATCTTTGCAGTCTTCACATTGTGTTGAGTAGGTGAATTGAGGGGTTTGTATTGTTCGTACTTTTTTTGCGATTGTTTGTGGGTATACTCGATCCTTCTGCGTATTTGTGCCTTTCTCTTTACAATTTTGATTTGACTAGTGTGATCTCCCGATCCCTACCTTTTTTTTTGGAGATGGCCAACTGGAGTAACTTTTATCTGACTTTTGAGGATCTATCACACACTCCAGCCGATCGACCTCCCTTTTTTAGGAGGTCTTTCCTTCTACTTTTTGTACATATTCACCTCAGCATCAGTTTCAGACCTCGGATTTTTACCCACCTCCACCGTCACATTTTCCACCTTCACATCCACCGAAGACTAATCTGTTGGAGTCACCTCTCATAGACACCGCACTTGATTACATGGACTGATTATTAGGGCAAATGAATCAGAAGATTGGTGACTTTACTAGTTTGAATAAGTGTCAGAATGTTGCTCCACTATTTGAGTATATGGATTCACTTGAGGATATTCATGAGAGCTTGCAATCACCTAAAATACAAAAAATGAGAAAAATTCAAAAATCGAAGAAGATTTCGGGAGACACATTGTTGATTCATTTTGTGAGGAGACACAGTCATTCACCACATGTCCCATCTTTGACCCTGACGATGCCATTGTACAGACTGCTCTTGGTAATCCTTGTGTACATGATGATTTCGATTTTGTCCCTTTTATGGAGGAGATCCAAAAATTTTAAAAAATGTTGACTGCACTTAAAGTGGTGGCCATTCATGGGATCATTAAAGCCCCACTTCAATAGGCCATGACCCATCTATATGCTCCTCAACCCAAGAAGAGAAAGCAAAGGAGCAGATCTGAGCGACACATCTTGACCATGGTCATTGCCCACTCCATCTCTCATCGTCCACATTCTAAGAAAGGGAACATTGCCACACCTCTTGTGAGTTGCTCCATCTCTGACTATTATTGTGACAACACTCTCCTTGATGGTTTTGCTTCAATCAGTATAATACCCTTCTCTGTGGTACAGTCTCTTTATCTTGAGCCTCTCAAGAAAACTAGGATGATAGTTCAATTTTTTGATGTATCTATCAAGAGGCCGAAGGGTAATCTAGAAAATGATGTCGTTCTTATTTAGGGCATGAACTTCACTTCTGATTTTGTCGTATTGCCCATGGAGACCTCCACCCCTGTGGAGAACCCTCCAATCATCATGGGATGACCTTTCCTCACCTCAGCGAGAGCCGTTATTAATTATGGATAAGGAGATATTCGCTTCCGTTCTGATGTAGGGAGCGGTGTGTTGATCACTAAACCCATTACTGACAAGAGACATGCATCCCATGAGAGTGTGCCCGTATTAGGAAACCACAAGGACTTTGACCTTGATGATACTATTAGAGGTTTTTGTTTTATATTGGATGATACTGAGACTCAAGAATTCCTCTTCAAGGAGGAAGACTCGAAAAGCATAGACCTTGGAGTTCCCCTTTTGGTACGTGGTGATGCATTGATGACATCTGCAGGGTTTACACAAATAGACACCCTAGAGCGGAAGGCGGACTCTGAGACTAGATAGGATGAACATGACTTGACTACTTTCACTGATAGTCAGTTCCTTTTCACCTTGATTTAGATAAGACTTATAAGGTCGAATTGGATTTGATATAAAGAAAATCGGGCCTTTTGATGAGGATGATGATCCAGTTGAGACTCGACATGCTGGACTTGACCTTACTTCTTCTGATATTGAGTATATGTGAGACTTCACAGGCCGGGACCTAGCCACACTTTTTCTACTTTCTAATATGTGCCTTCTTACCTTAGGATTGCTGAGGATCTTCACCAGGTCGATCCTGATCGGTTTGCGTCATCTGACAACCCCGATATCAACCTACACCTTGTCAGACTCCTACGCTACAATGATTCAAAGAATACAAAATGAATAGAAGTCAGTAATCCCCCCTATACTTAGGATCAACTAATCCTAAGTATAGAAGACTGTACAATTGGGAAGAACCAAGGAGGAGAATGTACGGACTCAAGTATAGGGGGTGTCGTATATATTGTATATATACTTTAGCCATAACTCATAATTTCGTATTTTTAATATGGCTAAAATACTGTACAAATACATGTAAAATTCAGTAAAATCAACAAATAAAAAGATGCAGATATTTCCTCAAATTTCTTTTTGTATATACTGATTATTAAGTCAGGTTAAAATATTTTTAAAAATATCTTGAAAGTAGTTTGAAAATCTATTTAAAGAATCTTTTGAAAAATATTTTGAGAAATATTTTCAACCTTTGTAAAGATATTCTTGTTTGTAAAAAGTTTCTTTTCTTTGTGTGAAATAAAATTACTTTCTAAAACTATCTGCAAATGTTTTTAAACGGTTGAAAAAATATTTTGAATATATATATATATATATTGTTTTAAAAATGTTTACAAATTGGTTTTCAAATGTTTGTAAATGTTTGTAAATTTGTTTGAAAAAATTATTGTGGGCTATAATTTTCAAAAGTATTTGTAAAATTATTTTCAAATAAGTTTGAGGAATATATGCATCACCCATAAAATTCTTTACCAACTATATATATACACGCACATACACTTGTATAAATTACTAACACTCAAGCTGTAAATCTTTTCACCTAATTCTTGTAAATAATTGACTCACTCCCATGTAAATTTGTGTATATTTTATACTAACCCTAACCCTTATCAAAAAAAATCCCTGAAAAGTACAAAACCAAATGTCTTTAAAAATCAGCATAATTAAAAAATGGGTGTGCAACATTTTTTCAAAAAAAAACATAAAAAGTTTAAAATTATAAAATTATTTCTCAAAAAGATTCTGCTTTCTTTTTTTGTATTGTACGTATTTTTTACACTTTCATGTACATTTTTCAGGATAATATTGACATTTAAACTAAGTATGGTATAAAATTGAAGAATAAAGCTTAATTGGACCTTAATCCACTTAATTTCAGAGGAACTTTATAAGAAATGGAATAAAGGCTTTCAGGTCCTAGCGACTTAATTCTTTGAGTCCATAAGACTATGTTCACATGTCATCTTGATTAGCCTAAGTAGAATATTTAACAACACGCACATGATTCTTCTAGACCATGGCTTATCTTGGACAAGCACTCTACTCGTTGCTCTTCATGGAGGAGGTAGTGAGAAGGCAGAATCTTTTGGCTTGGGGTAGCACATGGGTACGTAAAAACTAGTGGGAATATCCGTCTTCCTCATGGGAGGGTAGTGCATCTCAATCTAATCTAATAGCATTGAGGTCTAAACACAGGATGTTATGGGGTTGCAATAATGCTTCAAAAAAGGTATAGTCTACTAGCTCAAGACGAAAAACTCCTTATGTACATGCCACACCTTGTACATATTCTCAAAAAAAAAGAAAAAATGCAGAATCTCCAAAAGTGGGCATCCCTGATTTAAAAGTAAAATGCATGTTGGAGTGTATATATAAGTATAGAAAAAATATAATAAGATCTTCAAAGTCAAATTTTTGTAAACTTGCAGCTGGATGACTTGACTACACTGGTCATGCATCCAAGGATAGGTAGCTACACTGGTTACCGTCCATTCTTTTCTCCATCTCCTCTTCTTGAGCTGGTTGTACTAGAATTAGAAGGGAATATCCCTGCTCCTTGAGGAAAGAGTTGCTAGATCGGGGGACTAGAGTTACCTTGTTGAGAGAGGTTGTTTCTTTGCTACTTTTGAGATAAGGAGCTATATTTCACTTATACTGTACAAGTAAAGATTCATAGTCATAAGAATTTATGTATGTAGACTTGTTCTGACCTAACTGTTGAGGAGACCTTAATAGGAGTCTTGTGGAACTTGAAGGCTGTTAGGTTTTAAATCTATTTCCAATTAAGGTTCCACCACATTAATAATCCAAAGGTCTGAAAGAGCTCCATACTACAACTTTATTAAGATCAGTTTAATGCTTATTATTGTCCTAATTTCTTTATTTTTCATTTCTTTTTCTTGTATTCACTTATTCTTTCAAATAAGTGTTTGCTAATGAACTAGCAAAGATAAAGTGTAGAGGGATGATGAATCTGCATTTCATCATCTTTATTCATTTATTCTAGCTTAAAATCCATTATAAAATACCTGTATATATTGATAAATCCATATTCTTAGTAATTTGCATCTGCATGTAAATATTGTACATTTATTATTATTTTAATCTAAAATAAATAAATAAATAGATAAATGGAAAATAGAAAAAAATAAAAGACTGTATATATGCTAAAAATACAGGCTGACCTGAACCCCGAGAGAAGGTGAAGACTTGACATGATCAACCAGGAATAAAGTAGGGGAGATGGGGTCTTTAATAAGAAAATTCAAAAAATGTTTTGCAAATACTTTTCATTCTTTATTCGATGTATATTTGTATAAAACTTACATATTTTATTTGTACATAAATTGATCTCAAATTAAATAATTTTCTTAATAGAAATTGTAAAAAAAATGATTCCTAAATAATAAAAATACGTGTAAAGTAAAAAACATGTAGAGAATAAAAGTAACCACACTCAGAAAAAGCTATAAAGTGATAATTGAAAAGCCGATTCCGGCTCCACATGAACTCAAATTAAACAAACTCACTTCCATCCTATTCTAAATTAAATTATCTTCAAAATGTCAGTTGTTTCATAATTTTTTGAGTTACGGTTTGAAAGAGGGTTTCTTGGGGTGGTTTTTGAAATTTTATCATTTAATTATTGTATTTATTATCCATATTTATTTTTATACCTAATGTATTTGTAAATAGTTGTAAATATTTTTTATTAATTATTTAAAATAAAATTAAAAAATTAAAACATAAAATGACATAATTTGCTTATTTAACTATGTATATAATGTACCATATGTATATATTACATGTACAAAATTAATTTCCTTAAATAACCACCACAAAATTTTAATAATTAATATTTACTATTTAAATTAATAAAGTGATGAAAATAATTTATTTATTTTATTAATTATGTAAATAATATACCATATCTATATAATTTAATAAATTCCTTAGTTAATCCACCATTGAGGTGGCTCATTAAGTTATTAGTTTTTATTATTATTTTACTTAATTTAGTTCCGAAAATGATTTTGTTTATATATTTATCTTATTATTTCTACCATTAACATCCTTCCTATTTTTCTCTCAATTCAAATTTTGAAATTCAAAATTTTTTTATTCTTATTTATTTGGCTCATCTTCCCTCATTCACACATGATCAATCTTTTGGTGACAGGAGCATATTCTCCAAGAGCCATCTTGTGGTAGAAGGATGCCAAGCCTTCGAGTTGTCCGGTGACAACAAGGTGATTTTCATCAAGGCCATTATGGTGTTACCCGCTCCTATTTGGTGAGATCCATATCACTTTGTTTTTTATCTTTTAATTAGGTAATTTAGGATTAATTTAGTTTTAATTTCGTTGTCAATTTAGATTTTAATTCATTATTGCTTAATAATACATCACAATCGATCCCGCCCCTGATTTTGATTTCATAATCATCCTTTAGATATGTGCGTTCACGTTTAACCTCACGCAACCACTGATATCTTGCCACACACAGTGGTCGGAGACCCGATTCTCTTCCATCACGACGCATGAACCGTATCCATTCACCTAGCCCCTATTTGGTTTTTGGACCAATTCGCCGTGCTCAAGCCAGTTATCCTTTTACTTATATGCAGGTACATGAATTTAAAAAAAAAGATTCGGTAACTATTCTTTAACAAATACAATAAGAAAAAAAATAAAAAAGGGGATTTTGGCGGCAGCGTCAGCCGCCACCCGCCAGCTTCACTACCACCAACCACCTATCACCTTCCAACCACAGTTGAGTTCCAAAGAGGGGTGGCACCTCCTAGCTTGGGCGTGAAGGAACAAGAGACAACGCCCCCTTCCTGACTCCGTGTATTTCTAGAGGAACAGACGCCAGCGTGAACCCTAGAATAAAAAATAAAAAAGGGGATATGGGCGGCAGGGCCAACCGCCACCTGCCAGATCCACCGCACCCTCCTCCGCTCTGTGTCAGCCACCCAACACCTACCCAAAACCGCCACACTGCCCACGCTGCAACCACCTGACACTGGATCCCGATCTGGAGTGCCATAGCTGCCCAAACCCCCTGCGCCACATCATCAAAGCTTGGAGCAGCGAGGCCTGTCACCATCCACCATCTGAAGATCCATTACTGTCGAGACCGTCGTAAGCAACGTCGTCGCCCATCGTACTCGGATCCATGTTCTCCACACGAGCTCCTCCTTCCGCTCGTGACCATCACCGCCAACCTGAGCGTGTGCCTCCCAGCAACCCTCTGCTCGATGCCCCTCCTGGAGGTGCATGAAGGAGCTCCTTACCAAGAGCATATCACCCTCCGTCAAAGAAGCCACCACAGCCGCCTTCCAATTCGACCCACCGCAGCACCACCAAAGCCAAACGCCATTCCTATTGTCGACCATCGTGAGCAGGCCCATCACCCTTGTCTTCGTTTCGAGAAAAATAGGGAGGGGCGTCACCCCTTTTTTGCGTAAAAACAAAGGAACAACAGAACGCCCAACTCCCACGCATGAACCCTAAGATATTTTCTGGGCAAATTATAATTGAGGCCTCTAGAGTTTCAGAAATTATAAAAAATCCCCGCCAACATCCAGCACGTTTACTGGGTAAATTGCAAACTTTTTCCCGCTTTTATTCATTGTTATCTTTAATGCAAAAACATTAAATAATTGCATTATGTTCCATGTGTTTCCAGACTTTTATTACATGCTTTTTCTTGTTAAACTAAATGCTTAAAATGCTCAATAAATTCTAGAAAAATTATGTTATGCTCCTGATTTGTGTCTCTTCCTAGTGTGATTTTCTCATTGCATTTTATTATCATTTGTTACTATTAAAAAATAAAAAACATAGCATTTTCCACTTATTGAAATTGGAAAATTAATAAATATTCAAATAGTACTTCAAAAATTTCCACAAAAATTAGAATCATTTTATTTTTATGTATTTTATTTTATGTGCAAGTTTCATGCATTAATCATTTTTAAAAGCCATAACTAAAAATTACTAAAAATCTTATAAAAATCATATAAATTGTAAAAAATTCCAAAAATTATGATTTCACTTCCTATATGTAGATAATTCGTGATAGATTTTAGGAAAAATAAATCCAGTACTTTTTGACTTTATTTTGTATTTTTAAATTGCAAAATAATCATGTGTGTTCACTGTTTGATTTATTCCTTGTTTTTATTCATTTTAAAAATCCTAAAAAAATCTCAAAAATCTCTGAAAATTACAAAAATAGTAAAAAAATCATCAAAACACAAAAAACATTTTTATTTAAATTTTTTAGATATTTTTATCAAATTTGAAAAATCCAAAAGTTGTATTTCTTTCGTGTATAAATTTTCTTTGAAAATTTAGTTATTTCGAAAATTAAAAAAGTGCAAAACTAAAAACCACTAAAAATTAAAAATCAAAAAATAAAATAGAAATCAAAAAATAATAGAAATTTTAAAAAGAGAAAAATCTTACAAAAACCAAAATAGTTGGCATTTGAATTTCCTCTCTTTTAATTGATTTTTCAATTACCAGAATACCCGCGGGATTTATAGCCTCCTTGAGTTCGATCTTGTTTGATATACATGTAAATTAAATAGCAAATTCTCTCGATCCATTTTTTTATTAATTTCAGCTTGATAATAAAAAAAAAATTTTGTTGAGGAATTCTTTAGGTTGCAATGATAATGCATTTATTCATCTAAAATAAAACCCTGAAGATCCCTTGCCAACAACCTCATCCACCTTGACCTACGCCTCTGCCTCCGCCTTGCCCACTAGCGATGTCTCGACCTTTGCCTCGCCCACTAGCTCCATCTCGATCTCAGCCTCTGTCGTCGCCTAGACCACTGGCTCTGTCTCAACCTCCGCCTCACATACTAGCTCCGTCTCAACCTCCGCCCCCGCCACTACCTCACCCACGACTCCATCTGATCTCTGCCTTCGCCACTGTCTTCACCTCGTCATCCGCCTCGATCTCTGCCTCACCCTCTACCACCAAGCCCCACCATTACAGAGAACTGTTGTGAGTTTAGGGCTAGGGTATTACTAGAGACCAGTGAGAAAAAGTAACAATAGTACGATTTGGGCTAATTAGTTGACGTGGTTATTTACCTTTATATCCAAAACTATAAAGCTTATTATATTCACAATGATGGTAGCAAACTTCATAGAATATATGTTCCATTAAACTCAATATATATGTGTAATTTACCAAAAAGAGGATTGGTTGACAGGTTTTTCATCATTACAATTCTCCATCATCACAAAGTTGCCACCACAAGTATTTTTCCTTGTAGTGACAAAATGACCTAAGTTTTGACTATTTGAATATGAGTACCTAATCCTAAACATGCCACTCAAGTCGACAACAGCTCTCGACACTACACAATTTAAAGAATAAAAAACAAAGAGGCAGTTTACAACTGAGGGATCTCAAATAAGAATTGTTGTAAATATGGCAACTATAATACAATTTTTACAACAAATACAACACAAATATTACAACACAATAAGGAATAATTAATCCAGCTAAAAATGACTCCATCTAATTAATTATGTTTGGACTCAATAGCTTGAGCTCCAAGCTCGTCGCCTCCGCAATATGTAGGTCTCAGTCGGCTTCGCAAGCCCTACCATAAAAAATTAATGATTAGATAATTCAAGGAGTATGTAGTTAGATAAACAATTGAACATTAATAAATAAAATATCAATAAGAAATGAAAATAATCACAACAATTACTTAACCTAAATGGCACTAAAAATCAAAAAAATATTTATTCCTAAAATAAACCAACTAATGTGCCATGTCCCTAGAAATGCAGCCATCTGATTAACCGCTAGAAGGCTAAGTTAAATTTCGTTGTAATACGATCAATAGTAACCGATCAAGACTAATTGAAAAGATTTCTATGAAGAGGGCTTGATTTAAATTATACTTGATATGTCCACGGTTCAACATAGGGATACGAGTAATTAATTGAATTAATCTAGATGTCAAATATTTAATTTAGTGATCAATATGTGATCTAGGTCAAATATATGCAAACAAGATGCAATGCATGTGAAACAAATGTAGTGTATCAAATTAAACAAGCATAATGATGCAATGCAAAGTATAATGTACAAACACACAAGTAAGCTCATAATGAAACTGTTTGTTATTACTTGAACAATCAATGACAGATCAATTTAATGTTAAGTCCCAATAAAGACCCAATTAAAGGATTCAAGTAATGAAATAGATCGTCTCTTTTCAAGCACCTCAGATGATCTAGATTCTAAATCAACACTTCAATTAATTAGCAAATCATGAAATAATACATAATCAATTAATTATTCTTCCTAATCAGATTCAGGAGTTTTCAAAATTTAAAAAGGTACTGAGTGGAGCAAAAATCAATAAAAGGATTCATTTTTAAGGTCATAATTAAGGCTAAAGAGACATGTAGTATTCTCTGAAAGTTACTGCATGAGATTTTTAAATAGATCAAATAATTAAACAAATAGCATTGTATTAAAGAGAATGAAATTATCTTTCAAACGACACCAATTTCATTTGATTTGAAGCTCCGTTCACAAGATATTAAATACACAACACAAGGGCATAAATCAGAAGAAAATACAATAAGAACTTCACTTTTTATAACAAAAAGATCCCTGATAGGGACTAAAATGCAAAAATAAAAGTTGTCTGGGTATATGGTGTAAAAAGCTTGCACGGGGATATATATGCAATTAATAAAAGTCGTCAGGGCTTATCTACAATATTGCCCAGGTGGCACGTACCTCGCACGCTCTAGACTGAAATGTAATTCTCAGAAAACATGAGCCCAGGCATTGTAATTTTCCCAGTCACGTGACTCAACTCACATTGAGCTAGTCTTGGGTGGCACTCCATGTTCGGTCCATGTGTCGTAACATGGTGCTTCAGCTATTAACTCAAGTGATCCAAAGCAGAGGGTCGAAAATGACGCTTCGGTGAGGTGACATGGTTGCTTCTGTAGCGTTGGATGATAGTCAGTCAGGGATGATTGAACGATGCTTGTACACTGAGTTCTTCCCTCTCTTCCTTGCACGGCGGTGAAGCAGCGGATCTTCGGCGAGGTGTTTCTCGCTCCACCTCGCACGTACATAGTCAATGAAGATTCGAGAAGCTTCCTGACACCCTCATGAAGGTGTTGACGTTTCAATTGAGGGCTGACAAGGTCCAAAGCTCTCTAACGGTGAGGCCTTCTCGGAGAAGAAGCTCAAGATCTGAGCTCTGTAGAAATTCCAATCACTCAAGTATCCTTGACCTTCTACACTAATTAGAAAGACTCCCAAACCAAATGTGAATCTTCTAGGATTAGTATGAGGTGAAATGGAGGGTTATAATGGAATTGAGAATTGAATATTTATTGAGTTCTTCCACTATACAAAAAGAAGAAAGAATTGGCACGGACACGATCATGGAGAAGCGGAAGAATGTAACAAAAGGATACACGTGGAAGATGGATGAACAAGGATGTTGCATGTCAATTCAGATGAATGAAAGATGATGAAATTCAAAGTAAAGAAAATTTAGAAATAATGCGAAAATCAAGATCATAATTATTACCTAGAGATGGAAGGAGGAAAATGGTGAATCTAAGCCAATTTGAAGCTTCAAAGCTTCAAGGATATTCACTAAAGGTTCCTGTCTAGGAAACCAAGCTCGCGCAGTGCCTGATAATGTCTGCAGCATGAGGATTTCTCATGGATCTCGTCGGAGTCAATCGTATTGTTATTGCTCATCTCAATTCCTCCTCACTATCACTGGGGGTAAAGAGGGTGGGGAGTTGCTCACTAGAATGGTTGATGGCAGTTGAAGATCTCGAAGGAGGGGCTTTATGCCATGAAGAGAAGGTGGTTCGTCTATTAAGGGAGGTGGTTTCAACCACTGCTCCCGAATGTACATGAGGTAGATGGAGTAACCTAGAGATTGGGGGAAGGTTTGGGAAGAATGGGGAACAGAATGACGTCGGAGTTAGGTGGTTGACTTACGTTAGACAACCAGTGGAAATGGGAGGCAGCGGTAGTTTTGCAGTTGGAGAGGATGAGGGTCGAAGAGGTGTGAGGAAGGAGACGACATAGGAGTTCATCATATGACCCCGATATGGGCGCGAGGGAGAGAATCATGGTCGCTTGATGAAATGATCAAGAAACTGCAAAAGAGGCAGAATAGAAGCGATCTCGGATGTTTGATCAAATGATCGGATGGCCCAAAATGAAGGTGGCTTAAAAATATAGAAGCAGGTTAGGTGGTAGTGCTTAATTAGGCAACGTGGCCCAATTAGAAAATAGATAAAAAGGAAAAACAAAGTAAAATCAGAAACAAATAATTAAGGTCAAAATTATAAAAAAAACTTATTCAACATGAAGTTGTAGATCTTGATGGGATCTACAACTATAATGTATAACTCAAGATCTAAATATATCATCTATACATAGTACTATTTTTGAAGAATTAAAAACACCTATTTTAATTATTTTATTATATTTTTGGTATTTTGAATAATAAATAATGTACAAATTAGTATTTAAAACACTAATATATTTTTATGGGATTTTTAATAAATAGAAAATACATAAAATAATAGCACACTATATATAAGTATATTTAAAACACAAAGACTAATTATTAAGAATCAATAAATAATATTAATTCATTATAAAGAATGAATTATTAATTAACATTAATTTCTGGTTAATTAATTAGTTTTGTTTAAGTAGGATGGAAACTTAATGGAATTTAAGATGATAAATCAGAGATTTATCAGTGGGCCTCTCCCACAGGCACGTTCTAGCACCATTACCTCCAATGAGTTACTTATTGTGGTTGGAATCGTGTGTAGCACCACCAAAGAAAGCAGCATGAAAATCTTTTCAGGTCAATGAGACTTAATTTTTTGAGTCCACAAGACTATGTTCACATGTCATCTTCATTAGCCCGAGTAGAATATTTTAAAGCACATGAATGATCCTTGTCAATAGTAACCTAACTTGGACAAGCACTCTACACATAGCTTAATTCAGATGAGGTGGTGAGGGCAGAATTCTTTAGCTTGAGAAGTACGTGTGTGAAAACATATGCTTCCCCAATAGGAGGTCAGTGCACCCCAACCTGATCTAGTGGCATGGATGTCTAAAGACAGGATGTTGTGGGTTTAATAAAGATTCAATGGAGGGATAACCTACTGGCTCAAGAAGAAAAATTCCTTATGTAAATGCTGTTGTACGTAGTATGTTAAAAAATATGTGTATGAAATAAAGATTCCAAAAAGCAGACGGGCAAAAGGTCAATGAACAATCATTCCCGTCAGAGCCATGTATCAATAAGCAAGGATAATGCTTCAATGTCAAAGTTAGAAGATTGCATGTAGCTGAAGACTTGGCTACACTGGCCTTGCTCTAAAGGATATGTGGCTACACTGATCACCTTCTGTTCTTGTTTCTTTACCCCCTCCTCTTTGAGCTGGTTGCACTTCAACTTAGAAGGAAATATACCTGCTCCTCGAGAAAAGATTAGCTAGATTAGGGAATTAGGGTTGCCATGCTGAGGAAGACTATTTCATTGACATTTAAGAGGAGGAAAGCTACATTTCACATAGACTATACAAGCGCGACTCATAATCATAAGAGTTTGCATATAAAAAGACTTGTTCTGATCTGACTATTTAGGGGAACTGAACAGAGGATCGTAGAACTTGAGGGTTGTTAAGTTTTAGATCCTATTCTCAATAAGGTTCTGACAAACTAACAATCTCGAGGTCTGACTAAGCTCTAAACTTTGATTTTATGTAGATAAGTTTAAGAACATAATCATTCTAAGTTCTTTATTTTTCTTTTTTTATCTTTCTTCAATTATTCTCCTAATAAGTGTTTGCTAGGAACTAGTAAAGGTAAGTATGAGGGTGATGAATAGCCATTCATTCACCTTTATTCATTCATTTTGGGTTTAAATCCCTAGTAAGATACCTATAAATATCACTAACTTGCACAAATTAACATCTATCATTAAGTTGAAATTAGTATGTACATACTTGTATTTAAACCTAAAGTAAAAGAAGAAAGAAAAGAAAAGAAAATTAAAGGAAGTATCCTTGATACTGACAGAATCTGAACCCCGAGACCAAGTCAAATTTTGACACGGTCCACCAGGAATAAAGTAGGGGGAGATAGGGCAAAATATTGAACAAAAATACGAATAAACCCTAATTCTTTTAGGCACAATATATTGTGTAAAATAGCTCAAATTTACACTATTTTATTCAACATCATATAAGCTTCAAACAATAAAATGTTCAACACAAAACTTGTACATATTAATGTATAGAAAATAATAAAAATATTTACCAAAACAAATCATGCACAATACACTTGGTACACTCAGTTGAAAAAGCCACAAACAAAACTTCATTGATCAATATTTACTCCATATGAACTCAAATAGAACCAAACTCACCACTATTGTATTTCAAATTAAATTATCTATCAAATGAAGGAGGTTCATTGGAGCTAAGATGCAAAAGCTAGCTTTTCGGAGTACTATTATACACGGGCATCTGTATATAAAACCAATTATTCTATTCTTTACATTTTTAATTTCTTTATATTTTTAAATGATTGTATATATTTTATAACACCTATAAATAATATAAGCACAAATAAAGTAAATAAATATACCAAAATAAATGATAAACCCTAAAACATAAGTATACTATATCTATGTTGTAAATAAACTTAATTATTAATACACTTAAGAAAAATTATAAAAAAACTTTTCATAAATACTTGTTAATATGTATTAAATAGTACTATAAATATCTAAAATATGTAAATATTATATTATATATAATTAAAAATAAATTATAAATATACAACTTATATGTATATATACTGAAAATATAATATAAAAAAATGAACTATAATAAAATGAGGTTGCAAAATAAGTAAATATCATCAAAAAATAGTTTATAAAATAATAATCACTTTACATGTTTTGAGTATTTTTGAATAAAATTGTTTATTATTTTATTTTTAATTTTATTTCTTTTTAATTTGTGCTCCGCTCTGTTGCAGTCTACGTGGCCTAGTAGGAAAGCAGCGAAGTGTTGACCTGCCCGGTCAATACCCCTTTGCACAGACTCCAGCCGCCCTGGACTATAAGAACGATAGTAAAATCCATGCCCCTCTTTTCCCCGATTTTTTTCACGTCAAATCCATGCCCCTTTCTTATTAAGACATTCATCATTCTTGTGCACAACACCGTCCTTCATCTCTATATGCACAGAGACTCCACCATCCCCCACCATGTTATGTGCAAACTCAACCCCAAAATCACCCCTCACCACTTCTATAAAATTTATCCTTCTTACATTTAATTGTTGATCCTCTCTTGACCTCATAACCACAAGAATCATAGCTGGAGTGAGTCCCTTTGTGACAGGAAGGAGAGCCCTCCAATTTGAAGTGAGGAGAAGGGTGGAGGAGCTCGATCCATCATTGCTAGAGTAGCTTCCAAGCGAGGTCTGCTTCCAGGTCCTTAAGACTAGGTAAGAGCTACTAACTTAGAATTTAGGTTCACATTTTTATTCCTAGTGTAATCTGATGTTTTATTGTCGATTTAGGTTATATTTCATTAAAATTCCAAATCAAAGTTTGCTAGAGCACTAGGCCCCAGCCTCTATTCACACCGTATCTGACCTTGTTTCAACCATCTGAACGCTTCATTACAGTCCCCTATATGTTCTCCATCTAATCGACTCATCAGATCATCTAGAATCCGCAAGATTCGAGCTATCAGATATCCTACTTTCCACAATCCTCGGAGATAAGCGTCCCTTCCATTCTATTGCTTTTTCAGCTTCATTTTGGGTCGAGGCTATTTGCTCTCCGATGAGGCCCGGAGATACTTGAAGTCAGCTGTAGCTGAAGAGGAGTCCCAGTAACCTTTTGTGCTATCCAAAAACATGAGAGCTTGTCATAGTACAAAGGAATCAACGATCGAAACTTGGCTGGGAAGACCTTCTTCCATGTTCTTGTTGAACAGCAGGAGTCGTCCGATTAAGAACGAGGGCCCAAATCTAATCTAGGCTTTGAATTCGATCTAAGCATTGCAGATTCAGAGCCGTCAGATCAACATAAGTGAACGCACGCCAATCGTTCGATCAACCCCACGTACCCAACACATGCCTTTTGGGTGTATTTTGCCTGAGCCCTCACGATTTTGTATTTTCTACTTAGTATTGTAATATCTACTATATAAAATAACTAGGTTAAATTACAAGTTGGAACTCGAGCTTCCTTGCAATTGCACTTACGACCCGTGTCAGGTCCCCCACATGAGATGTGTTGTGTATTTTGCATATTAAATCCTAAAATTTATGGACTTGTTCTGAAATGCATTTTTTATTTGTATAAATTACATTTTAGTCCTTATCAGGTGTGTATTTTATTTTCTTGTATTTTGTTTTTATTAAATGCTTCTTGTATGCTAAAAACTTTAGGGAAAATATGTTAGATGCCTTGGATCTCTCTTATCGCATATATTTTCTGTATGACATTTAATATAGTTTTCCTACTTATAAAATGATCAAAAATACACATATTTTCCATGTTTAGCATTTAAAAACCCATAAGAAATCAAATATACCCCCAAAAAATTAAAAATATTAGCTCTATTTCATTATATTATACCACATATCCAAAAATCACTAAAAGTATATAATATAAAATATAAAAATTTAAAGGCACTAAAAATCTAATAAAAATTAGTAAAATACCTATAATATTATTTTTTTATTTCTAAATATTCTTTGTTATATTTAACATATATAAAAATTATTTAGGGATAATTTTGGAATTATATAAAAATGATATTTGTTATATATAACATATTCCATATTTTATACATTTTATCATCTTATCTAACCATGTTCTGACCATCGAAATGCTCATTACAGCCCCCCACATGTTCTTCATCTAATTGACTCATCAGATCATCTAGAATCCACAAGATTCGAGATATCGGATATCCTTCTTTCCACCATCGTCGGAGATTACTGTCCTTTCCATTCTATTGCTTTTTCAGCTTCATTTTGGGTCGAGGCTATTTGCTCTCCGATGAGGCTCGGAGCTACTTGAGGTCAGTTGTAGCTGAAGAGGAGGCCAAGCATCTTTTCGAGCTATCCAGGAGCACGAGTACTTATCATAGTACAAAGGAATCAACGATAAAAACTTGGCCGGGAAGACCTTCTTCCTTGTTCTTGTTGAACAACAGGAGTCGTTCGATCAAGAACAAGGGCCCAAATCTAATCTAGGCTTTTGAATTCGAGCTAAGCATTGTGGTTCCAGAGCCGTCAGATCAACGTAAGTGAGCGTACACCAACCGTTCGATCAACCCCATGTACCCAACACATGCCCTTTGGGTGTATTTTACCTGAGCCCTCCGTAGTTTTGTATTTTCTATTTAGTACTATAAATACTTACTATATAAAATAACTAGGTTAAACTACAAGATGGAACTCGAGCTTCCTTGCAATTGCACTTAGGTCACATGCCAGGTCCCCCATGTGAGACGCGTTGGTTATTTTGCATATTAAATCCTAAAATTTATGGACTTGTTCTAAATTGCATTTTTGTATAAATTACATTTTAGTCCTTGTCAGATTTGTATTTTATTTTCTCTTATTTTGTTTTTATTAAATGCTTCCTGCATGTTAGAAATTTTAGGGAAAATATGTTAGATGCCTTGGATCTTGCTTAATCACATATATTTTTCTATATGACATTTAATATAATTTTCCTACTTATAAAAATATCAAAATAACACATATTTTCCATGTTTAGCATTTAAAAACAAAAAAAATCAAATATACCTCCCAAAAATCCAAAAAAAAATAGTTATATTTCAATACATTCTACCACATATCTAAAAATCATTAAAAATATTATAAAATATAAAACATAAAAAATTAAAAGCTCCAAAAAACTTATAAAAATTAACAAAAAAATCCTATAAAACTCCAAAAATATTATTTTCTATTTCTGAATTTTCTTTGTTATATATAACATATATAAAACATATTTAGGTATAATTTTAGAATTATATAAAAACATATTTATTATGTATAACATATTCCCTATTTTATACATGTTATCTCTTTAAAAATTCATAAAAGTTATCAAAAAAAGAGAAAATATAAATACAAAAAACTATTTTATGTATTTGAGCATATTTCTACTTATTAAAAAATCTAAAAAAGGTTGTATTATATATTACTTCTATATAAGATATAATATCTATATATTAATATTTATCTTATTTTAAAATTAAAAAAAAATAAATTAAAATATATGAAATAATTAAAATCGTAAAAAATAATATAATAAGAAACCCACATAAAAATAAATTTAAAAAATGCCAAAATATTATTATGCACTACTACTCTCCCCCGACGTCGAGGAGGTCTAAAATCGGCCCAGTAAGCCCCCTCGAATCTCTACTAAGAAGCGAAGCCAGCGGATCCCCACCCCCTGGGACCGCGGGGGTCTTATGTTATTTACGCTCGAGACTGAGCTTCCTATGCTGACGGCAAGATGGTGGCTGGTTGGGATTGATATTGAGAACTGTTGAGACAATACTTTTCTCTATTGTTCGCTTCCTAGTGTACGACAGTCTACCATACTTACGCATGCATATTTATGTAGATTTATATTAAATTTTGACTCATACACACTTTATTTTTAAGACACATTGTGGGTTGATTGTTGTTTGAATTAGAGAGTGGTCAACGCAACGAGTGTTGACCTAGCTTGTTAGGTCAGCAGTCTGTCTCTAAGTTCAACATTGGATAGCTTTTTTATTATTATATTGACACATCTTAATCGATGTTGAAAGTCTCTCATTAATAGGTTTTAGTGAAAAAGGTTTCAAACAAAAAAATTGTACAATTGTTTAAAATTTGTAGTATAAGTTATGTTTTCTTATTTTTCTATTACTTGTTCTTTGTCAATCAAGTATGTTTGTCTTATTCTCTAGGCTTATATATTTTTATATATATAAGTTTTAAATAACCAAGTCTTAGTGTGAAAAACAATCCAGCAATAATAAACAACCAACGGCTTTGATGAAATGAAGCTAGCATCACTCGATGAATGAGTTACAAAACTCCGAATGGCCTAGAATTTTAATACAACCTTCATTTTATAGTATAAATCAAGTTCGGTGGATTTGATTTATATTTTAGTTAAGAAATTATGCATTTTTTACCATGGAAACATGTAGTTGTGTGTGGCTAAGGCCACATATAGTTGTGTTTTCTAGTCAGTTTGCGCATGCGCACACCCTTCTGACTTTTGCCCTTTTCGCTTCCTTTATTTGTTTGTTATATCTTTTCACTAGTAATATTGTATTCTTATATTTTTATTTATTTTCATAAAATATTCATAGTGGTGTCTATTTATAAGTGCTTGTAAAGGATTTTAAGTCAAAATAAGAGAAGAAAATTGATGAAGCATGGATTTGCAAGGGTCAAAGATTAAAATAATCAAGATTAACCATAGTTATCCTTTAAAGGGAAAATATCTACGTATCCATACTAAACTCGATTAATTGACCAAATAACTTAATCGAATAAATATAAGTTAGTTGAGCTTATTAAAAGTTATTTGATTAAAATATTCAATTAAACAAATAATGCTTCTATTAAGCAAATATTGATGAATTCAATAGTTGAGTAATCAAGTTATTTGGTCGTTGAAAATATATATATTAAACAACGGAGAGGAAGGATGACTTTATCGAAACAAGGTTCCAGTTGTTTAGTAATAATATATAAAAATCGGAATTAGTCACTCGAAAAGATAAATAGACGATTAAAAGAATCTAGTCGACTGAAAATATCTAAAAACTAGTGATAAGTCAATGAATAGTTGTTTAGATGGTTAAAGAGGGGTTTTTAGTCGGCCTTTAGATCTTTTAGTTGACCAAACTTTGCATTACTTCACTAAAAGTACACAGAATCTATATTTTCTATGGTAGGTTGATTTTCGTTCTTTTTACTCTTGTAGTAGACTTCTAATAAAAAGTAAAATGAATACAAGCAAAATTTTTTAGATGAGCCATTGCTTTAATTCTGTGATATATCTTTTTCTTAAACAAGTTGTGTTTTGATTTTTCAAAGACGTGGAATTGCAATTGAGTCCTTCTAATATGTAAAATTGTACTTTGAAGTTTCAAATATATAAAGTTGTTCTTTGGCCCTTAAAATATATTTCTTGAGCTCGTAATTGTTAAATAATCGACATAATACAAAAAACAAATATTTTATGTTGTATTTGTCACCAATAAATGTGTGCTTATTAAAAAGGTCCACTAGAGCTTAGATTATCAGATCGTTGGATGAGCCAAATCTATACAACTATCAAAATCTCAAATCAACTAACATTTCAGGATGATCAAACAACCGAGAATACAAGGTAACAAAAGCCATGTCAATGAATATATATATAGGAGAAACTTCAAATGAGGACGGGTCTCACCACTTTTATGGTGAGCCTTCCATCTCATCCTTCTATTTTCAATCGCAAGGTTGGAATTAATATTGTATTAATTATAATACTTAAATGGCCGAATACCCATTTTCGTCATTTTGTCACATTCTATATATAGAATGTGACAACCATTAGACCTAATCTCTCTCTCTCTCTCTCGATTAATCAATGACGGCACTCTCTCTTTCGCGTGCATGATCGTCCAGCAGCGGCGTCCTCTCTCCCTCACGATCAACCATCGACATCATCGATATCCTCCTCCACGCAAAGCTTCTCGACGATGGAGGATGTGTCCCGGAGGAGGAACATGCGAAGGAAGGAGACGTGATGTATCTTACGCGTGGTTGCATCATCAATGATGGTAGATCCCCTCCCCCTCTTTCAACAGCAATGCACGATGTGAAATCGTTGTAGGTGATGACGGTCCAAGGTCCATTTAAGGGCGCTAATGTCGTCTATGTGGATGACAAGATTGAAGACGGCGAGGGAGGAGGTGTGTAAGAGGAGCATATTTGCATTCTGGTATATATTTTTTACATCATGGACATTACGTTTTACATATTGATCTCCTTTTTTGCATTATGGTATATATATTTTACATCATTGACATTACATTTTATATATTGATTCTCTTTTTTTAAAAAAATCTCATTATTGATGTCTTATTTTGTAGAGATCCACATGAAATCTACAAATCGAGCATAAATTTTACAAATGAAATGAGGATCTTACAAATCTCAAGGGTGCAAATGAGCGACATGGAAAATGTACAAAGATCCATACAATTTTACAAAGAGATGTGTAATAATTACAAAAGGACGTGAAACAATTACAAAGATCCATAAAATTTTACAAAGAGATGTGTAACAATTACAAAAGGACGTGAAACAATTACAAAGATCCAATGTTGACACACAAATATATAAAACATGAAATTTACAAAGTAGTTTGAAGAAACTGCAACTGCATATGATCTTTTACAAATGACAATATAAAAATTACAAATTAAAATAATAATTTCACAAAAAAACTATTCAATGGGAATGTTAAAATATATTATTTGAATTTTACGAAATCAAAATCTAAATGTCACATAATATCATTTGTATTTACAAAATACATGCATCAAGTTACATTTCCTGAGAACATTTTTGGAAATCAGTGAATAGAGGAATTAAGGAAAAATTTCTAATAAAAATGAGCCTAAAATGGCACCAACGTCATTAAATGAACATCCAATTAAATTCGAAACAAAAAGATGGAAATACCCTTTTTGACATCATACCATTGGATCATGATCTAATGGATGTCCTTGATGGTGAAGGATATGGGATAATCCTCAAGCGCATCACAGAAGCGTGACCGTCGTATCGAATACGACGAAGAACGACTAGTCGCACTAGTTGTTCTATGCAACGGAATTTAAAAATTTTCATGCGACGAAACCACATGATCCAAGAACACTTCTCGGATCGTTTCATCTAAACCACAAACAAGTAATAGGATTACCTCTTGAAGCGTGGTTGCGATCGAGTCTCTAAACGAAGAGACCTCCTGTCTCAAGTCCGATCCGACGGAGGAGATGCTTGCGAGCGCGGGGATGAATCGCGTGCTTCTCGCAATCCATGTTGATGATCCAAGCGGTGGATCTCCTGATCTCGACACACAAGATTCGACGTCTTCTTCACCAGCGAGGTACACCGAAGGAGACGGAGATCCACGAGCAGACGATCGGGCAGCATAACACGACGCTGCGGGGATGGAGAACCTCTCTAGGGCATCCATAGTGGACGGCCATGAGAGGGAGAGAGAGAGAGAGAGTAGGCGTGTAGAGAGAAAGAGAGAGAGAGAGACTTATGTTCTCTTGGTTTAAAGAAGAGCAAAGGGGTGCTTATCCTTTTATAATATTTTGGGATCCATGGATCTGAATCCATGGACAACACAAATCCAATGACTCTCATTGATTGTGTTTCTTTTAATGGTCAAGGTTTGTGTTGGTAAAAACCAACAACAATTAATTTAATTCAGATTAAATATATATTGATAAGTCAATATAATTCAATCACTAAATTAAATCAACTAACATTGGAGATAATGGAAAGGAGGCTCCTCCCTTTCATATAGGAAGAGTGGACGGCCACCCTTTCCTTTAGGGATTGGTGGTCGTCCGCCCTCTCCTATTAGGAATGGGAGACTCTAATGCAATCTCCAAGATTGCATATATCTCCAATATTTACAACAACAATTGTTGTAAATTATTCTACAAAAATAATTCATAATTATTTTGTAGACATTGCAATCTTGCAATTGGAAAATTTGTGAATCATATTCACAACCCAAAATAAAATGTAAATTACATTTTCAAATTAATGTCCAATATGAATCTAATTCACATCAACATTTAATTAGTGAATGTAAATTATAAATAGCTCTCTCTTATATATTATAAATCACATTTATAATATATATGATTAATGTGGATAGTGCTATCCATATTAACTTACATTTAATCATCTTAGATCTCTATTCTCATGTGCCCAAATATTATGAATCACATTCACATTATTCACATCTTTGATAATTAAATCACACATTTAATTATCTAAGATAACTCTCCTTGTAATATGAATCAAATTCATATTATTCATGATAATTAAATCACATTTAATTATCCATTTTCTCATTGCTCGGATACAAATATCAACAACAGAATTATCCATGAACTCTTTCAAGGATAATGCGCTTTCTCCGCGAATACTTGGAGATAAGGATAGGGCGATTGTATTGTTCTACATATAGTGACTTGGATATTGAGATTACATTTCAAATCCAAATCTCGGACCTCCAATAGATGCTTGATTAAATCAAGACCGCAAATCTAATCTTCTCATTGCATCTGAATCACATTCAGATCAATGTCCAACATTTGGATCAAGATCAGATTACTTCTCTACTGAGAGGAGTCACTAAAATCCAGACCTGTTTTATCACTCCCTAAGAATGGAAGTGTCATGGTTATACAATCGTTTATGATCACATCACCCTCAGGTATTCCCAATACCTGTACATTCTGCATACTGGAAGACTCACAATAAACCCGAATTATTAGATCAACTTTATACTGTCTACTTCAGGGTTTTATCAGTAAGTTTCTCATTTTTGATCATTGGGAGTTGGTATCGATCATATACTTTCCAAAAGCATATATAATACCTAGGTCTTGATCATATTCTTTCCAAAAGTATATATCAAACCTACAAATTCATTCAAGCTTCCAAAGCGAGATGACCGTGCGCACGGAATTTGATTCTTCCCAATATCTCATGAGTGAGTTCATGTCTTCCGATTCAGTAGTGAACCTGTATGATCCCTTTGAGAGATCGTATTACTCATATGCCCTTATATGCACACCAGCGCGCCTGTGTATAGACCTTGGTTAGTTCATCAACCTATTGGTCTACCAAATGTACATACTCAAATATATAGTAACACATCTGTCTCCGGTCAGAGGATGCGTGCCTATATCGTGACAGCATACGACATAGGACTTTCGCTATCTCGATCTCGTTAAGTCAACTCTTTGACCTAACTTATCTAACACCTCCGAATATCTATTCCTACGCAGAGGACCTGCATCAAGAGATCAGTTAGATATCAGCCTTTAGAGAAAAGGATTGTCATCTCCTTCTCAGGTTGGAGATCATCTCTTAATAATCATTTGACAGTGCTCGATGAGTCCTCAATCTAACTCTTTAGATATTCACCGAAGCACCAGCCTCTATGATTCAATATTTGAATCAACAGTTATATGATCATCAAGATGGTCATGGTATATAACCCTAATTGTACCAAGGGACCTATTATGCAAATTATTTATTCTTCATTCCAGATCAGGGAATGATATTCGCAATAACATTTATTGCATAATGGCTCGCCGTGGGCTCGTATGTCCAACAGATGGTTCATCACGAAATTGGTGAGACCCCACTATTAGCAATGTGAGCCCGAGGCGAACCATTCCTACAATAAATGTTATTGTAATAAATGATTTATCAATAAAAGTTATTGATTATGTTTCACTCCCTTTTCTGATATTGAATGAATGAATGCACTATAAGGTCCCTCTTTATAATAAGGGTTATGTACCATGGCCAACTTGATAATCATACAGCTGTTGATTCATTAATTGAATCATAGAGGATGATGCTTGGATGAATATCTAAGGAGTTAGATAGAGGACTCATCAAGCATCATCAATGATTGACAAGTAGTGATCTCCAGTCTGAGTAGGAGATGGCAATCCTATCTCATTAGATTGATATCTGATCGACCTCTTGATGCAGGTCCTCTGCATGGGAATAGTGATTCGGAGGTATTAGATTAGTTGAGTCAATGGGTTGACTTAACGAGATCGAGATAACCAAAGACCTATAATGAATACTGTCACATCATATGCAAACATCCTCTGACCAGAGATAGATGTATTTGCTATATGTCTGAGTGTGTACATTTGGCAGACCAATAGGTTGATGACCTAACCAAGATCTATACACCAGCGAGCTGGTGTGCATATAAGGGCATATGAGTAATACGATCTCTCAAAGGGATCATACAGGTTCATTTGTGAACCGGGAGACATGAGCTCACTCATGAGGTATAGGGAATGATCAAATTCCATGCATGGTCATCATGCTTTAGAAGCATGATATGAATTTGAAGGTAAGATATATGCTTTGTGAAAGCATATGATCTGTACCATATTCCAAGGACCAAGATTGAGAAACTTAGTGATCATATCATGAAAATGACAGTGTAAAAGTGATCTATATCTTCAGGATGATCATGAGTCTTCCAGTATGTAGGATGTACAGGTATTAGGAATACCTGAGGGTGATTTGATCATAAACGATTGTATAACCATGACGCTTCCATTCCGAGGGAGTGATGACACAGGTCTGGATTTTAGTGACTCCTCTCATTAGAGAAGTGACCTAATCTTAGTCCTTGTACTGGACATTGATCTGAATGATATTCAGATGCAATGAGAAGATTTGTTTATGGTCTTGATTTAATCAAGCATTTATGAGAGGTCCATGGGATCTGGATTTGAGATGTGATCTCAATATCCAAGTCACTATACGTGGAACAATACAATCGCCCTGTCCTTATCTCCAAATATCTGAGGAGAAATAGCATTGTTCTTAAGTGGTTTAAGAACAATTCCATAAGATCTAAGCAATGAGAAATTGATAATTAAATGTGACTTAATTATCATGATGTATGAGGAATTATCCACTATAATTAAATGTGATTTATTTATTATGGATAAGAATAATGTGGATAGTAAAATCCAATTATTCATACTATATTATAAATGTGATTTATAATGTATTAGAGAGAGCTAATTATAATTAATATTTGTATATTAATTATTAATGTGTATTGGATACATATTGTCTAATTAATTGAAAATGTAAATTATATTTTGTTTTGGGTTGTGAATGTGATTCATAATTTTCCAGTGTCAAGATTGCAATATTCCCAAAATTAATTGAGAATTATTTTTGGTGAATAAAATCCCAATAAATAGTTGTTGGAAATAAGTAGAGAGAAAATCAAGGAGATATGCAATCTCAGGGAAATCCATGAGATTGCCCTCCCCATATGGGAAGGAGGTGGCGGCACCCAATTCCCTTGTGGGATTGGTGGCCGTCCACTCCCTTTTATGGGGTGGATGATCTCCTTTGTTTTTCACTCCTTATTTGATTGATTTAATTTGGTACTAGTATATATTCAATTTATCAAATATATTTAATCAAAATTAAATCACAAGTTGTTGGCTTGTACCAACAACAATCTTGACCATTGGATTGACATAAATCAATCTCATCCATTGATTTTTATAAGTACCATGGATTGAAATCCATGTTTCCCAAAATCCTATTAATAGAGAGGCATACCTTGATCTCTATTACATGCTATTGTAGCACACATCTCTCTCTCTCTCTCTTTCTCCTCACACGCCAGCCCTCTCTCTCCCTCTTCTTGGTGGCCGTCCACCATACCCTAGAGGAGAGACCCGTCGACGCCTATGCCACCGCGCCGCTGCTTCGACGCTTTGCGGTTCTCCGTCTACTTGGAGTGCTTCACTTACGAAGGAGACGTTTGATCTCGTGCGACGAGATCAGGAGCAACCGTTCTTGGATCAGCTTCTGGGATTGCGAGGACGCCGCGACTCATCCCCGCGCTCGCAAGCCGTTACTCCGATGATCAGACTTGAGATAGGAGGTCTCTTTTCTTAGAGACTCGATCAACCACGCTTCAAGAGGTATTGCATTATACATGTTGTGGTTATAGATGAAACGATCCGAGAATCATTCTTGGACCATGTGGTTTCATCGCATGAAAATTTTTTAAATTCTGCTGCACCGAACAACAAGTGCGACTAGTAGTTCTCCGTCGTATCCAATACGACGCTCACGCTTTCGTGATACGCTTGAGGATTTTTCCATATCCTTCAAGTGGTATCAGAGCCTTAGGTCGACGGTTTCAAATATGATTCGCTAACAGAGGACGACTTGGGTTCGTTAAGGTTGCGAAAGTTTTTATCGCATTTGATTTCGCAGATCTGTTTAGTAAATAATTTCGGACAAGTTTAAAATTTTTAAGCACGAATTATATACTTGGCTTTTGTTCCTCATTAAATAAGGAAACCATAGGATCTGAGTTTACGTAAATTGGATTCCGTATGCTCAAGATATGGTTGTTTTAATGAACATGTATGCACTGTTGCGGGAACTGTAGATCTGAACGTGATTAAAATATTAATTACTGTTTAGACTTGCCTCGAAATACGTGAAACATCGATTGGATTCTGTCCTAAATGAAATTAACAATCTATGAAAATTGATTTTGTCTAATTTGGATTTAATATGATTGAGATATGCTAATTTTAGTAAGTAGGGGTCACTGCTGAAATTACATTCCTAATCAAGAACCATGTGATTGTTAATTAATGAAATTAATTGTTAATTTCAAGAAATAATAATGAAAAACATTTGAGAAATATTGTAAGATGATTATTTCCTTAATTGACTTGGCCTCAATCAATTAATTGATTAGATTTGATCTAGATCATAATTGGAAACACAACCATCAAACTCCTTGCTTGAATAGGATTGGAAATTTGTCTAGCAAATTTCCTTATAATCAAAAATTTTTTTGACTACTATATGGTATAATTTCGGTTGAAGAACCAATGATCATATCAAGTACAAATTAATCTATTTGGCATTATCTTTTCCCGAGGTGGATATGGTGTCTAGTCGGAGACGCTGGGGTAGCGGGTTGCAACGTATGTGGTCCGTCCCACTCTCGTCGGTACTGGCCATGACAATGAGTAGGGCAGGGATAATGCCGAAGAGATTAAGATTTATTTTTAATTATTAAAATACAAATTAATACGTACTTTGAAAATAATAACATATATTCAAGTATAACAATCAAGTTTGATTGATTGAATTGGATTAATAATTAATTTAATATGATTGAGTTATTATGTCCAATTAAAATACTCTAATATGATTAGAGTTGATAATTCCCTTGGAAGAATTAATTTTATGAATGTGATTCATGATAATTAATTAAATTTGAATAAGAGGTGGAGGATCACATAAGTGGCATACATGGTCTCCCATCAAGGCGAAGGGTTTCTGTCGCCAGGGAATGTATATAGGAGACGCCTGTACGAAGTGACAGCTCCTATATACAAGCACATCTGGATCGGATTCTTTGCTTCTCGAAAGAGTAAGGCCGTATGCATAGTGACCCCAAAATCGGATCTTCATATTATTGGGGCAATATTGGATTGCGCATAGCGAGTTCTAATCCTGTTGACGGTTGGTTCAACTAATGATGGGTCAACATCACCTTAGGAATGGTGGGCCCGGACATTAAAGACCGAATTGGGAAATGCAAGTTGGACTTGCAAGGCGGAATGTGTTCCCGATTCTCTTTATTGGAGTTACAGTTTCTCATATTATTGGGATGTAACAAAGATAAAGAGGAGATCCCAGTTCTTACTTGAGATATAGCGGTTAGTATATCTCTTGCTTTGAAAGTGATTAAGGGAATGAACTTTCAAAGTTGACAATGCAAGAATAATTTGATTTAAAAACCTTAATCAAATATCATAAATTTGAATATATGATTATATGTTCTAATATAGTGCATTCTCAATTTCAGAAAATGAAGTCCATGAACCCACTGAGCAGGCTTCTGGAGGTCAACCAATTGACCGGACCGAATTACTTGGATTGGATCCGTAATTTGGAGCTTGTACTCTCGGGTGAGCGCATCAGTTGTGTGCTCTCAGAAGACAAGCATGAAAACCCTAAATCTAAGGAAGAAAAAGCATTCAATGACAAGTATGATGAGGATCATGTCTTGGCTAGATGCTATATCTTTGGTTCTCTCTCCAATGTTCTTTAGAAACAAAATGTGGAGATGAGTACTTGCCAAGAGATCATACAGAATCTAAAAGATATGTTGGTGACATTAACCGCACCCAGCGATACAATGTTTTTAAAGAACTCATTCGCTGCAAGATGCAGGAAGGGACTTCGGTCCGTGAGCATGTACTCAAAATGTTTGGGTACTTATCGGAGCTGAAAACTCTGGGGGCAACAATGGATGCATACATGCAATCTGATTTCATTCTGTTGTCGTTGCCCAAATCTTTCAATAACTTTGTGGTTTCGTTCCACATGAACAAATTGGAAATGACAAATGTTGTGCTTCTTGCGGCATTAAGTCTGCAGAAGACGTGATGAAGAAAGATGAATCCGCTGGCAGTGCAATGGTTGCACAAGTCAGAGGAAAGTGCGGTCGGAAGCATGGTTCTCAGAAGGGCTCGGCCCAGAAGAGAAAGAAGAAGGGACAAAGTGTTGGCTCGTCTTCCAATGCATCCACTCTAATGGTGTCGAAGAAAACCGACGTCTGCCACCACTACAAAAAGCCAGGGCACTGGAGGTGTAATTGCCCAGATTACCTGAAGTCGGTCGACAAAGGTAAAGCCCCAGCAGGTATGAAATCTACTTTTATCATTGAAACTAGTTTTCTCGTTGGATGAGAAGGAAGTTGGGTTGTTGATTCTGGTGCTTCTATTCATGTATGCAATTTGTTGCATTTGTTTCAGGAAACTAGAAATCGTGAAGAAGGGGAGATAGTCATCCAGATGGGATCTGATGCAAGTGTTGCAGCAGTCGCCGTCGGGACTTGTCGGTTATCATTATCTAGTGGTAGAGTCCTAGTGCTTAAAGAGTGTCTTTATGTACCTGAAGTCAGAAGGAATTTAATATTTGTATCTAAGCTAGTTCGAAGTGGATATTCGTTCCTGTTCTATAATAAATTAGTCATAAATCGTTATGATAAATATATTGCAGACGGTATTTTGACTTCTGGAGGACTCTATGAATTGTGCATTGATAAATGTGTTATGAATGTCACAACCACTAATAAAAACCCTAAAACATCTAGGGAGGATGAAAATCTTTCAAATGAGATTTGCCATCAAAGGCTTGGTCATTTGTCTGTTGATAAGATCAATAGATTAATTAAGGATGGACCTTTGGATTTTCTACAGGTTCAACTTTTGCCTACTTGCAAGAATTGCATTCAAGGAAAAATGACCAGGATGCGTTTCCATAACAAGGTTACAAGATGCGAAGATATTATTAACCTAATACATACTGATGTATGCGGTCCCTTCAGTACCGCGACCCGAATAGGATATTGATAATTATCTGACATTTATTGATGACCATTCGCGATACGGGTTTATCTTCCTATTATGTCATAAATCTGAAACCTTTGAAAAGTTCAAAGAATTCGAGGCTTTGGTTGAGAATCAAACCGATAGGAAGATTAAACGAATTCGATCTGATCGAGGTGGCGGGTACCTCTCAGATGAATTTAAGGAATACCTTAAAGAGAATGGAATTATTTCCAATCTCACTCCTCCTGGAACTCCCCAACTTAATGGTGTTGCTGAAAGACGCAACAGAACCATCATGGATATAGTTCGTTCAATGATGAGCAAAGCACATTTACCACTTAGTTTTTGGGGATATGCTGTAGATACTACAATATATATCCTGAATAAGATTCCTAGCAAATCTATACCTAAGACTCCTCATGAGCTCTGGTATGGAACCAAACCTAGTGTTAATCACTTGAGAGTTTGAGGTTGCTTGGTTCATGCGAAGAACGTGGACGCATGTAAGCTGGAATCTCGCTCTCATGAGTGTTACTTCATTGGGTATGTTAGAGATGGTATTGGATACCAACTCTATGATCTTGAGACTCAAAAGGTTTTTGTTTCCAGAGATGTGAAATTTCTGGAGAATGATTTCCTTAAGGGTCAAGATAAATATGAAGTAAAGGGACTCATTGAATCCCCGGAGGATTCTGAGCTTCCTGAACCAGAAACTGAAGAGATAAATAAAGATGAAACACCCATACCTCTTCGAAGGAATTCGAGGGTGGTTGCACCACCTGAAAGGTATGGATTCCATGTGTCAAGTGAGACTGACAATGATCCTACTTCATCTTATGAAGTACTCACGGATCATGACATGGATAGATGGATGCTAGCAATGAAGTCAGAAATTGACTCCATGCATAAGAATGGTGTATGGACCCTAGAGGATCCATCTAAAGGGGTAAAACCCATCGGGTGCAAATGGATCTTCAAGAGAAAGAGGGGACCTGATGGGAAAGTAGAGACTTTCAAGGCACGGCTCGTAGCCAAGGGCTACACACAGAGAGAAGGCATCGACTACGATGAGACATTCTCTCCTATGGCTATGCTTAAATCCATCAGAACATTGCTAGCTATATATGCATATCTTGACTACGACATCTAGCAGATGGACGTCAAGACAGCTTTCCTCAATGGATACCTCGAGTAGGATATCTACATGGAGTAGCCCCAAGGCTTCATGACTGAGGATGGCAAAGTATGCAAGCTGAAGAAATCCATCTATGGGCTCAAGCAAGCTACTCGTAGCTGGAACATCAGATTTGACGAAACCATAAAGAGTTATGATTTTGTGCAGAATCCTGATAAACCTTGTGTATACAAGAAGCTTTGTGGGAGCACCATTGTGTTCATCGTGCTTTATGTAGATGGCATACTTATCATTGGGAATGATACATGGATGATGACCAGTGTGAAGATTTGGCTGTCCCATACCTTTGAGATGAAAGATCTTGCAGAAGCCTCTTACATCTTGGGTCTGAAGCTGTTCAGAAACTGAGAGAAGAGGATATTGGGATTGTCACAACATGGATACATTAAGAAGATTCTTGAATGATTCCGTATGGATAGTTCAAAGAAAGGATTCCTACTCTTAAGACATGGTATCCACCTCTCTAAAGGAATGGCTCCTCAAACTGTTGAGGAAAAGAAAGCCATGGCTAGATGTCCTTATGCATCAGTTGTAGGAAGCTTAATGTATGTCATGATGTGTACTAGGCTAGATATCTTCCATGCAGTGGGAGTGGTAAGTCGTTACCAATCCTGCTATGGAGAACAACACTGGAATGCAGTAAAGAACATATTTAGATATCTAAGACGGACGCAAGATTACATCTTGGTCTTTGGAGATGGTGATCTCCAAGTCTTGGGATATACAGATTCTGACTTCCAATTAGATATTGATGATCGAAAGTCGACATCAGGGTTTGTGTTCCTGCTGAATGGTGGTGCTGTGAGCTGGAGAATCAAGAAGCAGGAGACTACATCAGATTCAACAACAGAAGCCAAATACATTGCCGCATCGGATGCTGCAAAAGAGGCAGTGTGGTTGCGCAAGTTCGTGCTGGAGCTTGGCGTAGTTTCCTCCGATACTCCCATCCCACTACTCTGTGATAACACGGGAGCCATTGCCCAAGCGAAGGAACCCAGATGGCATCAGAAGAGCAAGCACGTAGAAAGGAAATACCACATCATTCGGGAGATTCAAAAGCGTGGTGACATCATCATCACCAAGGTGGCCTCTGCCGACAACGTTGCTGATCCTCTTACCAAACCTCTGACACAGAAGGTTTTCGACCAGCATGTAATGAGTATGGGTTTAAGGTTTGTTCTTGAATGGTTCTGAGGGCTAGTGGGAGATTGTTAGCAATGTGAGCCCGAGGCGAACCATTCCTACAATAAATGTTATTGTAATAAATGATTTATCAATAAAAGTTATTATTTATGTTTCACTCCCTTTTTTGATATTGAATGAATGAATGCACAATAATGTCCCTCTGTACAATAAGGGTTATGTACCATGGCCAACTTGATAATCATACAGCTGTTGATTCATTAATTGAATCATAGAGGCTGATGCTTGGATGAATATCTAAGGAGTTAGATAGAAGACACGTCAAGCATCATCAATGATTGACAAGTAGTGATCTCCAGTCTGAGTAGGAGATCGCAATCATATCTCATTAGAATGATATCTGATTGACCTCTTGATGCACGTCCACTGCATGGGAATAGTGATTTGGAGGTATCAGATTAGTTGAGTCAATTGGTTGACTTAACGACATCGAGATAACAAAAGACCTATAAAGAATGTCACATCATAGGCAAACATCCTCTGACCAGAGACAAATGCATTTTCTATATGTCTGAGTGTGTACATTTGGCAGACCAATAGGTTGATGACCTAACCAAGGTCTATACACCGACGAGCTGGTGTGCATATAAGGGCATATGAGTAATACGATCTCTCAATGGGATCATACAGGTTCATTTGTGAACCGGGAGACATGAGGTCACTCATGAGGTATTGAGACTGGTCAAATTCCATGCATGGTCATCATGATTTAGAAGCATGATATGAATTTGAAGGTAAGATATATGCTTTGTGAAAGCATATGATATGTAGCATATTTCAAGGACCAAGATTGAGAAACTTAGTGATCATATCATGAAGATGACAGTGTAAAAGTGATCTATATCTTCAGGATGATCATGAGTCTTCCAGTATGTAGGATGTACAAGTATAAGGATAACCTGAGGGTGATTAGATCATAAACGATTGTATAACCATGATGCTTCCATTCCGAGGGAGTGATGACACAGGTCTGGATTTTAGTGACTCCTCTAATTAGAGAAGTGACCTAATCTTAGTCCATGTACGCGACATTGATCTTAATGAGATTTAGATGCAATGAGAAGATTTAGTTTACGGTCTTGATTTAATCAAGCATCTATGAGAGGTCCATGGGATCTGGATTTGAGATGTTATCTCAATATCCAAGTCACTATACATGGAACAATACAATCGCCCTGTCCTTATCTCCAAGTATCTGAGGAGAATTGTTCTTAAATGGTTTAAGAACAATTCCATAAGATCTAAGCAATGAGAAATTGATAATTAAATGTAATTTAATTATCATGGTGTATGAGGAATTATCCAATATAATTAAATGTGATTTAATTATTATGGATAAGAATAATGTGGATATTAATATCCAATTATTCATAATATATTATAAATGTGATTTATAATGTATTAGAGAGAGCTAATTATAATTTATATTTGTAGATTAATTATTAATGTGTATTGGATACACATTGTCTAATTAATTGAAAATGTAAATTATATTTTGTTTTGGGTTGTGAATGTGATTCGCTATTTTCCAATGTCAAGAATGCAATTCCCAAAAATAATTAAGAAATATTTTTGGTGAATAAAATCCCAATAAATAGTTGTTGGAAATAAGTAGAGAGAAAATCAAGGAGATATGCAATCTCATGGAAATCCATGAGATTGCCCTCACCATATGGGAAGGAGGTGGCGGCACCCAATTCCCTTGTGGGATTGGTGGCCGTCCACTCTCTTTTATGGGGGTGGATGATCTCCTTTGTATTTCACTCCTTATTTGATTGATTTAATTTGGTATTAATATATATTTGATTTATTAAATATATTTCATCAAAATTAAATCACAAGTTGTTGGCTTTTACCAACAACAATCTTGACCATTGGATTGACATAAATCAATCTCATCCATTGATTTTTATATGTCCCATGGATTGAGATCCATGGATCCCAAAACCCTATAAATAGAGAGGCATACCTTGCTCTCTATTACATGCTATTGTAGCACACATCTCTCTCTCTCATTCTCCTCATACGCCAGCCCTCTCTCTCCCTCTTTTTGGTGGTCGTCCACCATACCCTAGAGGAGAGACTCGTCGACGCCTACGCCACTGCGCCGCCGCTTCGATGCTCTATGGTTCTCCGTCTACTTGGAGTTCTTCCCTCACGAAGGAGACGTTTGATCTCGTGCGACGAGATCAGGAGCAACCGTGCTTGGATCATCTTCTTGGATTGCGAGGACACCGCGACTCATCCCCGCGCTCGCAAGCCGTTTCTCCGATGATCGGACTTGAAACAGGAGGTATCTTTTCTTAGAGACTCGATAAACCACGCTTCAAGAGGTATTGCACTATACTTGTTGTGGTTATAGATGAAACGATCCGAGAATCGTTCTTGGATCATGTGGTTTCATCGCATGAAAATTTTTTAAATTCCGCTGCACCGAACAACTAGTGCGACTAGTAGTTCTCCGTCGTATCCAATACGATGCTCACGCTTCCGTGATGTGCTTGAGGATTTCTCCATATCCTTCAAGTGGTATCCGAGCCTTAGGTTGACGGTTTTGAATATGATTCGCTAACCGAGGACGACTTGGGTTCATTAAGGTCGCGAAAGTTTTTATCGCATTTGATTTCACAGATCTATTTAGTAAATAATTTCGTCCATGTTTAAAATGTTTAAGAACGAATTATTTACTTAGATTTTGTTCCCCATTAAATAAGTAACCATAGGATCTGAGTTTACGTAAATCGGATTTCGTATGCTCGAGATATGGTTGTTTTAATGAAGATGTATGCACTGTTGCGGGAACTGTAGATCTGAACGTGATTAAAATGTTAATTACTGTTTAGACTTGCCTCGAAATACGTGAAACATCACATGGGTTCTATCATAAATCAAATTAGCAATCTACGAAAATTGATTTTGTCTAATTTGGATTTAATATGATTGAGATATGCTAATTTTAGTAAGTCGGAGTCACTACTGAAATTACACTCCTAATCAAGAACCATGTTATTGTCAATTAATGAAATTAATTGTTAATTTCAAGAAATATTTATGGAAAATATTTGAGAAATATTGGAAGATGATTATTTCCTTAATTGACTTGACCTCAACCAATTAATTGATTAGATTTGATCTAGATCATAATTGGAAACACAATCATCAAACTCCTTGCTTGAATAGGATTGGGAATTTGTCTAGCAAATTTCCTTATAATCAAAAATTGTTTTGATTACTATATGGTATAATTTCTGTTGAAGAACCAATGATCATATCAAGTACAAATTAATCTATTTGGCATTATCCTTTCCCGATGTGGATATGGTGTCTAGTCGGAGACGCTGGGGTAGCGGGTTGCAACGTATGTGGTCCGTCCCACTCTCATCGGTACTGGCCATGACACCGGGTAGGGTCGGGATAATGTCGAAGAGATTAAGATGTATTTTTAATTATTAAAATACGAATTAATACGTACTTTGAGAATAATACCATATATTCAAGTATAACAATCAAGTTTGATTGATTGAATTGGATTGATAATTAATTTAATATGATTGAGTTAATTATGTCCAATTAATATACTCTAATATGATTAGAGTTGATAATTCCCTTGGAAGAATTAGTTATATGAATGTGATTCATGATAATTAATTAAATTTTAATAAGAGGTGGAGGATCACATAAGTGACATCCATGATCTCCCGTCAAGGTAAAGGGTTTCCATCGCCAGGGATTGTAGATAGGAGACGCCTGTACGAAGTGACAGCTCCTATATACAAGTGCATCTGGATCGGACTCTTTGCTTCTCGAAAGAGTAAGGCCGTATGCGTAGTGACCCCAATATCGGATCCTCATATTATTGGGGCGATATTAGATTGCGCATAGCAAGTTCTAATCCTGTTGACGGTTGGTTCAATTAATGACGGGTAAACATCACCTTAGGGGTGGTGGGCTCGAACATTAAAGACCGAATTGGGAAATGCAAGTTGGACTTGCAAGGCGGAATGTGTTCCCGCTTCTCTTTATTGGAGTTATAGTTTCTCATATTATTGGGATGTAACAAAGATAAAGAGGAGATCCTAGTTCTTGCTTGAGATATAGCGGCAAGTATATCTCTTGCTTTGAAAGTGATTAAGTGAATGAACTTTCAAAGTTGATAATGCAAGAATAATTTGATTTAAAAACCTTAATCAAATATTATAAATTTGAATATATGATTATATGTTCTAATATAGTGCATTCTCAATTTCAGAAAATGATGTCCATGAACCCACTGAGCAGGCTTCTGGAGGTCAACCAATTGACTAGACCGAATTACTCGGATTGGATCCGTAATTTGGAGCTTGTACTCTCGGCGGAGCGCATCAGTTATGTGCTCTCAGAAGACAAGCATGAAAACCCTAAATCTAAGGAAGAAAAAGCATTCAATGGCAAGTATGATGAGCATCATGTCTTGGTTAGATGCTATATCTTGGGTTCTCTCTACAATGTTCTTTAGAAACAACATGTGGAGATGAGTACTTGCCAAGAGATCATGCAGAATCTAAAAGATATGTTTGGTGACATTAACCGCACGCAGCGGTACAATGTTATGAAAGAACTCGTTCGCTGCAAGATGCAGGAAGGGACTTCGGTTCGTGAGCATGTACTCAAAATGTTTGGGTACTTATCAAAGCTGGAAACTTTGGGGGCAACAATGGATGCAGACATGCAATCTGATTTCATTCTGTTGTCGTTGCCCAAATCTTTCAATAACTTTGTGGTGTCGTTCCACATGAACAAGTTGGAATTGACAAGTGTTGGGCTTCTTGCTGCATTAAAGTCTGCAGAAGACGTGATGAAGAAAGATGGACCCGCTGGCAGTGCAATGGTTGCACAGGTCAGAGGGAAGCACGGTCGGAAGCATGGTTCTCGGAAGGGCCCGGCCTAGAAGAGAAAGAAGAAGGGACAAAGTATTGACTCGTCTTCCAATGCATCCACTCTAATGGCGTCGAAGAAAACCGACGTCTGCCACCGCTGCAAAAAGCCGAGGCACTGGAGGCGTAATTGCCCAGATTACCTGAAGTCGATCGACAAAGGTAAAGACCCAGCAGGTATGAAATCTACTTTTATCATTGAAACCAGTTTTCTCATTGGACAAGAAAGAAGTTGGGTTGTTGATTCTGGTGCTTCTATTCATGTATGCAATTTGTTGCATTTGTTTCAGGAAACTAGAAAACTTGAAGAAGGGGAGATAGTCATCCAGATGGGATCTGATGCAAGTGTTGCAGCAGTTGCCGTCGGGACTTGTCGGCTATCATTATCTAGTGGTAGAGTCCTAGTACTTAAAGAGTGTCTTTATGTAGCTGAAGTCAGAAGGAATTTAATATATGTATCTAAGCTAGTTAGAAGTAGATATTCGTTCCTGTTCTGTAATAAATTAGTCATAAATCGTTATGATAAATATATTGCAGATGGTATTTTGACTTCTGGAGGACTCTATGAATTGTGCATTGATAAATGTGTTATGAATGTCACAACCACTAATAAAAACCCTAAAAGATCTAGGGAGGATGAAAATCTTTCAAATGAGATTTGACATCAAAGGCTTGGTCATTTGTCTATTGATAAGATCAATAGATTAATTAAGGATGGACCTTTAGATTTTCTACAGGTTCAACCTTTGCCTACTTGCAAGAATTGCATTCAAGGAAAAATGACCAGGATGCTTTTCTATAACAAGGTTACAAGATGTGAAGGTATTATTGACCTAATACATACTGATGTATGCGGTCCCTTCAGTACCGCGACTCGAAATGGGTATCGATATTATCTAACGTTTATTGATGTCCATTCGCGATACGGGTTTATCTTCATATTACGTCATAAATCTGAAACCTTTGAAAAGTTCAAAGAATTCAAGGCTTTGGTTGAGAATCAAACCGATAGGAAGATTAAACGAATTCGATCTGATCGAGGTGGCGAGTACCTTTCAGATGAATTTAAGGAATACCTTAAAGAGAATGGAATTATTTCCAATCTCACTCCTCCTGGAACTCCCCAACTTAAAGGTGTTGCTGAAAGATGCAACAGAACCATCATGGATATGGTTCATTCAATGATGAGAAAAGCACATTTACCACTTAGTTTCTGGGGATATGTAGTAGAGACTGCAATATATATCCTGAATAAGATTCCTAGCAAATCTGTACCTAAGACTCCTCATGAGCTCTGTTATGGAACCAAACCTAGTGTTAATCACTTGAGAGCTTGAGGTTGCTTGGTTCATGCGAAGAACGTGGACGCAAGTAAGCTGGAATCTCAGTCTCGTGAGTGTTACTTCATTGGATATGTTAGAGATGGTATTGGATACCAACTCTATGATCCTGAGACTCAAAAGGTTTTTGTTTCCAGAGATGTGAAATTTCTGGAGAATGATTTCCTTAAGGGTCAAGATAAATATGAAGTAAAGGAACTCATTGAATCCCCAGAGGATTCTGAGCTTCCTGAACCAGAAACTAAAGAGATAAATAAAGATGAAACACCCATACCTCTTCGAAGGAGTTCGAGGGTGGTTGCACCACCTGAAAGGTATGGATTCCATGTGTCAAGTGAGACTGACAATGATCCTACTTCATTTGATGAAGGACTCGCGGATCATGACATGAATAGATGGATGCTAGCAATGAAGTCAGAAATTGACTCCACGCATAAGAATGGTGTATGGACCCTAGAGGATCCACCTAAAGGGGTAAAACCCATTGGGTGCAAATGGATCTTCAAGAGAAAGAGGGGACCTGATGGGAAAGTAGAAACTTTCAAGGCACGACTCGTAGACAAGGGCTACACACAGAGAGAAGGCATCGACTACGATGAGACATTCTCTCCTGTGGCTATGCTTAAATCCATCAGAACATTGCTATCTATAGTTGCATATCTTGACTACGACATCTGGCAGATGGACGTCAAGACGGCTTTCCTCGATGGATACCTCGAGGAGGATATCTACATGGAGCAACCCCAAGGCTTCATGACTGAGGATGACAAAGTATGTAAGCTGAAGAAATCCATCTATGGGTTCAAGCATGCTTCTCGTAGCTGGAACATCAGATTTGACGAAATCATAAAGAGTTATGATTTTGTGCAGAATCCTGATGAACCTTGTGTATACAAGAAGCTTAGTGGGAGCGCCATTGTGTTCATCGTGCTTTATGTAGATGACATCCTTATCATTGGGAATGATACAGGGATGATGACAAGTTTGAAGATTTGACTGTCCCATACCTTTGAGATGAAAGATCTTGGAGAAGCCTCTTACATCTTGGGTCTGAAGTTGTTCAGAAACCGAGAGAAGAGGATATTGAGATTATCACAACATGGATACATTAAGAAGATTCTTGAACAATTCCGTATGGATAGTTCAAAGAAAGGATTCCTACCCTTAAGACATGGTATCCACCTCTTTAAAGGAATGGCTCCTCAAACTATTGAGGAAAAGAAAGCCATGGCAGGATATCCTTATGCATCAGTTGTAGGAAGCTTAATGTATGCCATGATGTGTACTAGGCCAGATATCTGCCATGCAGTGGGAGTGGTAAGTAGTTACCAATCCTACTATGGAGAACAATGCTGGAATGCAGTAAAGAACATATTTAAATATCTAAGACGGACGCAAGATTACATCTTGGTCTATGGAGGTGGTGATCTCCATGTCTTGGGATATACAGATTCTGACTTCCAATCGGATATTGATGATCGAAAGTCGACATCAGGGTTTGTGTTCCTTTTGAATGGTGGTGCTGTGAGCTGGAGAAGCAAGAAGCAGGACACTACGGCAGATTCAACAACAGAAGCTGAATACATTGCCACATCGGATGCTACAAAAGAGGCGGTGTGGTTGCGCAAGTTCGTGCTGGAGCTTGGCGTAGTTTCCTCTGATACTCCCATCCCGCTACTTTGTGATAACATGGGAGCCATTGCTCAGGCGAAGGAACCCAGATGGCATCAGAAGAACAAGCACGTAGAAAGGATATACCACATCATTCGGGAGATTCAAAAGCGTGGTGATATCATCATCACCAAGGTGGCCTCTGCCGACAACGTTGTTGATCCTCTTACCAAACCTCTGACACAGAAGGTTTTCGACCAACATGTAATGAGTATGGGTTTCAGGATTGTTCCTGAATGGTTCTGAGGGCTAGTGGGAGATTGTTAGCAATGTGAGCTCGAGGCGAACCATTCCCACAATAAATGTTATTGTAATAAATGATTTATCAATAAAAGTTATTGATTATGTTTCACTCCCTTTTTTGATATTGAATGAATGAATGCACTAAAAGGTCCCTCTGTACAATAAGGGTTATGTACCATGGCCAACTTGATAATCATACAGTTGTTGATTCATTAATTGAATCATAGAGGTTGATGCTTGGATGAATATCTAAGGAGTTAGATAGAGGACTCATCAAGCATCATCAATGATTGACAAGTAGTGATCTCCAGTCTGAGTAGGAGATGACAATCCTATCTCATTAGATAGAGATCTGATCGACCTCTTGATGCAGGTCCTCTACATGGGAATAGTGATTCGGAGGTATCAGATTAGTTGAGTCAATGGGTTGACTTAACGAGATTGAGATAACCAAAGACCTATAATGAATACTGTCACATCATAGGCAAACATCCTCTGACCAAAGACAGATGTATTTGCTATATGTCTGAGTGTGTACATTTGGCAGACCAATAGGTTGATGACCTAACCAAGGTCTATACACCGGCGAGCTGGTGTGCATATAAGGGCATATGAGTAATACGATCTCTCAAAGGGATCATACAGGTTCATTTGTGAACCGGGAGACATGAGCTCACTTATGAGGTATTGGGACTGATCAAATTCCATGCATGGTCATCATGCTTTAGAAGCATGATATGAATTTGAAGGTAAGATATATGCTTTGTGAAAGCATATGATCTGTACCATATCCCAAGGACCAAGATTGAGAAATTTAGTAATCATATCATGAAGATGACAGTGTAAAAGTGATCTATATATTCAAGATGATCGTGAGTCTTCCAGTATGGAGGATGTACATGTATTAGAAATACCTGAGGGTGATTTGATCATAAACGATTGTATAACCATGACGCTTCCATTCCGAGGTAGGTGATGACACAGGTCTGGATTTTAGTGACTCCTCTCATTAGAGAAGTGACCTAATCTTAGTCCATGTACTAGACATTGATCTGAATGAGATTCAGATGCAATGAGAAGATTTGATTTACAGTCTTTATTTAATCAAACATCTATGAGAGGTCCATGGGATCTGGATTTGAAATGCGATCTCAATATCCAAGTCATTATACGTGGAACAATGAAATCGCCCTGTCCTAATCTCCAAGTATCTGAGGAGAAATAGCATTGTTATTAAATGGTTTAAGAACAATTCCATAAGATTTAAGCAATGAGAAATTGATAATTAAATGTGATTTAATTATCATGATGTATGAGGAATTATTCAATATAATTAAATGTGATTTAATTATTATGGATAAGAATAATGTGGATAGTAATATCCAATTATTCATAATATATTATAAATGTGATGTATAATGTATTAGAGAGAGCTAATTATAATTTATATTTGTAGATTAATTATTAATGTGTATTGGATACACATTGTCTAATTATTTGAAAATGTAAATTATATTTTGTTTTGGGTTGTGAATGTGATTCACAATTTTCCAATGTCAAGATTGCAATATTCCCAAAATTAATTGAGAATTATTTTTGGTGAATAAAATCCCAATAAATAGTTGTTGGAAATAAGTAGAGAGAAAATCAAGGAGATATGCAATCTCACGGAAATCCATGAGATTGCCCTCCCCATATAGGAAGGAGGTGGCAGCACCTAATTCCCTTGTGGGATTGGTGGTCGTCCACTCCCTTTTATGGGGTGGATGATCTCCTTTGTATTTCACTCCTTATTTGATTGATTTAATTTGGTATTAATACATATTTGATATATCAAATATATTTAATCAAAATTAAATCACAAGTTGTTGGCGTTTACCAACAACAAACTTGACCATTGGATTGACATAAATCAATCTCATCCATTGATTTTTATATGTCCCATGGATTGAGATCCGTGGATCCCAAAACCCTATAAATAGAGAGGCATACCTTGCTCTCTATTACATGCTATTGTAGCACACATCTCTCTCTCTCTCTCTCTCTCTCCTCACATGCCAGCCCTCTCTCTCCGTCTTCTTGGTGGTCGTCCACCATACCCTAGAGGAGAGACCCGTCGACGCCTACGCCACCGCGTCGCCGCTTCGACGCTCTGCGGTTCTCCGTCTACTTGGAGTGCTTCACTCACGAAGGAGACGTTTGATCTCGTGCGAAGAGATCAGGAGCAACCGTGCTTGAATCATCTTCTTGGATTGCGAGGACACCGCGACTCATCCCCGCGCTCGCAAGCCGTTACTCCGACGATCGGACTTGAGACAGGAGGTCTCTTTTCTTAGAGACTCGATCAACCATGCTTCAAGAGGTATTGCATTATACTTGTTTTGGTTATAGATGAAACGATCTGAGAATCGTTCTTGGATTATGTGGTTTCTTCGCATGAAATTTTTTTAAATTCTACTGCACCGAAAAACTAGTGCGACTAGTAGTTCTCCGTCGTATCCGATACGACGCTCACGCTTCCGTGATGCACTTGAGGATTTCTCCATATCCTTCACCCACCTCATTTGAAAGGGTGTATATATATATATATGGAAAATTCTACACCCAGGCATTTTTCTCATTGATTTTTAATTTTTTTGAAGGAATCATATGTGGATTTACTTAGTTTATTGAGTGGAATATGTGTTTCAAATTTCATGCAATACAAACATTCCTAACATGTCCATCTAGATAGGGTCAATTTCAATAATTCTCAGACCGTTAAAATGTGTTAGTCTTGATGGAGATGATAAAAGTGTCGAATTTAGTTGAAATTGATATGATATCATGGTGATATATGGTGATCTAAATCCTCCTAGGTTTCATTTCAAAAGCTTAAAAAAATAATGAAAAAATTGACCGGGTGCAGGTAGTTAGCTCCACCCCGGGTGCAGCTTCCTCAACCCCATATATATATATATATATATATATATGAAAAACTTCAAATGATGTGGGGTCTCACCACTTTTATGGTGAGCCTTCCATCTCATCCTTCTATTTTCAATCGCACGGTTGGAATTAATGTTGTATTAATTATAATACTTAAATGGCCGAGTACCCATTTTGATCATTTTGTCACATTCTAAATATAGAATGTGACAACTACTAGACCAAATCTCTCTCTCTCTCTCTCTCTCTCTCGATTAATCAATGGCGGCACCCTCTCTTTCGCGTGCATGATCGACCAGCAGCGACTTCCTCTCTCCCTCACGATCAACCGTCGACGTCATCGATATCCTCCTCCACGCAAAGCTTCTCAACGATGGAGGATGTGTCCCGGAGGAGGAATATGCGAAGGAAGGAGACATAATGCATTTTACGCGTGGTTGCATTATCAATGATGGTAGATCCCCTCCCCCTCTTTCAACAGCAATGCACGATGTGAAATCATTGTAGACGATGACGGTCCAAGGTCCATTCAAGGGCGCTAATGCCTTCTATGTGGACGACAAGATTGAAGACGACGAGAGAGGAGGTGTGGAAGAGGAATAGATTTGCATTCTGGTATATATTTTTTACATCATTGACATTACGTTTTACATATTGATCTCCTTTTTTGCATTATGGTATATATTTTTTACATCATTGACATTACATTTTATATATTTATTCTCTTTTTTTAAAAAATCTCATTATTGATGTTTTATTTTGCAGAGATCCACATGAAATCTACAAATCGAGCATAAATTTTACAAATGTAATGAGGATCTTACAAATCTCAAGCGTGCAATTGAGCGACATGGAAAATTTACAAAGATCCATACAATTTTACAAAGAGATGTGTAACAATTACAAAAGGACGTGAAACAATTACAAAGATCCATACAATTTTACAAAGAGATGTGTAACAATTACAAAAGGACGTGAACAATTACAAAGATCCAATGTTGACACACAAATATATAAAACATGAATATTTACAAAGTAGTTTGAAGAAACTGCAACTGCATATGATCTTTTACAAATGACAATATAAAATTTACAAATAAAATAATAATTTCATAAAAAACTACTCAATGGGAATGCTAAAAATATATTATTTGAATTTTACGAAATCAAAATCTAAACGTCACATAATCTCATTCGTATTTACAAAATACATGCATTAAGTTGCATTTGCTGAGAATATTTTTGGAAATCAGCGAATAGAGGAATTAACGAAAAATTCCTAATAAAAACGAGCCTAAAATGGCACCAACGTCATTAAATGAACATCCAATTAAATTCGAAATAAAAAGACAGAAATACCCTTTTTGACATCATACCATTGGATCATGATCTAATGGATGTCGTTGATGGGTCATCACAAAATTGGTGAGACCCCACCTCATTTGAAAGGGTCCCTATATATATATATATATATAGGAAATATTTCAAATGAGGTGCACCTTTTCTGGGTGCATGGAGGAGGTGGGTCGTGGAGGAGAAGGACAGAGGAGGTGCGGGTAGAGTTGATGCTGGAGATGGAGGGCGTGCCCAGTTTTTTACAATCAGAGATCCTATTTTACAATCTCGAGTATATTTTTACAATCTCAGATCGTATTTTACAATTTCATATCATTTTTTTTACAAATTTCAAACTATTTTTTTACATTTATTTAAATTCTGAGATATGGCAAAAACTATTTAAATGAGATAAATGTTTCCCACACCACCTATGGTAATATATTGGAGTATCTACTGAGTTGATCGATTCATGTTGAACTCGGACTCGGATTTATCTCGAAAATATGATTCAAATTCGAATTCAAACTCAGATAACGTTCGAGAGGGGGATTTTACAATCTCAGACTAGAATTTACAAATACCAAGACATTTCTTACATATATGAGACTATATTTTACAAAGACGTTACCAAATTTACAACTACAACAATAATTGTGTTACTAACTGTGATCTTATTCTACAATGCAGGACGCAGAATTACAATATGGATTCGAATTTTACAAAGATGTTTGGCATTATTCAGGGCGTGAAAGTACCGTACATTTTTTGTGAAAAACGAACATAATTGTGAGTGTGGATTTAAATCTTCGTACAGATATATATCCTATATATATAGGATTTAATGGGGCTGCCCCCAAGCTGCCCCGCCCCCTATTTCGGCATGTTTTTTTATTTTTTTTGAAAAGTAAAACCATGTATATTCATCCCTATATTCCTCCTATATACCATTCGAATTTCGTCAGAAACAGAGACTCCTACGGCCTCCATCGAGATGGTGTCGTTTTAAAAAATCTTATTACCGTTAAAAAATGACTTTCTAGATGGAGGTCGTAGGAGTCTCTGTTTCTGTCAAAATTCGAATGACATATAGAAGGGATATAGGGATGAATATACATGGCGATATTTTTTGAAAAAAATAAAAAAAATGCCGCAAATGACGCGGGGGCATCCATGGGGCAGCCTCATTAACCTCATATATATATATATATGGGAAAAAATGGGGCTGCTCCCTGGGATTAGCCAACATGGCTACTCTCACCCCTATTTTTCCCTCATTTTTTTATTTCTTTGAAAAATAAAAATTTTTATATTCATCACTATATCCCTCTAATATTCTATTAAAATGTCGTCAGAAACAGAGACTCCTAGGCCCTCCATCCAGATGTCATTTTTTAACGGTCGCAGAATTTTTAAATCGACCCTGTTTGGATGGAGGCCGTAGGAGTCTCTGTGTCTGACAAAATTTTAATAAAATGTTAGAGGGATATAATGATGAATTTACAAATTTTTATTTTCCAAAGAAATAAAAAAAATTGAGGGAAAATGGGAGTGGGAGCAGCCCCATTTTTCTCTATATGTATATATGTGTGTATATATATATATATATATATATATATATGAGTGATAATATGAGAGCCAAAATTTGTGAGAGCATGAAAGTATGCATTGTGGACCACATGATTCAAACAAGAGAGAGAAGACCAGGAGAGAGAAGACATGATCATGTGGTCAATAATGCATGCTCTCATTCTCTCACATTTTTTACCTCTCATAAGATCACTCCTCTCTCTCTCTCTCTCTCTCTCTCTCTCTCTCTCTCTATATATATATATATATATATATATATATATATATATATATATATATATATATATATATATATATATATACCACACCACCATTATAACAGCGATGGATGAGCTAAGGAAAGAACACGAGTGATCACATGGATATTTCGCTTCACCGCATCATAAAATAACTACGATCGTCACCACCTTCCACATTGATTCATAATTTTCTACACCGTCATAATCAACTTTTTCGGAAATTTGAAGGGTATTGCATTGCTATAAGCGACTTCTACAAAGAGAGGATCACATCACTTCCATGATTAACATCCAAAAGGTGGCAAAATGTGGACTTCTCTAGATCTTTACACTTACGTGATTATATAAAGAGACAGATCAAGCTTCCATAAATTCCTTTCACAATATTCATTGAATCATCAATTATTCTAAGAGAGAGCGTTAGAGAGACCTCTCGTACATGCAATTTATGGTAAATTGGAGATCCACCTCCATACACGGCACAATTTTGAAACTGGAAAAGTTTCTAGTCCCCTTGGTAAGTTCATCTATGTTCCTCTCTTTCACAAGAGGTCGTCGGATTACTTGACGTTCACCTTATGCTATAATTGCATTATTATTAACTTTACTTTTTAAATTATAGGATGAACTTTATTTCCGGATGTTGATCGGCAAAACAAATGATGAAACTGAAATCTATGCATTTTTGTCTTTTGGCATTCATTTCACAAGAACACAAATCTCCTTTTAAGTACGAAAATTCTTATTAGATCATGTCTTATCTCCTAATACGATCACAAAAAAATCGAAACCGTGATCAAATAATGCATGTATACCATTACAGGAGGGGGGTATATTGAAGGGAATGAACAAGGTTTTAAAATCGAATCAGACTTGAATCAGTAAATCTTTGGTTTGATATGATCAGATCGGATCCAACATGACATCATCATTCTTACCAACACAGAAAAAATGGGACCCGATTAAATTTATTGTTCGGATCGGTCGAACCAATTTTCTGACCAGAGAAAATCGATATAATATATACACACACAAATATGCATGTAATAAAATAATCATTCAAAATATGGTAAAGTAGAATGCTAACTATGAAAAATGAAACAGTAATTTAATACATGGAATCATTATATATGACACGTGTCTATGATCTGATAAATTAATGCACAAACCATTGAGTAAATCAAACTATATCGATTTATGGTATATTAGCTGTTCAAAGTCCAAACATGTGTAGGTTAGGTGGGTTGAGTAAGCGGGTGATCATTCATACATCAAGATGATATTATAAATTTTGTATTTTTTATGCATTTTGTGAACGAAGATCGGACCAAATATTTAAACTATTATTCTATATCTTATATATTATATTCAAAATCTAGTATAATCTTATAATCCTAAAATTCTATAGATTGTTATTTTTGTTATGTCAAGCTACCAATGATTGATAACTAATAGTTAACCCAAAAACCATCAAAATCAGTTCAATTCGGATCAACCAAGTTTGATCCAACCGATCCGATTCGGTTCATTTTCTTATTATTTTTAAAAAATGATTATATGAAATCGATTGAACCGATCGAATCGAGATCGATTCCTAGTCCAATTGTTTCGAATGAGCGGTTCGAAACGGTTTTTAAACCATGGAATGAAGAAATCATCTCGTACCTTCACAGACGAATCTACTTAAATAATCCCGTGGTAGAAGAGTATATACTTCCCCTCCAACTAATATTGTTCAAGTCTTCACCCCCACTTTCAGCCTTAACTGGTGGGGGAGAAAAGGGAAAAAATTCGCAGACGGATACACCTCTACTTGTTTCCGTCTTCGGGGAGCACTGTAATAGAAAACAAATATTGGAGGGTATATATGTAAGATTACCCTCTACTGCCGTACTGCGGCCTCATGCCACTAAGGATGGTATTTGCTCCCACGTTAACGCCGTGTGTGCGCTGGCAAGGCCTGGCGTACAGCGCTTCTGCCACGAAACATTAGATCACTCTTGTGGAACTATACAACGCTTCTGCCACGAAGCATTGGATAAGTATGGAATAGTAGGAGAAGATTCGCGAAGTGCGTGCGGAAAGCAAGGCAAAGGCGTCGCGTCGAGTTGTGGGTGCCCATCACGTGTCGACCATCACGGGACCGTGATGGTGTCGAATATACCTTTCGCCGATATTAAGTTGCACATATTCCTATGAATTTCCAATATATATAATTCAATATTTATATACATTATTTTTAATTTCGTATATTCCGAGAGTACCTATAAATTGGTATTTAATTTACATAAAAAACACAAGGATCAAGTGAGCCTTTTGATGGTCTGGCGATAGAAGTAATGGCTCTTACTTTAAAGGATCGATAATTCGAATCCTACTACTGGAAGAAAAGTTAAAAAAAAGTAAGCCTTCATAAGTAGATTTCTACTAAATCCATAATTTAATATTCTTATGTCTCTCATAAATCTCATAAGTTCTTGTATAACCACTCTCATCTTTTCTGTTATAATCAACCTACGAATTACTTCACTCTAAGGATAGGTGTGGTATAAAGGTGTCTTTTCTCCCCATTCTTATTTATTCTAGGCACTGAATATAAGGGCAGTGCTTGCATGCTAGTGTAATTTCATGTTATTAAGTTTCCAAAAGAGTGGAGCCCATCACCCATTTTATGTTTGTTGACTATACAACTATTTTTGGAAAAGCAACCAATGTTGAGGCCTCCTCTTTAAATCCCATCCTTAAGCAATATTGACACCCTACTCATGTCAATCTATTAATTTTGCTAAGTCAAAGTTTTTCTTTAGTAAAAGAATGCCGGATAGCTGCTCCAATTCCATTGAGATGTGGTATAAATGCAAGGCTCAACGATGACTTGTATTTGGGTTGCTCACTCATATAGCAAGGACAACGTCACTAGCTCCATCAACTGGTTGTTGAAAAAGTCAATCACAAGCTAGCAGGTTGGAAGAGTAAAATTTTATCCCATGTAGGTAGAAATGTTTTACTACATTTAATCCTTACTATCAATTCAAATCACTTAATGACTTCCACTAAATTCAATGTTAGAACGTGCAAAACTCTTTATATGATTGCTAGAGGTTTTTGGTGAGTGTTGATTCAATACCCAGTCTACTATCTAATAAGGTAGACGAGTAATCATTGCGTTGTGTACTAACTCTAATAATCAACACACAATAAGAAGAAATAATCAAAATGTGTTGGTTAAAATTTATTATAACTCTTCGAAAATGTGTATATACGTAAGCATAGAAGAGTGTCGAACTCAAAAAGTAAATACAGGTAGAAAATTATTACTAATTATTGCAAAATAATAATAACATTTTGATTTTATCCTTTCTTTTGTTTTTTATTGTTATTTATTTTTGTGGGTTTTAATTATATTCAAAATATATTTTAAAGTTTTTTAATAAGTAAAATAAATCATAATGAAGAAAACTAAAATATTTTTTGATTTTAAATGTTTTTCTATTTTTGGATATTTTTAGACTATTATTCTAATTTTTATAGATTTTTAAATTTAGAAAAAGTAAAAACAATGAATATGTTACATTTACAAACTTATTTAGGGTTTTAAAAATATTAATTTGAAATTGATCCCAAACTATTTTTAATATATATTATTTATAAAATACAAAATTTAGAAATAAAAGGATATATTTTTTAGATTTTTGTATAATTTTTTTCTAATTTTTATAATATTATTCGAGTTTTTCAATTTTTTGGTTTAATATTTTTTATTTTTAATGATTTTTGGATATATGATAAAATATAATATAAACTAATTTATATAGTTTTTTGGAATTTTTTGAGGCGTATTTGAATTTTGTGAATTTTTAATTTCTAAATAGAGAAAATATGCATGTTTTATATTTTTAAAATAAGAAAATAAGTGTAAATACCAAATACAAATTATGCGTGCAAGATCTATGTCAAGTATCTATCCTATTTTTACTATAATTTAGGCATAAAAGAAACCTTTCATAAAGATAAAATACGTTAATAAAATCAATACAATAGTACAAGGACCAAATTATACTTTTTGGAAACTAATCATGCATTTAATAACATGTACTGGAAAGTATATGATATAGCCCGTAAAATATCCAAACACCTCATGTGGAGAACCACATGAGGTGACCTAGCAAAGGACCTAATTGCAAATACAGAAAGTTTAAGGTTCCAACTTGCAAAATAACCTAAAGATTTTACACATGATTTAATATTTACAGGGCTAAATATGAAAGGTGCAAATATACCCTTCAACACATACGTGGCACGTGTGTATCTGATTTGATCCAACAACGGGGCATGATCCACAAACGATTGTGTGGTCCTCCTTGCTTAATGTTTCAGATTGATTCAACAGTTGAAATTAAATCTGGGGCTTCATTTTAATCTGACAATCCCTGCTGTTCCACAAGAATAATGAAGAATAGATGGGCTCGGCTCCTTCGTCTCTTCGATTATCGCAGCACTGGCATTGGTTCGAGCACAATAGTGGTGCATCAGCTTCTTGGGAGGACTCCACAGCTACTAGAGGTCTCAGATGTGTCCAGACCATGTTGGAAGAGGCATGGAGGTCGAAGAAGAACAGGGGACCTGTGAATTTGAAACATGGGTTCACTTGGCCTACAACTGGGCTCTTTACAGCTCTAACGTGCGCCAAAACATTCAGGGCTCGAGAGCGCTTCTCTTGACCCAAAAATGAAGTTGAAACACCGGGTGATGAGATGATGTGGAGATCTACGGTGAATGATTAAGGAGGTGAAGGATATGGGATAATCCTCAAGCGCATCACGGAAGCGTGAGCATCGTATTGAATACGATGAAGAACGACTAGTCAGACTAGTTGTTCTATGCAACAGAAATTTAAAAAATTTTCATATGATGAAACCACATGATCCAAGAACACTTCTCGGATCGTTTCATCTAAACCACAAACAAGTATTAGGGTTACCTCTTGAAGCGTGGTTGCGATCGAATCTCTAAATGAAGAGACCTCCTGTCTTAAGTCCGATCCGACGGAGGAGACGCTTGCGAGCGTGGGGATGAATCGCGTGCTTCTCGCAATCCATGTTGATGATCCAAGCGGCAGATCTCCTGATCTCGACACACGAGATCCGACGTCTTCTTCATGAGCGAGGCGCACTGAAGGAGACGGAGATCCACGAACAAACGATCGAGCAGCATAACGACGATGCTGCAGCGATGGAGACTCTCTCTAGGGCATCCATGGTGGACGGCCATGAGAGAAGAAGAGAGAGGGCGTGTTGGAAGAGAAGAGATAAAGAGAGAGAGATGTGCTTTTTAGCATAACACTAAAGAGCATGGTATGCCTCTCTATTTAGAGAGTTTTGGGATCCATTGATCTCAATCCATGGGTCATATAAAATCAATGTATGAGATTGATTTATATTCAATCCAATGGTCAAGATTGTTGTTGGTAAAAAACCAACAACTAATAATCTAATTTAAATCAAATATATTTGACATATCAAATATGATTCAATCCTAAATTAGATCATGCAATTAAGGAGAAATTAGCATGGAGAATACTCCCCATAAGGAAAGGGGGGACAGCTACCACATTCCATGAGATTGCATATCTCTATGAATCTCTCCCATAATTTCCAACAACTTTTGTTGTGTTTTATTCTTCAAAAATAATTCACAATTAATTTTGAGAATATTGCAATCTTGCCATTGAAAATTTGTGAATCACATTCACAACCCAAAACAAAATATAATTTACATTTTCAATTAATGTGTATCCAATACACATCAATAATTAATCAACAAATATAAATTATAATTAGCTCTCTCTAATACATTATAAATCATGTTTATAATACATTATGAATAATATAGATAATGCTATCCACATTATTCATATCCATGATAATTAAATCATATTTAATCATCTTGGATCTCCATTCTCACCTGTCCAAATAATATGAATCACATTCACATTATTCACATTTTTGATAATCAAATCATATTTAATTATCTAAGATAACTCTCTTTATAATATGAATCAAATTCATATTATTTATGATGATTAAATCACATTTAATTATCTATTTTCTCGATGCTCGGATACTTATATCAACAATGTAATTATCCTGAACTCTTTCAAGGATAATGCGCTTTCTCCGCGAATACTTGGAGATAAGGACATGACAATTATATTGTTCCACGTATAGTGACTTGGATATTGAGATTAATTCTCAAATGCAGATCTCAGACCTTCCATAGATGCTTGATTAAATCAAGATCGTAAATCCAATCTTCTCAGTACATCTGAACCACATTCAGATCAATGTCGAACATTTGGACTAAGATTAGATTACTTCTCTACTAAGAGGAGTCACTAAAATCCAAACCCGTTTCATCACTCCCTAGGAATGGAAGCGTCACGGTTATACAACCGTTTATGATTACATCACCCTCAGGTATTCCCAATACCTGTACATCCTGCATACTGGAAGACTCAGAATAAACCAGAAGTATAAGATCAATTTTACACTATCTACTTCAGAGTTTTATCATTAAGTTTCTCATTCGATCATTGGGAGTCGGTATAATCATATACTTTCCAAAAGCATATATCATACCTAGGTCTTGATCATATACTTTCCAAAAGTATATATCAAACCTATGAAGGATATGGTTAGATCCTCAAGTGCATCAAGGAAGCGTGAGCATCGTATCGAATACGACGAGGAGCGACTAGTCACACTAGTTGCTTGATGCAGCGGAATTTAAAAAACTTTTCTTACGACAAAACCACATGATCCAAGAACACTTCTCGGATCGTTTCGTCTTAACCACAAACAAGTAATTAGGATTACCTCTTGAAGCGTGGTTGCGATCGAGCCTCTAAACGAAGAGACCTCCTATCTCAAGTCCGATCCGACGGAGGAGACGCTTGCGAGCGCGGGGATGAACCGCGTGCTTCTCGCAATCCATGTTGATGATCCAAGCGGCGGATCTCCTGATCTCGACACACGAGATCCGACGTCTTCTTCACGAGCGAGGCGCACCGAAGGAGATTGAGATCCATGAGCAGAAGAACAGGCAGCATAACGACGATACCGCAGCGATGGAGAACCTCTCTTAGGTCATCCATGGTGGATGGCCACATGAGAGGGAGAGAGAGGGCTATCGAGTAGAGAGAAAGAGAGAGAGATGCTTCTCAAGCATTGTGTGTAAAATAGAGAGCACGACATGCCTCTCTATTTATAGGGTTTTGGGATCCATGGATCTCAATCCATGTGATATATAAAATCAATGGATGAGATTGATTTATGTCAATCCAATGGTCAAGATTGTTGTTGGAAAAAACCAACAACTTGTGATTTAATTTTGATAAAATATATTTGATAAATCAAATAAATATTAATACCAAATTAAATCAATCAAATAAGGAGAGAGAATACAAATGAGAGATCTTTCCCCATAAAGAAGAGGGGACGGCCACCAATTCCCCAAGGGTATTGGGTGCCGCCCCTTCTATTCCTAATGGGGAGTGCAATCTCATGGATTCCATGAGATTGCATATCTCCTTGATTTTCTCTCTACTTATTTCCAACAACTATTTGTTGGGATTTTATTCTTCAAAAATAATTCACAATTACATTTGAGAATATTGCAATCTTGCCATGAAAAAATTGTGAATCATATTCACAACCCAAAACAACATATAATTTACATTGTTAATTAATTACACAATGTGTATCCAATACACATAATAATTAATCAACACATATACATTATAATTAGCTCTCTCAAATACATTATAAATCACATTTATAATATATTATGAATAATTGGATATTACTATCCACATTATTCTTATACATTATAATTAAATCACATTTAATTATATTGGATAACTTATTCTCATGTGCTCAAATAATATGAATCATATTCACATTATTTACATCTTTGATAATCAAATCACATTTAATTATCTAAGATAACTCTCCTTATAATATGAATCAAATTCATATTATTCATGATAATTAAATCACATTTAATTATCCATTTTCTCAATGCTTGGATACATATATCAACAATAGAATTATCCATGAACTCTTTCAAGGATAATGCGCTTTCTCTGCGAATACTTGGAGATAAGGACATGGCGATTGTATTGTTCCACGTATAGTGACATGGACATTGAGATCACATCTTAAATCCAGATCTCGAGCCTCCCATAGATGCTTAATTAAATCAAGATCGTAAATCTAATCTTCTCATTGAATCTGAATCACATTCAGATCAATGTCCAATATTTGGACTAAGATCAGATTACTTCTCTACTGAGAGGAGTCACTAAAATCCAGACCCGTTTCATCACTCCCTAGGAATGGAAGCGTCATGGTTATACAATCGTTTATGATCACATCACCCTCAGGTATTCTCAATACCTGTACATCCTGCATACTGGAAGACTCAGAATAAACCCGAAGTATTAGATCAACTTTACACTGTCTACTTCAGGGTTCTATCAGTAAGTTTCTCATTTGATCAATGGAAGTCAGTATCGATCATATACTTTCCAAAAGCATATATCATACCTAGGTCTTGATCATATACTTTCCAAAAGTATCAAACCTACAAATTCAGTCAAGCTTCCAAAGTGAGATGACCATGCCCATGGAATTTGATTCTTCCCAATATCACATGAGTGAGCTCATGTCTTCCGGTTCAGTAACTGAACCTGTATGATCCCTTTGAGAGATCGTATTACTCATATGACCTTATATGCACACCAGCGCGCCGGTGTATAGACCTTGATTAGGTCATCAACCTATTGGTCTGCCAAATGTACATACTCAGACATATAGTAACACATCTGTCTCTGGTTAGAGGATGTGTGCCAATATCATGACAGCATATGATATATGACTTTGGTTATCTCGATCTCGTTAAGTCAACTCTTTGACCTAACTCATCTGACACCTCTGAATCTCTATTCATATGCAGAGGACCTGCATCAAGAGGTCAGTCAGATATCAGCCTAACTGAGATAGGATTGCCATCTCCTACTCAGGCTGGAGATCATCTCTTAACAATCATTTGACGGTGCTTGATGCGTCCTCAATCTAACTCATTAGATATTCATCCAAGCACCAGCCTCTATGATTCAATAATTGAATCAACAGCTGTATGATCATCAAAATGGCCATGGTACATAACCCTAATTGTACTAAGGGACCTATTATGCAAATCATGTACTCTTTATTTCAGATTAAGGAGTGAATTGCAATAACATTTATTGCATAATGGCTCGCCGTGGGCTCGCATGTCCAACAATCTCCCACTAGCCCAAAGAGCCATTAATGGGCTAATCATTTAAACCCACACTTATGTGACAATCATAGGCTATTTAGAAAATAGCTAGGTAAGCTGATCCGTCACTTTGTTCCCAAGAGACTACGCCAAGTCCTTTTACGGCACTTATATATCTCCTAGTAACAGTGCTCGCATCCAATGCGAATGTTGCATCCTATGCAACCAATACTCAATTTTGTCGGTTATAGTGTCCTTGACACTACATCTTATTAATTATCATAACCAGTATTCCCATAATCCTTATTAGAATACCTTCATTCCTGGAGATCTCTATCTCCTAAGGTATCTACAGTTAAGATCCTTATAGATCACTATCTACAAGGTTTTAAACTTTTGAAGATAAGACTTTGAGATCACTATCTCTAAGCTTCATCATCTTTGAAGATACTGTTATTACTGCAACCAAGTGTTTTATCTCCAGAGTAGGATTAGTAACAGTTTAATACTCCCACTGTATGTCAGACATATGGCTTTTGTACACATCTAGCATACACTTCAACTTCTCGTAACTGATGCACAAGTGCAAGCAGTTCTAGCATTCACTTCCTCAACTCTTTGAGGTGCTATCCCTTTAGACAGGTCACTACCACATCTTAAGGGAAGGAAGCCTTTCTTGGAATTTTCCAGAAAATAGAATAAGTCCAAGGTGTACTACTAACGTGACGGTCCCATTACCCTCTTCTCTTTGCTTCTGAACAACTTCAGAACTAAGATCTAAGAGGTATCCTTGAGATCGTATCTCAAGGTATGGAACAACCAAATTATAAAACACTTATTATTTATTCTTATATCATTTTAAATGATTAGAATAATATCTACATTTAGCACGATGAACACAATGGCACTCCCACAAAGCTTCACATGGTTCATCAAGATTTTATCTGAAATCACAACATATATAATTTCATCAAATCTTATGTTCCAACTACAAGAAACTTATTGGAGTCCAAAGATGGAGTTCTTCAGCTAGCACATCTTGCTTTCCTCAATCTTGAAGCCTTAGGTCTACTTCATATGAATATCCTCAGAGAGGTATTCATAGAGGAATGCAATCTTGACTCACATCATGAAGAAGTCATAGTCAAGTTGTGTAGCTACAATTAGCAATATTCTGATGGGTTAAAGCAAGGTCACTGGAGAGCAAGTCTCATCGCGAGCGATGTCTTCTCTTTGGTGTGTAGCTCATGACGATGAACCGTGCTCATCAGGTTCCCTCTTTCTCTTTAAGATCCATTTACACCTTAATGGGTCGGACCCATATAGGTGGATCCTCGAGGGTCTAAATACAACACTTGTATATGAAGTCTACATTAGACTTTTATTGCTAACATCCATCTTTCCATGTCATGATCCTCTGGAGCTTCATCACATGAAGTCTGATCATTTTCACATGGAATACATCCTCAAACTCATTTGAAGAGGTATTAGTGTTTCATCTTCAATTGTCCTTTTAGTTTCCAATTTCAGGAGCCTCATTATCTTCTCAAGATTAAATGAGTTCCTTCACTTCATTTTATCTCGATTCTTAAGAGAGTTATCATCTAAGAATCACATTCTCAGAGATGAGATCCTTTAAGAATCTCAAGGTCATAAAGTAGGTATACAATACCATCCTTTATTTTCCTGATGAAGTGGCATTCTCTAGTGCTAGAGTCCAGCTTACATGCATGGAAGCTTATTAAATATATAATGTAGTCTCTACTACATATATACCTTGGAAACTAAGAGATAATTATGCTAAGATTAATCATTGATCAAATCATGTCATACATGATCAATTGTATCTCCCTACAACTCTATTGAGCTAAGGTTCATCCGGAGGATTGAGAAAGGAATGATATTCACATCTCCATAAGGTATTCCTTGAATTCATCTAATAGGTACAAGCTACCTTGGTTAGATCAAATTCATTTCATCTTCCTTCAAACTTTGGTCCTAAACCAAAATTGTGAAATCTTTGAACATTTCAAAGTTTTCTAAGTGAAGAGAAGAAATCTCATATCACAAATAATCACTAATAGATATCACATATCCATAATGTTTATTCTGATATAGATGATTCACATACATCAATATGTATGAGATCTTGAATACCTTAACATCTTACACCTTTCCCAAAGAAGGGTGTATTGGACATTTTTACTTTGAATACAATATTCACAAGTATGTGAGATTTGAATCTTTAGACAATCTAAAGTTTCATGTCTTACTAGTCCATTGATTTCATCAACAGACATATGTCCAAAATTTGATGCCAGATCATTGTCAAATGATCTTTATCCTCCTATTGATCTTTAAAGGTTTAATTTTCAGTATTAGAAATCTTAATGAACCATTCATTAATTTTCTAATTTAATAGAGTCCACTAGATTTTAGATTACTATCTGAAATATCTCCATCATAACTCTTTATGATAGATTTATTACAGAATTCATGTTTATATCCAACAATTAGAAATAAACAATGAGTGTATTCTAATATCTAGGACATAGAGACATTCTCTAAGACTAAGGGCTCCCACTGAAAATATGAAGTCTATTGATCTCATGGAATTTGTTGCAACAATTGCATCACTTTCAACATGGATGACCAATAAACCTTAAGATCAAATTTCTAATATTCTAATACATATGCAACCAATTGCAAGTGTCATTAGAAGATTGAGATACAATTATTAGACTTTACCTTATCAAATAAGTAAGTCAATTTTAATGATTATATCTAGGTTATTCTGATGTGTTATCTGATTCCTTCTCTAAGGATTCTAGATAGATTTGATAGTCATACTATCAACACATCAGCTTATTGCAGTATTGGCATTCATCCAACTCTTTGGATGTCATATGGAAGCCACAGAAGTACAATCAACTCTTTGACTATATCTTTTACTTGGGTCCAACCCATGCTTCTACTGCGCTCCCTTTGTCTATAAGCAACTATTGCTCAAGACCAAGGATCTCTTACGTTAAAATCAAAAATTTCAATATAAGAGTATTTCAACATTTATACAAGCTTCATTTAAGTTCATACAATATGAATATTATGAAGCTTCATGAATGACTAGAGTATAGATAGCAGAATGATGACACTCATCATCTACATCCATCTAAACTCTTAAAACATAGGTTCAGGTAGGTACTCAAATGTTTTGAATACATCATCTCTTATGGAGCCACCATTCTGCATGATGCAGAGAACCATGTCATTCATGATTAAATGTTGAGAGCACATATGTATGCCAGAATATCTTTATTGATTTTATAAGGATTAGTTTGACAATTGCGATCATCATCATCATGTCACTTCCAAGGTACATTCGACGAGATCAAGACTTATAGAGACATACAAACCCTAGGGTTTTAGTCCCATTGTCTATTTTATTATCATTCCTCATTATTATGAGGAAACTTGCACATTGCAACCACATACATTATGTGTCCAACTGCAAGCATAATATCTGAATCAAGGGTCCAATCCATGATATTTTACCGGTTATTATTGAGTATAGAATTGAGTGGGTTTAATGAAGGATTATCTGAAATAAGAAATTTGCATAAATATATATATAAATATTTAATTTACTTTGATTTAGGAATTTTTTTATCAAAGTTGTCTTGCCATGTCAACAATGAAAGTTCATTCCCTTAATCACTTTCAATGTAAGAGATATACTTACCATTATATCTCAAGCAAGATCTGGGATCTCCTTCCTTATCTTTGTTACATCCCAATAATATGAGAAACTGCAACTCAGATAAAAAGAAGCGGGAACACATTCCGCCTTGCATGTCCAACTTGCATTTCCCAATTCGGTCTTTAACACCCAGTCCCACTACCCCTAAGGTGATGTTGACCCGTCGTTAATTGAATCAACCATCAACAGGAATAGAACTCGCTATGCGCAATCCAATATCACCCCAATAATATGAGGATCCGATATTGGGGTCACTACGCATGCGGCCTTACTCTTTCGAGAAGCAAAGAGTCCGATCCAGATGCGCTTGTATATAGGAGCTATCACTACGTACAGGTGTCTCCTATATACAATCCCTGGCGACGGAAACCCTTCGCCTTGACGGGAGACCATGATGTCACTTATGTGATCCTCCATATCTTATTCAAATTTAATTAATTACTATGAATCACATTCATATAATTAATTCTTCCAAGGGAATTATTAACTCCAATCATTTTAGAGTATTTTTAATTGGACATAATTAACTTAATCATATTAAATTAATTATCAATCCAATTCAATCAATCAAACTTGATTATCTTACTTGAATATATATGGTATTATTTTCAAAGTACGTATTAATTCGTATTTTAATAATTAGAAAAATACATCTTAATCCTTCGGACATTATCCCGACCCTACCCGCTGTCTTGGCCAGTACCGGCGGGAGTGGGACGGACCGCATACGTTGCAACCCGCTACCCCAGCGATCCCCGACTAGACACCATATCCGCCTCGGGAAGGATAATGCCAAATTGATGAATTTGTACTTGAGATGATCATCGGTTCTTCAACCGAAATTATACCATATAGTAATCAAAACAATTTTGATTATAAGGAAATTTGCTAGACAAATTCCCATCCTATTCAAGCAAGGAGTTTGTTGATTGTGTTTCCAATTATGATCTAGATCAAATCTAAGCAATTAATTGGTTGAGGCCAAGTCAATTAAGGAAATAATCATCTTCCAATATTTCTCAAATATTTTCCATAATTATTTAATGAAATTAACAATTAATTTCACTAATTGACAATCACATGGTTCTTGATTAGGAAAGTAATTTCAGCAGTGACCCCTACTTACTAAAATTAGCATATCTCAATCAATTTAAATCCAAATTAAGCAAAGTAAGTTTCCATAGTTTGCTAACTTGATTTACAACAGAACCTATGTGATTTGCACGTATTTCGAGGCGTCTTTAAACAGTAATTAACTCCTTAATTATGTTAAGATTCGCAGTTCCCGTAACAGTGAATACATGTGTTCATTAAAACAACCATATCTTAAGCAAACGAAATCCGATTTACGCAAACTCAGATCCTATGGTTTCCTTATTTAATGGGGATCAAAATCCAAGTATTAAATTAGTGTTTAAACAATTTAAACAGTGCCGAATTTATTTACTAAACAGATATGAGAAATCAAATGCGATGAAAACTTTCGCGACCTTAACGAACCCAAGTCGTCCTCGGTTAGCGAATCATATTCGAAACTATCGACCTAAGGCTCTGATACCACTTGAAGGATATGGTTAGATCCTCAAGCGCATCACAGAAGCGTGAGCGTCGTATCGAATACGACGAGGAGCGACTAGTCGCACTAGTTGCTCGATGCAGCGGAATTTAAATTTTTTTCTTACGACGAAACCACATGATCCAAGAACACTTCTCGGATCGTTTCATCTTAACCACAAACAAGTAATTAGGATTACCTCTTGAAGCGTGGTTGCGATCGAGTCTCTAAACGAAGAGACCTCCTGTCTCATGTCCGATCCGACGGAGGAGACGCTTGCGAGCGCGGGGATGAACCGCGTGCTTCTCGCAATCCATGTTGATGATTCAAGCGGCGGATCTCCTGATCTCGAACACAAGATCCGACGTCTTCTTGACAAGCGAGGCGCACCGAAGGAGACAGAGATCCACGAGCACAAGAACGGGCAGCATAACGACGATGCCGCGACGAAGGAGAACCTCTATTAGGTCATCCATGGTGGACGGCCACATGAGAGGGAGAGAGAGGGCTGTCGAGTAGAGAGAAAGAGGGAGAGATGCTTCTCAAGCATTGTGTGTAAAATAGAGAGCATGGCATGCCTCTCTATTTATAGGGTTTTGGGATCCATGGATCTCAATCCATGTGACATATAAAATCAATGGATGAGATTGATTTATGTCAATCCAATGGTCAAGATTGTTGTTGGAAAAAACCAACAACTTGTGATTTAATTTTGATAAAATATATTTGATAAATCAAATAAATATTAATACCAAATTAAATCAATCAAATAAGGAGAGAGAATATAAATGAGAGATCTTTCCCCATAAAGAAGAGGGGACGGCCACCAATTCCCCAAGGGAATTGGGTGCCGCCCCTTCTATTCCTAATGGGGAGTGCAATCTCATGGATTCCATGAGATTGCACATCTCCTTGATTTTCTCTCTACTTATTTCCAACAACTATTTGTTGGGATTTTATTCTTCAAAAATAATTCACAATTGTATTTGAGAATATTGCAATCTTGCCATGAAAAAATTGTGAATCATATTCACAACCCAAAACAACATATAATTTACATTGTCAATTAATTACACAATGTGTATCCAATACACATAATAATTAATCAACACATATAAATTATAATTAGCTCTCTCTAATACATTATAAATCACATTTATAATATATTATGAATAATTGGATATTACTATCCACATTATTCTTATCCATAATAATTAAATCACATTTAATTATATTGGATAACTTATTCTCATGTGCTCAAATAATATGAATCATATTCACATTATTTACATCTTTGATAATCAAATCACATTTAATTATCTAAGATAACTCTCCTTATAATATGAATCAAATTCATATTATTCATGATAATTAAATCACATTTAATTATCCATTTTCTCAATGCTCGGATACATATATCAACAATAGAATTATCCATGATCTCTTTCAAGGATAATGCGCTTTCTCCACGAATACTTGGAGATAAGGACAGGGCGATTGTATTGTTCCACGTATAGTGACATGGACATTGAGATCACATCTCAAATCCAGATCTCGAGCCTCCCATAGATGCTTGATTAAATCAAGATCGCAAATCTAATCTTCTCATTGAATCTGAATCACATTCAGATCAATGTCCAACATTTGAACTAAGATCAGATTACTTCTCTACTGAGAGGAGTCACTAAAATCCAGACCCGTTTCATCACTCCCTAGGAATGGAAGCGTCATGGTTATACAATCGTTTATGATCACATCACCCTCAGGTATTCCCAATACCAATACATCCTGCATACTGGAAGACTCAGAATAAACCCGAAGTATTAGATCAACTTTACACTGTCTACTTCAGGGTTCTATCAGTAAGTTTCTCATTTGATCAATGGAAGTCAGTATCGATCATATACTTTCCAAAAGCATATATCATACCTAGGTCTTGATCATATACTTTCCAAAAGTTTATATCAAACCTACAAATTCAGTCAAGCTTCCAAAGCGAGACGACCATGCGCATGGAATTTGATTCTTCCCAATATCTTGTGAGTGTGCTCATGTCTTCCGGTTCAGTAACTGAACCTGTATGATCCCTTTGAGAGATCGTATTACTCATATGCCCTTATATGCACACCAGCGCGCCGGTGTATAGACCTTTATTAGGTCATCAACCTATTGGTCTGCCAAATGTACATACTCAGACATATAGTAACACATCTGTCTCTGGTCAGAGGATGTGTGCCTATATCATGACAACATATGATATAGGACTTTGGTTATCTCGATCTCGTTAAGTCAACTCTTTGACCTAACTCATCTGACACCTCCGAATCTCTATTCCTATGTAGAGGACCTGCATCAAGAGGTCGGTCAGATATCAGCCTAACTGAGATAGGATTTCCATCTCCTACTCAGGCTGGAGATCATCTCTTAACAATCATTTGATGGTGCTTGATGCGTCCTCAATCTAACTCATTAGATATTCATCCAAGCACCAGCCTCTATGATTAAATAATTGAATCAATAGCTATATGATCATCAAGATGGCCATGGTACATAACTCTAATTGTACTAAGGGACCTATTATGCAAATCATGTACTCTTTATTTCAGATTAAGGAGTGAATTGCAATAACATTTATTGCATAATGGATCGTCGTGGGCTCCCATGTCTAACAAACTACAAATTCAGTCAAGCTTCCAAAGCGAGACGACCGTGCATGGAATTTGATTCTTCCCAATTTCTCATGAGTGAGCTCATGTCTTCCGATTCGATAACTGAACCTGTATGATCCCTTTGAGAGATCGTATTACTCATATGCCCTTGCATGCACACCAGCACGCCGGTTTATAGACCTTGATTAGGTCATCAACCTATTGGTCTGCCAAATGTACATACTCAGATATATAGTAACACATCTGTCTCCGGTCAGAGGATGCGTGCCTATATCATGACAACATATGATATAGGACTTTGGTTATCTCGATCTCATTAAGTCAACTCTTTGACCTAACTAATTTGACACCTCCGAATCTCTATTCCTATGCAGAGGACCTGCATCAAGAGGTCGGTCAGATATCAGCCTAACTGAGAAAGGACTGCCATCTCCTACTCAGGCTGGAGATCATCTCTTAACAATCATTTTATGGTGCTTGATGAGTCCTCAATCTAACTCTTTAGATGTTCATCCAAGCACCAGCCTCTATGATTCAATATTTGAATCAACAACTGTATGATCATCAAGATGGCCATGGTACATAACCCTAATTGTACTGAGGGATCTATTATGCAAATTATGTATTCTTCATTTCAGATTAGGGAATGATATTTGCAATAACATTTATTGCATAATGGCTCACCGTGGGCTCGCATGTCCAACAATCTCCCACTAGCCGAAAGAGCCATTAATGTGCTAATTATTTAAACCCACACTCATGTGACAATCATATGCTATTTAGAAAATAGCTAGGTAAGCTGATCAGTCACTCTGTTCCCAAGAGACCATGCCAAGTCCTTTTATGGCACTTGCATACCTCCTAGTGATAGCGTTCACATCAAATACGAATGTTGCATCTTATGCAACCAATACTCAATACAACCAAAGTAGTTATAGTGTCCTTGATACTACTGCTCAAAAATTATTATAACCAGTATTACCATAATCTTTATCAGAATACCCTTATTCCTGGAGATCTCTATCTCCTAAGGTATTCGTAGTTAAGACCTTTTAGATCACTATCTATAAAGTCTTAATTTCTTGAAGATAAGACTTTGAGATCACTATCTCAAAAGTTTTGCCTTCTATGAAGATATCATTATTACTGTAATCAAGTGTTTTATCACCATAGTATGATCAGCAACAGTTTACTACTCCCACTGCATGGTAGACATTTGGCTTTTGTACACATCTAGTATACACCAGGCTTCTTGGAACTGATGCACAAGGGCAAGCAGTTTGCATTCACATCCTCAACTCGTTGAGGTGCTATCCCTTTAGATAGGTCAGTACCATATCTTTGAGGAAAAGAAGCCTTTCTTGGAATTTTCCAGGAAATGGAAAATGTCCAAGGTGTACTATTAGTGTGACTGTCCCAATACCCTCTTCTCTTTGCTTCTGAACAACTTCAGAACTAAGATCTAAGAGGTATCCTTGAGATCATATCTCGAGGTATTGAACAACCAGATTATAAAACACTTATTATTATCATTCTTATATCATTCTAAATGATTAGAATATTATCTACATTTAGCATGATGAACATAATGGCACTCCCACAAAGCTTCACATGGTTCATCAAGATTTTATTAGAAATCATAACATTTATAATTTCATAAAATCTTATGTTCCAACTACTAGAAGCTTATTTGAGTCCAAAGATGGAGTTCTTTAGCTTGCATATCTTGCTTTCCTCAACCATGAAGCCCTGGGGATATTTCATATGAATATCCTCAGAGAGGTATTCATAAATGCAATCTTGACTCACATCATGAAGATGTCATAGTCAAGTTGTGTAGCTGTAGTTAGCAATATTCTGATGGGTTAAAGCAAGGTCACTGGAGAGCAAGTCTCATCGCAAGCGATGTCTTCTCTTCGGTGTGTAGCTCATGGCTATAATCCGTGCTTGAAGGTCTCTACTTTCTCATCAGGTTCCCTCTTTCTCTTGAAGATCCATTTACACCTTAATGGGTCTGACCCTTATAGGTGGATCCTCGAGGGTCCACATACAACACTTGTATATGAAGTCTACATTAGACTTTTATTGTTAACATCCATCTTTCCATGTCATGATCCTCAGGAGCTTCATCACATGAAGTCAGATCATTGTCAGATTCAACTGACACATGGAATCCATCTTAAAACTTATACGAAGAGGTATTAGGTTGGCGTCAAATATTCCACCCCCAAAAACAATATTTGGATTGGGCTTATCTTTAATTGTCCTTTTTAGTTTCTAATTTTAGGAGCCTCATTATCTTCTCAAGATTAAATGAATTCTTTTACTTCATTTTCATCTTAATTCTCAAGAGAGTCATCCTCTAGGAATCACATTCTCAGAGATGAGATCCTTTAAGAATCTCAAGGTCATAAAGTAGGTATCCAATACCATCATTTATTTTCTTAATGAAGTAGCACTCTCCGGTGCCAGATTCCAGCTTAATCACATGGAACCTTATTAAGGATATATATAATGTAGTCTCTACCAGATATATATATATACCTGGAAACTAAGAGATAATTATGCTAAGATTAATCATTGATCAAATCATGTCACACATGATTAATTGTATCTCCCTACAACTCTATTGAGTTAAGGTTCATTAGGAGGATTGAGATAGGAATGATATTCACATCTCCATAAGGTATTCCTTGAATTCATCTAATTGGTACAAACTACCTTGGTTAGATCAAATTCATTTTATCTTCCTTTAAACTTTGGTTCTAAACCAAAATTGTGAAATCTTTGAACATTTCAAAGGTTTCTTAGGTGAAGAGATGAAATCTCATATCATACATAATCATCAATAGATATCACATATATATAATATTTACTATGATATAGATGATTCACATACATCAATATGTATGAGATCTTGAATACCTTGACATCTTTCACCATTCCAAGGAAGGGTGTATTGGACATTTCTACTTTTGAATACAATATTCACAAGTATGTAAGATTTGAACATTTGGACAATCTAAAGTTTAATCTCTTATCAGTCTATTGATCACATCAACAGATAAATGTCCAAGACTTGATGCCAGATCATTATCAAATGATCTTCATTCTCCTATTGATCTTTAAAGGTTCAATTTTCAGCATTAGAAATCTTAATGAATCATTCATTAATTTTCTAATTTAGTGGAGTCCACTAGATGCTAGATTACTATCTGAAATATCCCCATCATAACTCTTTATGATAGGTCTATTCCAAAATTCATGCTTATTCCCAACATTTAGAAATAAACTATGAGTGCATTCTAATATCCAAGTCACATAGACATTCTCTAAGACTAAGGGCTCCCACTGAAAATATGAAGTCTATTGATCCAATGGAAATTGTTGCAACAATTACATCACTTCCAACATGGATGGCCATTAAACTTTAAGATCAAATTTCTAATATTCTAATACATATGCAACCAATTGCAAGTGTCATTAGAAGATTGAGATACAATTATTAGACTTTATCTTATCAAATAAGTAAGTCAATTTCAATGATTATATGTATATTATTCTGATGTACTATCCGATTCCTTCTCTAAGGATTCTAGATAGATTTGATAGTCATACTATCAACACATCAACTTATTGCAGTATTGGCATTCTTCCAACTCTTTAGATGTCATATGGAAGTCACAGAAGTACAATCAACTCTTTGACTATACTTCTTACTTGGGTCCAACCCATGCTTCCACTGCGCTCCCTTTATCTATAAGCAACCATTGCTCAAGACAAAGGATCTCTTATGTTAAAATCAAAAAATTTCAATATAAGAGTATTTCAACATTAATAAATGCTTCATTCAATTCACACAATATGAATATTATGAAGCTTCATGAATGACTAGAGTATAGATAGTAGAATGATGACACTCATCGTATCTGCATCCATTTAAACCCTTAAAACATAGGTTCAGGTAGGTACTCAAACAATTTGAATACATCATCTCCTATAGAGGCACCACTCTGCATAATGCAGAGAACCATGTCATTCACGATTATATGTCGAGAGCACATATGTATGCCAGAACATCTTCTTAGATTTTTAGAAGGATTATTTGATAATTATGATCATTACCGTCATGTCACTTCAAAAGTACATTTGATGAGATCAAGACTTATAGAGATATACAAAACCTAGGGTTTTAGTCCTATTGTCTATTTAATTATCATTCCTCATTATTATGAGGAAGCTTGCACATTGCAATCACATACATTATGTGTCCAATTGCAAGTACAATATCTGGATCATAGGTCCAATCCATGATAGTCTACTGGTTATTATTGAGTATAACATTGAGTGGGATTAAAGAAGGATTATCTGAAATAAGAAATTTGCATAAACATATATAAATATATAATTTACTTTGATTTAGGAATTTTTATATCAAAGTTGTCTTGCCATGTCAACAATGAAAGTTCATTCCCTTAATCACTTTCAATGTAAGAGATATAGTTACCATTATATCTCAAGTAAGATCTGGGATCTCCTTCCTTATCTTTGTTACATCCCAATGATATGACAACTTGTAACTCGGATAAAAAGAAGCGGGAACACATTTCGCCTTGTAAGTCCAACTTGCATCTCCCAATTCGATCTTTAACACCCGAGCCCACTACCCCTAAGGTAATGTTGACCCGTTGTTAATTGAACCAACCTCAACAGGAATACAACTCGCTATGCGCAATGCAATATCGCCCCAATAATATGAGGACCCGATATTGGGGTCACTACGCATATGTCCTTACTCTTTCGAGAAGCGATGAGCCAGATCCAAATGGATCATACGCAGGAGCTGTCACTTCGGACATATATCTCCTACATACAATATCTGGCGACGGAACCCTTCGCCTTGACATGAGACCATGGATGTCACTTATGTGATCCTCCATGTCATATTCAAATTCTAATAAGTTATCACGAATCATATTCACATAATTAATTCTTCCAAGAAAAATAACACATCTATTATAATAGAGTGTTTTTAATTGGATATAATTAACGTAATCACATTAAATTAATTATCAATCCAATTCATTCAGTAAACTTGATTTTACTTGAATATATGGTATTATCTCAAAGTACGTATTAATTCGAATTTTAATAATTAGAAAATACATCATGATCTCTCAGGAATCATTCGTTCCCTACCCGCTGTCATGTCCAGTACCGACGGGAGTGGGATAGACCGCAACTGGTGCGACCCACTACCCCAGCGATCAATGACTAGACACCATATCCACCTCGGGAAAAAATAATGCTGAGTCAATCACTTTGTACTTGAGATGATCATCGGTTCTTCAACCAAAATTATACCATATAGTAATAATCAAAACATTTTTGATTATAAGGAAATTTGCTAGACAAATTCTCAATCCTATTCAAGTAAGGAGTTTGATGATTGTGTTTCCAATTATGATCTTGATCAAATATAATCAATTTATTGGTTGAGGCCAAGTCAATTAAGGAAATAATCATAATTCAATATTTCTCAAATATTTTCCATAATTATTTCATAAAATTAACAATTAATTTCACTAATTAACAATCACATGGTTCTTGATTAGTACTGTAATTTCAGCAGTGACCCCTACTTACTAAAATTAACATATCTCAATCAATTTAAATCCAAATTAGACAAAATCAATTTTCAATGATTGTTAATTTGATTTAGGATAAAATCTAAGTGATATTCCATGCATTTCGAGGCGGATCAAAACAGTAATTAACTCATTAATTAGTTAAAATTCGCAGTTCCCGCAACAGTGAATACATGTTCATTAAAATAACCATATCTCGAGCAAACGGAATCCAAATTATGTAAACTCAGATCCTATGGTTTCCTTATTTAATGTGGAACAAAATCCAAGTTATTTTCGTGTTTAAACAATTTAAACAGGGGCTAAAATAATCATAAACAGAGTTGCAAAAATGAAATGCGATAAAACTTTCGCAACCCTAACGAACCCAAGTCGCCTTCGGTTTTATGGATCGAATCCAAAACCTTTGACCTAAGGCTCTGATACCACTTGAAGGATATGGGATAACCTCAAGCGCATCACGGAAGCATGAGCATCGTATCGAATACGATGAAGAATGACTAGTCGGACTAGTTGTTCTATGCAGCGGAAATTAAAACTTTTTTCATGTGATGAAACCACATGATCTAAGAACACTTTTCGGATCGTTTCATCTAAACTACAAACAAGTATTAGGGTTACCTCTTGAAGCGTGGTTGTGATCGAGTCTCTAAGCAAAGAGACCTCCTGTCTCAAGTCCGATCCGACAGAGGAGAAGCTTGCGAGCGCGGGGATGAATCGCGTGCTTCTCGCAATCCATGTTGATGATCCAAGCGGCAGATCTCTTGATATCAACACACGAGATCCGACATCTTCTTCACGAGCGAGGCGCACCAAAGGAGATGGAGATCCACGAGCAAACGATCGGGCAACATAATGACGATGCTGCTGCGATGGAGACTCTCTCTAGGGCATCCATGGTGGACGACCATGAGAGAAGAAGAGAGAGGACGTGTGGGAAGAGAAGAGAGAAAGGGAGAGAGACGTGCTTCAAAAGCATAACACTAGGGAGCATGGTATGCCTCTCTATTTATAGAATTTTGGGATCCATGAATCTTAATCCATGGGTTATATAAAATCAATAGATGAGATTGATTTATATTCAATTCAATGGTCAAGATTGTTGTTGGTAAAAAAACAACAACTAATAAACTAATTTGAATCAAATATATTTGACATATCAAATATGATTCAATCCTAAATTAGATCTAGCAATTAAGGAGAAATTATCATGGAGATTACTCCCCATAAGGAAGGGGGGACGGCTACCACATTCCTTGTGGGAATGTGTAGCCATCCACCATGTCCTCATGGTGGAGGCAATCTCATGTGATCTCATGAGATTGCATATCTCCACGAATCTCTCCCATAATTTCCAACAACTTTTGTTGTGTTTTATTCTTCAAAAATAATTCACAATTAATTTTTAGAATATTGCAATCTTGCCATTGGAAATTTGTGAATCACATTCACAACCCAAAACAAAATATAATTTACATTTTCAATTAATTACACAATGTGTATCCAATACACATCAATAAGTAATCAACAAATATAAATTATATTAGCTCTCTCTAGTACATTATAAATCACATTTATAATATATTATGAATAATATAGATAATGCTATCCACATTATTCATATCCTTGATAATTAAATCACATTTAATCATCTTGGATCTCCATTCTCACGTGTCCAAATAATATGAATCACATTCACATTATTCACATCTTTGATCAAATCATATTTAATTATCTTAGATAAATCACTTTATAATATAAATCAAATTCATATTATTTATGATAATTAAATTACATTTAATTATCTATTTTCTCGATGCTCGGATAATTATATCAACAATGAAATTATCCTGAACTATTTCAAGGATAATGCGCTTTCTCCGTGAATACATGGAGATAAGGACATGGCGATTGTATTGTTCCATATATAGTGACTTGGGTATTGAGATTACATCTCAAATCCAGATCTCGGGCCGCTCATAGATGCTTGATTAAATCAAGACCGTAAATCTAATCTTCTCATTACATCCGAATCACATTCAGATCAATGTCCAACATTTGGACCAAGATTAGATTACTTCTCTACTGAGAGGAGTCACTAAAATCCGGACCTATTTCATCACTCCCTATGAATAGAAACGTCATGGTTATACAACCATTTATGATTACATCACCCTATGGTATTCCCAATACCTGTACATCCTGCATGCTGGAAGACTCAGAATAAACCAGAAGTATAAGATCAATTTTACACTGTCTACTTCAGAGTTTTATCATTAAGTTTCTCATTCGATCATTGGTAGTCGGTATTGATCGTATAATTTCCAAAAGCATATATCATACCTAGGTCTTGATCATATACTTTTCGAAAGTATATATCAAACCTACAAATTCAGTCAAGCTTCCAAAGCGAGACAACCATGCACGGAATTTGATTCTTCCCAATATCTCATGAGTGAGCTCATGTCTTCTGGTTCCGTAACTGAACCTGTATGATCCCTTTGAGAGATCGTATTACACATATGCCCTTGCATGCACACCAGCGCACCTGTGTATAGACCTTGATTAGGTCATCAACCTATTGGTCTGCCAAATGTACGAACTCAAACATATAGTAAAACATCTATCTCCGGTCAGAGGATGCGTTCCTATATCATGACAACATACGATATAGGACTTTGGTTATCTCGATCTCGTTAAGTCAACTCTTTGACCTAATTAATCTGACACCTCTGAATCTCTATTCCTATGCAGAGGACCTGCATCAAGAGGTCGGTCAGATATCATCCTAACTGAGAAAGGATTGCCATCTCCTACTCAGGCTGGAGATCATCTCTTAACAATCATTTGATGGTGCTTGATGAGTCCTTAACCTAACTCTTTAGATGTTCATCCAAGCACCAGCCTCTATGATTCAATATTTGAATCAACAGCTGTATGATCATCAAGATGGCCATAGTACATAACCCTAATTGTACTGAGGGATCTATTATGTAAATTATATATTCTTCATTTCAGATTAGGGAATGATATTTGCAATAACATTTATTGCATGATGACTCGCCGTGGGCTCGCATGTCCAACAGGAGGAGACCTGACTCCTCGATCTGAGAAAGATCGAGAGGATCTGGAAGGGAAAATGCATGTAGAAATGGAAGGGGAAGAAGATGAGGCATTCAGGATAGTCGTAAACAAACACAGTGAACGATGGCCAGAGCCTAGAGATCTGACAAACTAAAATTTTTGGGATTTTTATAAAACTAAGCAAAATCGACTGAAATAAAAAACTAGGCTACACTAGGAATTAAAAGTGAAACGAAAAAGCTAAAATAACATCTTGTACATGGGCTAGGACCTAGGAGCAGATGGCCTGGTGGAGCTTGACCGTCAGTGGGTCTGGATCACGATGCTCTGCCTCCTTTGCTGCACCTCAAGTCTAAGGAACTCACCTCATGTCACCAAGGAGTCTCCAACTAACGGATCAAGGGGTTATGGTGGTGTAAAATCAGATCAAACTTGAAATGGGGGTTGAAGATGAATCTTTATAACCATGAGGAAGGGCTGACTTTGATCTAGGATAGCTTCCAGATCGATGATGGTAGGTGGAGGCTAATGTTAGGAGTGTGGGACCATGATCTGAAGAAAAAGTTTTGTGTTGAGCTCGAGGCGATCCGAATCGTGGAGGAGGCATGAGAAATTAGAGAAGGAAGGGAAACAAACATGTACAATGTGTCTAGGACCATATAGTGAGTATTGACCAGGGGCAAACACTCTATTGCAAGTGATTGGTCCATGTGGACCACAAAATACAAAAGAGATATAAAAATAGAAGAAAATTCAAAAATAAAATAATAAATGATTTTATTTTAAAAACTTAAAACATGAATTTTTTTTTCAAAATGATTTTTATTTATTTTTACAACCTTATTTAATATAGTCCATTATTATATACTATTATTTATAAGTATATACATATATATTATATATTTATATTTTGTTTTATTATTTTATACATAATACGATATTTACATAATTCATATATTCACAGCATTATTTAATGCATATTTACATATTTTATTAGCACTTTTTGTTTTATTTATATGTATAAATAAATATATTTATTAATAAGTGATGAATATACATTTCATCATTTTTATTAATTTATTTTAGCTAAAAACCCCTTATAAAACATCTGTATATAATACTAACTCCATATTCTTACTAACTTGCATCTGTATGTAAATATTGTACATATATTGTTATTTTAACCTAAAATAAATAAATAAAATATAAAGAAAATATTAAAAAAGAAGAAGAAGACTGCATATATGTAATAGATACATGCTGACTCAAATCTTGAGAGAATGTCAAGACTTGACTTGATCGATCGGGAATAAAGTAGGAGGAGATAGGGTCCTTAATCAGAAAATAAAAAAAAACGTATTGTAAATATTTTTCTATGTATATTTGTATACTTACACTATTTTATTTTGTACAAAATTTGCCCTCAAATCAAATAATTTCAAAACAAAAGTTTTAAAAAAATGTTCCCTAAATAATAAAAATAATTGTAAAATAAAATCATGTAAAGAATAAAAGCAATCACACTTGGAAAAAGCTGTAAATCAATAATTGAAAGACCAATTTCGGCTCCATATGAACTCGAATTAAATCAAACTCACTTCCATTGTATTCTAATTTAAATTATCTTTAAAATGGTTGTGATTTCATGATTTTTGGAATTACGGATGAAAAATCGATTTTCTAGGGTGGTTTGTGAAATTTTACCATTTTTATTGTATTTATTTTTTATTTATTTTATTTTTGTACATATTATATTTTTAATAATTGTAAATATTGTTTACTGTAGTTTAAAGTAATTAAAACATTTTAATAAAAAAAATTATATAAATTTATTTCCTTATTTGTACCTTTGTATAATGTGCATTATGTATATACGATATGTATAAAATTAACCTCCTATATACAAACCACAAAAAAATATTATCTAATATTAATTAATTAAATTAATATAATTACATATTTTTGATTGATTTATTATTTATTCATTTATTTGATTTGAAAACATGCCATGTGCATAAGATTAGATTTTATACCTTAAACAACCACCATTAAGGTGGCTAACTAATTTTGTAAATTAATTATTTTATTTAACTACGAATTTCATTTTTAATTAATTAATTAATTAATTAATTAATTTATTTTATTTATTTAATTAACCAATAAATACCTTTCTTTTTTTGTATTTTTTTCCTTTCTGATTTTTCTTCTCCTTTTTATTGAGCTCCTCCTTCCTCATTTCCTCTTGATCAATCCTTTGGGAGAGGAGCCTATTCTCTAAGAGCATTCTTGTCATGGAGAGGTGCATAGCCTTCGAGCTGCTTGGTGACTGTAAGATCTCTTTAAGATGTTATAATCACATGCAATTTCGTATCTAAGCCCATGGATTTAAGCCTAACTTAATGGAGTATTAATCAATATATGAATCTACCGAAGAAAACCCAAGAAAGATCAATAAATACATGTCTAACTTGGATTAAAAAGAAAGCAACCAAATCTGGACACCAAGTAAAACCGTCCACTCTAAGCCCCATTTTCTCAAATTTTTACAACCAAAATCCCCAAAACAAACACTTGGTCTTAGATCTGGAATATAGGTGGTAAAAACTCTACAAATGGCAGCAAGAGAAAGGTTTAATTTGTACCTCAAATCAAGCTTTCAAAAGCTTGAAGAAGAACTCTCCATGAAAATGTTGGGCTGTCCACACCTTGAGCTTCAAGCTTGGATTCCTCCTCTTCTTTGGCCCTTGATCTTACATGCAATGTAAGATCCAAGATCCTCTCCATCCCAGCTTTGATTTGAGCCCAAGAACTCAAATTTTGGTGGAGAAATGAGGGAGAAAACTAAAAAAGAAGATGAAGATCCATGGATTTTTCAGCCATGGAGAAAAGAGCTCCAAGATTTCAAGAGGAAGAAGATGAAGTGGGAGGAAGGGGTGACGCCTATGGGAGGTTATATCCTTGGGAAAATTACAACATAAACCCCACCAACTCCTCCTAATTGCAACCAAGGCCCACCCATGAATAGTAATCACATTACTAATCATACTTAGCCACTTAATCACCTCTAGCTACAATTATCACAATTAGCCACTAATGGCATCTCTAATTTCCATCAAGCTCACTAATGATTCACCATCTTGGCTTAATTAGTCATTAGGATTTAAGGATGTTACAATCATAGAAACCTCAAAGAGAGTCTCGTCCTCGAGACTCTACTTCTATGTCGGGTTTGTCGGTCTGCCATAAAAACCTCAAAAGGTTTTTAACCCATAAAAACCTCAAAGAAGGTTTTTACCCAGAAAGTGAAATGATTTGCCATACAGAGAACTGATAAACTAAACTGCGAAAGTACCTGAGAAGAGTCGCGGTTATCTCTCTCGCATAGCTGCTTCGGTCTCCCATGTCTCCTCCTCAACACCCTGTCGGTGCCATAGGATCTTGACCAAGGGAATCTCCTTGTTCCGAAGCCTCCTGACAGCAAAATCAAGTATCTGCACTGGCTCCTCCTCGTATGTCAACTCTGGCTCTATGTCAAGGCTCTCATAGCTGATGATGTGCCGAGGATCGTGCACGTACTACCTCAAGTTCGACACATGGAATATGTCGTGTATAGCCGCCAAACGTGGGGGAAGTGCCAGTCTGTACGCCACCTTCCCGACACGTGAATGTATCTCAAATGGCCCAACAAAACGTGGCGCCAGCTTGCCACGAACTCCGAACCATTGTATCCCCTTCATGGGCGATACACGTAGGAACACAAAATCCCCAACCTGAAAGTGTCGGCGTCGTCGATATGCATAGCTCTTCTGAAGACTCTGTGCCATCAAGAGCTTCCTCCGTACCAAGTCAACAACCCTCGCAATCTCCTCCAAAAGATCCACGGTATACAACGCATGATCGCTTGCCTCGCGCCAACTGATTGGCGTAAGGCATCTCCGCCCGTAAATAGCCTCGAATGGCGCCATGCCGATGCTCGAATGATGGCTGTTGTTATAAGTGAATTCAACAAGAGGTAAATGATCCTTCCAGGATCCCTTCCACTCTAGAGAACAAGCGCGTAAAAGATCCTCCAAGGTCTGTATCGTACGCTCGCTCTCTCTATCCGTATGAGGGTGATACGCTGAACTCATCTTCAGCTCGGTCTGTAAAGCTGACATGAACTGCTGCCCGTAATGGGAAGTGAACCTCGAGTCTCTGTTAGACACTACCTCTCGGGGTATGCCATGTAACCTCACAATGTGCTGTATGTACAATCTGGCCAGCTGAGAAGGTGAATAAGTCATGCTAACAGGTATAAAATGGGCTGACTTCGTCAACCTATCAACAATGACCCAAATGGAATCATGGCCTCCTGGTGTCCTTGGTAATCCTGTAACAAAGTCCACTGAAATGCTCTCCCACTTCCACTCAGGAATGGGGAGAGGCTGCAGTAATCCAGGTGGTCGTCTATGCTCTGCCTTCACCATCTGGCAAGTCAAACACCTGCTGACATGCCCAGCTACGTCCCTCTTCATCCCATCCCACCAGAAATGTCGGCGAAGATCGTGGTACATCTTCGTACTGCCGGGATGAATGGAAAGATGCGAACAATGCGCCTCGTCAAGTATGTCTCTTCGTAGCTGCTCATCGTTGGGAACCACTACCCGACCTGCCTTCCACAGAATAGACTCTGCAACAACAAAATCGTCAAACTCGTCCTTCACTGCCCGCATGTATCTGTCGCGAATCCACGGGTCTGTCTGCTGATCTGACACTATATGGTCCCAAAGTCTGCTGTACCTAGGAGGTACGGATATGGGAGAAGACGCACTGTCCTGCAGATGCCAATCCGTCAGTGCTACAAGTAAGTCCCAAGTGTATAGCCAATTCATCGTACCCTCCGTGTGCACTCTCCTGCTGAGGGCGTCTGCAACCACGTTTCCCTTACCAGGATGGTAAGAGATCGTGCAATCGTAGTCCTTCAGCAGCTCTAACCATCTGCGATGTCTCATGTTCAGCTCCTTCTGATCAAATATGTACTTCAGACTCTTGTGGTCTGTGAAGAGCTCAAAGTTAACCCCGTACAAGTAGTGACGCCAGGTCTTCAAAGCGAAGACCACTGCCGCCAACTCAAGATCGTGTGTGGGGTAATTCCGCTCATGCGGTCTCAACTGTCTCGAAGCATAGGCAATCACATGCCCCCTCTGCATCAGCACTGCTCCCAAACCATCACATGACGCGTCTGTGTAAACCGCATAGTCCTGTGTAAAATGATTACAAATAGAGATTTACCCTATTCACTTTTTACGAGATCTCGAACTCGATCTCTCTAACTTGAGGTAGTCCTGGTAACTCCTCAGGAAATACGTCGGGATACTCCGACACAACTCTAATGTCCCGAGCCACCGACTCTCTATCTGTAACCTCCTGAACAAAGGCCAGAAAAGTGTCACGTCCCTGATCAACCAGTCGTTGTGCTCTCAGCACTGAAATGTACTCCATCCTGGAGTCCTGCAATGTCCCCTCAAAAGTGAACTCTGTCAAGCCAGGGATCCTGAAGACAACAATCTTCCTGTAACAGTCGACTAAAGCATGATGTGTAGACAACCAATCCATGCCCAAAATCATGTCGAACTCGTCAAGCTGTAGTAGAAGACAGTCCGCAGTCATCTCGTGACCACCTATGGACACTAGTAGCCCTCTAACTATCTCTGAAATCACGAGCAACTGTCCGCCTGGCCCTCGGATGTGAAATGGAGGATCTACGTCCCCTGTGACTCTACCCAATGTGGCTAGAAGCCTCACAGCAAGAAACGAATGGGTAGCACCAGAATCAAACAACACGTGAAAAGGATGGCTCGAAACTGAAACCATACCTTTCATGACCGTGGCCGCGGACTGTGCCTGCTCAGCTGTAACCACGTGAATCTGTCCCTGACGTATAGATCCGGCACTGGATCCTGCTGCCTCTGAGCTGGTCTCTGCTGACCTCTGTACTGGGAGCTCCTTCCGGTAGCTCTCGAACGCGGTGGAGGTGGAGGTGGTGGAGTCTGTAGCTGTGGACACTGGGACCTGATATGTCCCACCTGCTGGCACTGGTAGCACCTGATCACCCTGCTCGGCGTAGAAGATGGACGGCACTCTCTGCGGGTCTCGCGCTCTGTGCTCCAAACCTCTGCGACCCAGATGGTCGCGCTGCCTCAAAACCTCTACTGGCCAATGCTCCACCCAAAGTAGTCGTGGGGGTCGAGCGAACGTTGCAAGAAGAAACCGTCCCTGTCGGACGAAAGCGTCGTGCTGATATCTGCAGCTAGAACTGCCGCCGAATAGGCCCAGACAACCTCTGTGGTACCGGTGGCAGTCTAAAAGTACTCCCAAAACATCTCTCACGGACGTCCTTAATCTGCTCTGCTGCGTCAGTCACCTCAGCAATGGTAGTCAGTCTCAGCCCTACCAACTTCTCCTGAACGTCCTCCCTCATGCCACGAACAAACTTCTCCAGATTCTCCTCTGGAAAAGAAGCTGTAGAAGATGTGTGGCGTGACAACTCGGTGTAGCGCACAAAGTACTCTCGCACTGTCATCCTGCCCTATCTCAGCTCTGCAAACAACCTGCGTTGTGTCTCTCTCCACTTCCCTGAGAAGAAGTGGGCTCTGAAGTGGGTCTCAAAGTCTGTCCAAGTCGGCACACGCCCCATCTCAGACACAGTAGCCTCCCACCAGCGCTCTGCAAACCCAATAAGGGAGAACTCAGCAAAAGGTAACCACGACTCTAGTGGTGCCTGAATCATCCTGAACACCTTCATCACCGTCCTGAGCCACTGCTCAGCCTCGTCAGATGTACCCGTGCCCTGGAACCTGCGTACTCCAGCTCTCTGGTAGGATGTGAAGACATCATGGTGTCTCGGTGCAGTAGGAAGAACAAACCCAGTGACCTCTACTCCTGCTACCGGCCCTTGGCCTGCCTCAGCTCTGTCGGCTCCTGAGCTCCTTATCAGAGCAGATTTACCCCGATACACGCATTCGCATAACTTAATAGCGAGAGTCTTATGATTTCTCATGAAGCCGAATGGGAAATTTTTTTGACATTCAAAAGATTTATGTAACCACAAGTCACCAGAACATTTCATTCATATAAGTATCCAAAGAGGAGAAATAGTACAACTGATTATTTCATAAAGTGTGCTTAACTATGCTATGATCCAATATAGGAAGGATCAGCATGGCACCCCGAGTAGCTCGCGACAGAGACAGGATCAGATACTTGCCCAGCAGACTGAGTGCGCTGAGCGCCAGACTGGGATGGAGCTAAGGATGGAGGAGCTGTCTGACTCCTCATGCCACCCATCCAGGGATGAGTCCGCTAGAGCCGAGCACCTATTCTCTGAGGAGATTCCCCAGCATTCCGAGGCAGATATTCCGAGGGAGTCAAGAGCCGACAGAGCTGAGGCAGGCCAAGGGCCTGTAGCAGGAGTAGAGGTCACTGGGTTTGTTCTTCCTACTGCACTGAGACACCATGATGTCTTCACATCCTTCCAGAGAGCTGGAGTACCCAGGTTCCAGGGCACAGGTACATCTGAAGAGGCTGAGCAGTGGCTCAGGACGGTGACGAAGGTGTTCAGGATGATTCAGGCACCACTAGAGTCATGGTTACCTTTTGTTGAGTTCTCCCTTACTGGGTTTGCAGAGCGCTGGTGGGAGGCTACTGTGTCTGAGATGGGGCGTGTGCCGACTTGGACAGACTTTGAGACCTACTTCAGAGCCCACTTCTTCCCAGGGAAGTGGAGAGAGACACATCGCATGTTGTTTGCAGAGCTGAGACAGGGCAGGATGACAGCGCGAGAGTACTTTGTGCGCTACACCGAGTTGTCACGCCACACATCTTCTGCAGCTGCTTTTCCAGAGGAGAATCTGGAAAAGTTTGTTCGTCGCATGAGGGAGGACGTTCAGGAGAAGTTGGTAGGGCTGAGACTGACTACAATTGCTGAGGTGACTGACGCAGCAGAGCGGATTGAGGATGTCCGTGAGAGACATTTTGGGAGTACTTTTTGACCGCCACCGGTACCACAGAGGTCATCTGGGCCTATTTGGCGGCAGTTCCAGCCACAACGGTCAGCACGATGCTTTCGTCCGACAGGGACGGTTTCTTCTGGCTGTGTTCGCTCGACCCCCATGACTACTTTGGGAGGAGCACTGGCCAGTAGAGGTTTTGAGGCAGCACGACCATCTAGGTCGTAGAGGTTTGGAGCACAGAGCGCGAGACCCGCAGAGAGTGCCGGTCCATCTTCTACGCTGAGCAGGGCAATCAGGTGCTACCAGTGTCAGTAGGTGGGACATATCAGGTCCCAGTGTCCACAGCTACAGACTCTACCACCTCCACCTCCACCACGTTCGAGAGCTACCGGGAGGAGCTCCCAGTACAGAGGTCAGCAGAGACCAGCTTAGAGCGCAGCAGGATCTAGTGCCGGATCTATACGTCAGGGACAAATTCACGCAGTTACAGCTGAGCTGGCATGGTCCGCGGCCACAGTCGTGAAAGGTATGGTTTCAGTTTTGAGCCATCCTTTTCACGTGTTGTTTGATTCTGGTGCTACCCATTCGTTTCTTGCTGTGAGGCTTCTAGCCACATTGGGTAGAGTTACGAAGGATGTAGATCCTCCATTTCATATTCGAGGGCCTGGCGGACAGTTGTTCATGATTTCAGAGATAGTTAGAGGGTTACCAGTGTCCATAGGCGGTCACGAGATGACTGCGGACTGCCTTCTACTACAGCTTGTTGAGTTCGACATGATTTTGGGCATGGATTGGTTGTTCGATTGTTACAGGAAGACTGTTGTCTTCAGGATCCCCGGCTTGACAGAGTTCACTTTTGAGGGGACATTGCAGGACTCTAGGATGGAGTATATTTCAGTGCTGAGAGCACAACGACTGGTTGATCAGAGATGTGCCACTTTTCTGGCCTTTGTTGAGGAGGTTGCAGATAGAGAGCCGATGACTCAAGACATTAGAGTTGTGTCAGAGTATCCCGATGTGTTTCCTGAGGAGTTACCAGGACTACCTCCAGTTAGAGAGATCGAGTTTGAGATCTCGCTACTTCCTGATACGCAGCCGATCTCCATGGCTCCGTATCGCATGGCACCCGCAGAGCTGAGAGAGCTGAAGGTGCAGCTACAGGAGTTGCTTGACTTAGGCTTTGTGAGGCCGAGCACTTCACCTTGGGGCGCTCCTGTACTCTTTGTTCGGAAAAAGGATGGAACCATGCGGTTATGCATTGATTATAGACAGTTGAATAAGAGGACGGTGAAGAACCGTTATCCTCTGCCACACATTGATGATCTATTTGATCAGCTACAGGGATCTTTGGTGTTCTCGAAGATTGACCTCCGCTCGGGTTACCATCAGTTGAGGATTCGGGAGACAGACGTCCCGAAGACAGCCTTTCGGACACGGTATGGCCACTACGAGTTTGTAGTGATGCCATTCGGACTGACGAATGCCCCCGCAGCATTCATGGACATGATGAACAGAGTATTCCATCCTTACTTGGACAAGTTTGTTGTGGTGTTCATAGATGATGTGTTGGTTTACTCGAAGAATGAATGGGACCATGAGAACGACTTGAGAGCAGTGCTTGGTATCTTGAGAGAGCATAGACTGTATGCCAAGTTGAGTAAGTGTGAGTTTTGGCTACCTCAGGTCTCATTCTTGGGACACGTCATCTCAGGAGCAGGAGTCGCAGTGGACCCTGCGAAGATAGATGCTGTGATGTCTTGGGAGCAACCCAAGACAGTGACACAGATCCGTAGTTTTCTTGGGTTGGCAAGCTATTACAGACGCTTTGTCAGCAACTTTTCGCGGATCGTACTACCTTTGACGCGTTTGACGCAGAAGGGGGTACCTTTTGTTAGGGATAGTTCGTGCGAGCAGGCCTTCAGGACACTGAAGGAGAGACTTACTACAGCTCCGATTCTTGCTCTACCGTCAGGTACAGAGGATTTTGCGGTTTACATAGAAGCGTCAGGTGATGGTTTGGGAGCAGTGCTGATGCAGAGGGGGCATGTGATTGCCTATGCTTTGAGACAGTTGAGACCGCATGAGCGGAATTACCCCACACACGATCTTGAGTTGGCGGCAGTGGTCTTCGCTTTGAAGACCTGGCGTCACTACTTGTACGGGGTTAACTTTGAGCTCTTCACAGACCACAAGAGTCTGAAGTACATATTTGATCAGAAGAAGCTGAACATGAGGCAATGCAGATGTTTAGAGCTGCTGAAGGACTACGATTGCACGATCTCTTACCATCCTGGTAAGGGAAACGTGGTTGCAGACGCCCTTAGCAGGACAACGCACACAGAGGGTACGATAAACTGGCTATACACTTGGGACTTACTTGCAGCACTGACGGATTGGCATCCACAGGACAGTGCGTCTTCTCCCATCTCCGTACCTCCTAGGTACAGCAGCCTTTGGGACTGTATAGTGTCAGGTCAGCAGACAGACCCGTGGATTCGCGACAGATACATGCGGGCAGTGAAGGACGAGTTTGACGATTTTGTTGTTGCAGAGTCTTTTCAGTGGAAGGCAGGTCGGGTAGTGGTTCCCAACGATGAGCAGCTACGAAGAGACATACTTGACGAGGTGCATTGTTCGCATCTTTCCATTCATCACGGCAGTACGAAGATGTACCATGATCTTCGCCGACATTTCTGGTGGGACGGGATGAAGAGGGACGTAGCTGGGCATGTCAGCAGGTGTTTGACTTGCCAGATGGTGAAGGCAGAGCATAGACGACCACCTGGATTACTGCAGCCTCTCCCCATTCCTGAGTGGAAGTGGGAGAGCATTTCAATGGACTTTGTTACAGGATTGCCAAGGATACTAGGAGGCAATGATTCCATTTGGGTCATTGTTGATAGGTTGACGAAGTCAGCCCATTTTATACCTGTTAGCATGACTTATACACCTTCTCAGCTGGCCAGATTGTACAAACAAAACATTGTGAGGTTACATGGCATACCTCGAGAGGTAGTGTCTGATAGAGACTCGAGGTTCACTTCCCATTACTGGCAGCAGTTCATGTCAGCTTTAGAGACCGAGCTGAAGATGAGTTCAGCGTATCACCCTTAGACGGACGGACAGAGCGAGCGTACGATACAGACCTTGGAGGATCTTTTACGCGCCTGTTCTCTAGAGTGGAAGGGATCCTGGAAGGATCATTTACCTCTTGTTGAGTTCACTTATAACAACAACCATCATTCGAGCATCGGCATGGTGCCATTCGAGGCTCTTTACGGGCGAAGATGCCTTACGCCAATCAGTTGGCGCGAGGTAGGGATCATGCGTTGTATACCGTGGATCTCTTGGAGGAGACTGCGAGGGTTGTTAAATTGGTAATGAGGAAGCTCTTGACGGCACAGAGTCGCCAGAAGAGCTATGCAGATCGACGACGCCGACACTTGGAGTTTCAAGTTGGAGATTTTGTGTTTCTACGTGTATCGCCCTTGAAGGGGATACAACGATTTGGAGTTCGTGGCAAGCTGGCGCCACGCTTTGTTGGGCCATTCGAGATACTTTCATGTGTTGGGAAAGTTGCATACAGAGTGGCACTTCCCCCACGTTTGGCGGCTATACACGACATATTCCATGTGTCGAACTTGAGGAAGTACGTGCACGATCCTCGGCACATCATCAGCTATGAGAGCCTTGACATAGAGCCAGAGTTGACGTACGAGGAGGAGCCAGTGCAGATACTTGATTTTGCGGTCAGGAGGCTTCGAAACAAGGAGATTCCTTTGGTCAAGATCCTATGGCACCGATAGGGTGTTGAGGAGGCGACATGGGAGACCGAAGCAGCTATGCGCGAGAAATACCCGCGACTCTTCTCACGTACTTTCGCAGTTTAGTTTATCAGTTCTCTGTTTGGCAAATCATTTCACATTCTGGGTAAAAACCTTCTTTGAGGTTTTTATGGGTTAAAAACCTTTTGAGGTTTTTATGGCAGACCAACAAATCCAACTTAGAAGCAGAGTCTCGAGGACGAGACTCTCTTTGAGGTTTTTATGATTGTAACATCCTTAAATACTAATGACTAATTAAACCAAGATGATGAATCATTAGTGAGCTTGATGGAAATTAGAGATGCCATTAGTGGCTAATTGTGATAATTGTAGCTAGAGGTAATTAAGTGGCTAAGTATGATTAGTAATGTGATTACTATTCATGGGTGGGTCTTGGTTGCAATTAGGAGGAGTTGGTGGGGTTTATGTTGCAATTTTCCGAAGGATATAACCTCCCATAGGCGTCACCCCTTCCTCCCACTTCATCTTCTTCCTCTTGAAATCTTGGAGCTCTTTTCTCCATGGCTGAAAAATCCATGGATCTCCATCTTCTTTTTTAGTTTTCTCCCTCCTTTCTCCACCAAAATTCAAGTTCATGGGCTCAAATCAAAGCTGGGAAGGAGAGGATCTTGGATCTTACATTGCATGTAAGATCAAGGGCCAAAGAAGAGGAGGAATCCAAGCTTGAAGCTCAAGGTGTGGACAGCCCAACACTTTCTTGGAGAGTTCTTCTTCAAGCTTTTAAAAGCTTGATTTGAGGTACAAATTTAGCCCTTCTCTTGCTGCCATATGTAGAGTTTTTACCACTCATATCCCAGATCTAAAATAAAGCCTTAGTTTTGGGGTTTTCGTTGCAAAAAAGTTGAGAAAAATAGACTATATGTGCACGGTTTTCATTGTGTCCAGAATCTGTGTGTCCTCCTTTTAATCCAAGTTAGACATGTATTTTGGGATCTTTCTTGGGTTCTCTTGGGTAGAATCATATGTTGGTTAATACTCCATTAAGGTAGACTTAAATCCATGGGGTTAAATACTAAATTGCGTGTGATTATAACATCTTAAAGAGGCTATACAAAGACGGTCATACTAAAATTTTCAGATTGTTGTTGTTAAATGTTGGCCAATAACTTGCATGAATTGGGAGTCTTCTTTAAGTTCCCTTGAGTAGATTTGTTTACTGATTATGATCCCAATAAATTGGTTTATGATTCTTGGTTTTTTAATTTGGAAATTTAGGTGGTTTAGAAATGTTTTGGATGTTGTCATATGCATGTAACTGAATGTGTCCAGATCTGTCCATGAGTTTTAAGTTAGTGTTTTAAGATGCATTTGAGGAGTTTCTTCATGTTTCCTTGAGTGGAATTACTTGTTGATATATACTCTTTCATATTAACCTTTAGTCCATGGAGTTGTTTTAGAAAAAATGAGGAGTTTTGAAGAGTTGTTGACTACCTATATCATACATGTCATTGAATGTCCAGATCTGTCCATGCATTTTAAATTAGAGTTTTAGGATGCATTTGGGGAGTTTATTCATGTTTCCTTGAGTGTAATTACTGGTTAATATATACTCTTTCATATCAACCTTTATCCATGGGTTTGTTTTAGAAAAATGAAGAGTTTTTGAGGAGTTATTGACTACCTATATTATATCTCCACTGAATGTTCAGATTGGAGATGGTTGCCATATGACTAAGAGCATACATGATTTTGACAATATCCTTAGACATCCTTTGGTGGATTTGACTATAGATATTTAGGGAATGTAATACACATGAAATCCATGTATTTGGATTGGTTTTAATGGGGATTTTGAGACAAATTTGGTTGCTGTCCATGAACAAAACTGTGACCAAATTCCATTGTAGAGTGCATGTTTAATCAAAATTTTAGGCATTCTTTAACAAGATTTAAAAACCCCAAGTCCTCATTGATTTCCCTGTATTGAATTAGGAAAATAAATTATGATTTAATCCCATTAAGGAGAAGGATTAAGAGAGGATAAATTGCCTTAAGGTTGCAGCCATATACTTACTGTACACATTGGTCTATGTGTGGAATAGATGCATGTTGGAGCATGTGATATCCTCTAGAAGACCCCCTTTAAATGTTAGACCTTAAAGTAAATTAAACAACTAAATTACATCTTTAAAGTCATGAAGTTGGGTGTGAACTTAAAAGGACTAGATGCCTTGGATTATTATGAAGTATACACACACAATGACAATGTTTTGGGGTGATAAAAAAAGTGAATAGGGTAAATCTTTATTTGTAATCATTTTTAGAGCATGTCTTAGGATAATTGCTACTTATAAAGGTGGGCTTAATTAGGATAATTGCTACTTATAAAGGCGGGCTTAAAACACCTATTATGAAATTTAGAGATTTGGGGATGATCTTAAGGATACATATATATATATATATATATGTAGTTACTATACAGGAAACAAGACTATAGGAACTTGCCATGAAGTAAGTCTTCCTCTAAGGAGTAGCCCGATCCTTGTAGGTTTTTCTGAATCTTTTGGGACGTAGGAAAGAACGAAGTTTCCGGTACGATAGCCAAGATCATAAGATTAATGTTCTTGAGTAGGAAATTAGAGAGAGACTATCGTATCAGGTCTGTATCGCCGACCTTGGATCAATAGAGGTTCTTATAGAACAAGTTCGGGTCTAGGACCGATAACTTGTAGATGTGAAACAAATCAAAGACATAGACGCTTAGGGTGTAATATGAAAATAAAGAAATGGTGATGTCACATATGATCAGTCATGGAGATTGATGCTCTGACTGTGCGAGGGCGCGGTGACCCTCACCTGAGCAGGAGATGAGGTCGCTCAGGCTTGTGTAGCGGACACTGATAGAATGGGTCTAGGATCCCAGTCTTTTTACGTGTTTTCTTCGAGCCGGCTCGATTTTTATGCTTCGTTGGGATCCACGAGTTGTCTAGACCATTCCGCTGACCCGTTGGTTTTTCTTTGAGAGCCTAGGTTGGGGGTTCTCTGTAGTTAGTTACGAGCTCGTCTGGTTTTTACTTAGCTCTTCTCCTCCGGGAGTTGAGCAACGAGAGAGGAAGTCGGGTCCGTCAGGCTTACCTATTCTCTTTCCAGCCTCTAGTGGCGTAGTAGTCGTACTACCACTGCCTTTCCCTTGGACCACACTTCCACTGGGATTGGCGAGAGTAGACGAATCCCTTCGGGGGTTTCCTCACCGCTATAATTATTACTCTTCCACTAGGTTGTGCTCTGGTGATGGGATTGTGATTAAAAGACTTGTGACATTTCACCAATTGCCCAGTTAAGATGAAGTTTCATCAGTAGACATTGATGTCCCATAAATACCTTTCCACTATGTCATGCACTGATGATGGGGTAGTGATCAGTAGACATCAATGTCGCCATTTGTACCTTTCCGCCATGTCGTGCACTGGTGATGGGGTAGTGTGTAGCAGATATTGATGACTTCATTATTACGTTTCCACCATGTCGTGCACTGGTGATGGGTAGTGATATGTGATCTTTAGACTCTTCCGCTATGAGACTAATGACGACAGTACCGTTAGTCGAGACTAACGAGGAGTGAATGTTGAGAGAGAGTTGTGAGTACACGTACACCTTCGGGAGCGAGCTATCTCATGTGTCGACCGAGGATCAATGTGAGTTGAGAGAACAAGCTAGAAGGAGTGTTGGGAACTTAGTTAGGATGCAAGACACCATCGCATGCCTACGGAGGCACCCCAACCCTGAGGCGTACACCATACCTCAGAGTCATAGTGTGAGGCTCAACCTGGACTTTGAAGTCCTACCCGGATATCGAGGTCCTAACCGGACCAAGACCACAGACTTACTTCTAGGCTTGAGTTGTTGTTGGTTAGTTCCATTGACCAAGGGAGACACAATGTGGTAGTGAGCGAGTGTGTTCTGTTAGACTTCTGAAAGCAAGTAAATAATTTAAAAGAATCTATTAACCCACTTTTACTTGCTAGCTTCTTTTGTCCACTATAGTTACCTTACTGTTTTTCTAGCTGTGCTAGTATTTGCTTACTACTTTCCTTAGTAGAACTCTGTAGAATTTGTACTCGACAACTTTGTGACAGATACTTGCTTGTCCTTTTTCTACTATGGCAGGCAAAGGGCCTGAGATCGAGTAGCCGACGTACTTGGGGATGCTGTTGTTCTTTTGGTGCTGACACTTACAGAGCAGGTATATTCTTTTGGAGCTCATTAGACAGTTGTTTGTTGTGTTCTCCTTTGTAGTGTTATTTTTTGGGATACATACATGTATATTGAATGTTGCGAAACTTCAGCATGTATATGAATGAAATGAAAATGAATGGATATGTTGTCGTTTAGTCCTGGTGTACTACTTACTTCCGCTTTTAGTTTTTTTTGTGGTTGCTTGCTTAGCCAAATTTAAACCTTGTGAATGTCATGTTTTAAAAAAAAATCCCCAGGTTTTTAAAAGCATGAGATTAACTTAAGCTTGTTAAGTGTGCAAATGACGTGTTTGACGGGTAACCTAAGGTCCTCGGGAGGACGGTCGTTACAGTGACAGCGAGTTGGTCCTCGTCGAGGCCATCACAACATTCATCTGCTTCCATTCGGTGAGATCCATTTCATTGTATTTCGATCACTTCATTAGATAATTTGAGGATTAATTTACATCTCTAATTTCATCGTCATTTTTTAGTTATCGATCATAGTAGTTAATAAGAATTAATAATCATCCTCAATCAATCATAAAATTTTTCCAATCCAATCCGACCTGAATTTTTCATCTCTCTTTTTCTCGATCTCTCCATGTTCACATTTTATCCCCCACGATCTCTCAACTCCGGTCACGCACGGTGGCCGGAGAATCAGATTCGATTCGTCCATTTCGCTGGATCCCCATTCACATCTTTTTCATATTATTATTATTATTTATTTAAATAAGAAGAGATGATGTAACATGCTTGAGTCCTCCTCTATTTCAAAAAAATACAAAACTATAAAAAAATAAAAAAAATCATATATATTTTTTCTCTAACATTTGTTTTGTAAGGAATTATATATATAGTTTTTTTATCTTACACATTTTTGGAAATAAAATAATAATAATAATAAAATGGTCGACAACTGCGCTTGGAGAGGAGTACCCCTACTACACTTCCATCGGCAGCGCAACCGCCAACCACCACGATACCGCCTAGCCCGTCGCCGAAGAACACAGCCAGTGCGAACTCAGCCGTGTGAGGTCAGCCCGCTGTCGTTGTCCTTCCTCCATCATCAACGTGCTCGTGCGAGGCCGAGCGTCGTCCCCCGCCCGCGGTTGTGGATACCTCCAACCACCACGACACCACCCTCTTCAATTGCGCGAAGGCCACCAACCTGCCTCCATATCGCCCCCTGCCATGAATTCTGAATCGCGGCAGAGCATTCTACTGCCCATAGATCACAGTTCCGCCTCCTTCCTCTACATGAGTCCCTTTGCCACATCCGCCAACCACCGTAAGCACCGACGTGCTTGCGCATGGTGAAGAAGTGTGCTGCGACGGGCCTCCCCTCAAAAAGTAGATAAACCCTAAGGGGAGGGAAATTAAAAAAATTGGGCAAACATCACAAATCCCTCAGGAAGTTCTAATAATTGTAAAGAGACCCTTGCTCTCCAGCAAGTCACGTGCAGCTCCGGCTTTACTCGGGTAAATTGCATTTTCCCTCCTGTTTTTATTTCTTGTTAATTCTCAATGCAAAAACTTTAAATAATTTCAAATAGGTACCTATTTTCTAGACTCTAAATTGCATGTGTTTCTTGTTGAAATAAATATTTTTGTTGCTCAATAAATTCCCAAAAATCATGCTATGCTCCTGATGTGTGTGTCTTTCTAGCATAAATTTTTCATTGCATTTTGGTTGCATTTGTTATTATTAAAAAAAATAAAAAACATGTCATTTTTTCCTGTTTGCACCTTGAAAAGTCATAAAAATTCAAAAAATGCTTAAAAAATCCAAAAAAATTAGATTAATTTTTTTCTGTTTTCATTTCTATGTAAATTCATGCATTAATCCTAAAATTTCAAAATATTAAAAATCTTAAAAAATCATATAAAGTTGATGAGAAATCCGAAAATGTGATTTTAGTTTCTGTTTATAGATAATTTCCTCTAATTTTTCATGAAAATAGTTTTAATATTTTTTGATTTCATTTCATATTTTTAAATTGCGAAAAAGTTTTATATGCTCACTGTTTGCATTTTTCCTTACTTTTATTCATTTTAATAATCCTAAAAAAATGTAAAAATCTCTAAAAAATAATAAAAATAGTAATAAATTCATAAAAATACAAAAAAGATTTTATTTGGACATTTTTTTAGCATTTTTAATATATTTGAAAATTCCAAAAAAAATATTCATTCTTGATTATGTATCTAGCTTGTTTGAAATTAATTATTTTTGAAAATTAAAAATTGCAATAATTAAAAAATCATTAAAAATTTGAAAAATCAGATAATAGAAAATAGAAATAAAAAAATAAAAAATAAAAAAGACAAAAAAATCAAAATAAAAACCAAGCATACTGTACATTGAGAAATCCTTTTTCTTTTTTAATTAAATGAATAACCCTCAGGAATAGTAGCCTCCCTGAGTTTGATCCTATTGCTATACAGGTTAATTAAATAGCAAAAGTTTCTCTCTCTTCATTATTCTCTTGTAATTAATTTTGTATCTTGAGAAGAAAATTTTTTTGTTTGTTTGTTACAGGATATTTGGGATGCAACGACCACTGTGCATTTATTTTTATATCTTGATCTAAAAGCCCCAAGAATACCGCTCAACAAAATGGTGTCGTTGCTGGGGAGGCACGATGAGGGTAGTTAGGTTTATCTTTTGACCTGCTATTCTTGGTTGCACATTTTTGTCTATATTTTTTCGATATTTATTCATTGTTTGTATTCACTATATTTAATTTATTCATTTTTGCTCATATTTTCATATACTTGTGTCTCTTACATATTTTATATTTCCTCTTCCTTGCAAGGGCTCGACGAGCGAGGGCAGAGTTCTTAAGAGCACCGGAGCACCCAAGCAAAGTGGAGGTAGCTTGATTCTTCACCGAGCCGTAGGAGAGCGTGAGAGGAGGAGAAGAAGATTTTGAGAGAGACCATCATTTGGAGCATTAGAATAGTGTATATGTAGCATTTATTTCTTTGTTTGAAATCTTGTAAAAGGATACTATAAACCTTGATTGCAGTGTCTATTTTGCCAAGTACCGGTGCACTTGGGGGACCTCACCGGTTTTGTTTTCATCGCTTTTTTATTTGTTTCACATGGATTTCATGAGGCACTTTTTGATTACTTTAATTAGTTTGCTTGAGCCAGGTAATCTATTAGGTCCAAAGCCCTAAGACAAGATTTTCTACACCTAAATAATAGAGCGTAATTTGGACTTAGTCAAATTAACATGTTCTTGCCCACTAATAGATATTACTTTTAGGATGGTTCACGTGCATCATATAGGTTAGTTTTTTTTCTATATTTAATTTCTACGCGGATCATTTTGCATGTAGAGTGCTAGCGACTTGGTATGCATCTCTAACCCCTGCATGCATCATTGTATTTAATCGCGCATTGGCATTTTCGATCTCCTTCCTTATTTTCATTCACATAAGTTATGAAGGAAATTGGACACTCAATAGGCGATTTATTGAAAACATTCAAACCAAGTGATAACTACCAAAAATTAGGACTGCTAATATCACTCGACCCTAAAATAAACGTAAGGAAAAATCATTGTTTTGGGGAGAGTAACCCCCTCCTTGTTTGATTTATCTGCAATGAGAGAGCGACCCACACACTAGAATAGAGTCATGCTTGAACTCTCTTCAGACTACTGGTTTTGTGATAGTTGTTCTCTGGTGAGGATTTCACCGGGTAGCCGATAATCGGTCCGTGATTTCCTTAGCAAAGTGGGCAGATCTGGTAACCGGTAGATGGTCCGCAATCATACTGACTGGGAAAAACTAGTTGTGAGATTGGGACAGTCTCCTGGGAGCATTGGGTTCCTAACAACTTGATTAAATCGCTCTGATAGATTGATTTCTCACCAAACTCTAAAAATTGACAAGTGAATTGATCGAACCTTCACGGTCTTCACATTGTGTTGAGTTTGTGAACATGGGGTTTGTATTGTGTTTGACTACTAGTTCTAGAGATCCTTCTGCACAATTCGTGCCTTCACTCATTTTCACTCTTGCATTGACCTTCGTGTTGTCGCATCTTGTCAACTGATTTCGTAGATGTCGGACCGGAGTATTTCTCATTCGGACTTTGCGAACTCAGTCGACACTCCGACCCATTCACCTTCTATTCAGGGAGACTCACTTTTCGAATATTCCACCTTCTCGACATCACCCTTCACATCATCAATCAACCTACTGTTTGAGATTGGCTCTAATCTTGAACTAGTATTTGAGCCTCCATCATTTTTAAGGACTAATAGAGTGTCAAACAGAGGACGAAGAACTTGGATAAGTCGGATGAGATTACAAAGCACTTGGAGCTTCTTGTGAGTTCGATCAGTGCGGTTCACATTGCGAGTGCAGCAGCCAATACCTCTATCAAGAAGCATACTTCTTCTACCCAGAAAAATAGCGGAGGACTAGCCACAATTCAACATGTCTACTACGTGCAGACACCTGATCATGTCCAACAAGAAGTAACCTACATTCCTGAGCAGCAGTCTCCATCTCCACCTATGATTCAGGAGGTGAACGACATTTGGTTTTATCGTGATTGAAACTAGCGCCATCTGTCAGGGAAAGGCCAGTTGGGTTCACAACAAGGTCAGAGACCCACCCACCAGTTTCAGGGAGGGAGACAACAACAGTACTAGCACCCGTAGTTCCAGCCTCACTATCAATCTCCGCCACAATTCCAAAACTGGACACAAGGCCAATCACAACAGCAGTCTATGTACTTTCCTCATCCCAACCAGCAACAGACTATATATTATGGACAATATCCTCCTCCTCCTCCTCCTCATTATCAGAATCTGTATGGTTACCAACATCCTCCATACTATCAGTCTCAATGATAACCAGTCATTGAGCACCCTGAGGCCCCTTTAGTCAACCCAGCACTGGACGAACTTACATTGCTATTGAAGAACATGAACGAACTGACTCAGCGGATCGATGATCGGACCACCACCAAAACACTGATTCCAGCAAAGGTCGAAGCCAACCCCAACAACTTCAGACGCAAGGAGCAGATAGCCAATTGCCCAACCCACCTGAAACAGGTATGTCCCTTGATTTTACATGTTTATATGATGCCATTTATTTCAGGAGCGGTAGGATATTGCATCCTCCTACGCACCAGTTGGGGTTGGGAGATCGAACTACTGAGAGAGCATCATCTTACATATCATCTCCTTCACCAGCAGTCGAGAGGCCCAATGTAGCAGCACCCAAGTCTGGAGTTTCACTGCCACTTTCATCAGACAGATGTAGATCACCATTAGCAAGGGGGAATATACCAGTTGCGTATTCTTCCTCTTCACCACCAACAACATCCCGTTCTGTTTTAGATTTTGTTTTTCCTCCACCTAGTTTGGACAACACTGTACAGACTGATTCTAGTAGTCCTTTTGTACATGAGGATTCTACTTTGAATAATGGAAATGAACACTTGAATATTTATTCTGATTCTGTGCCATTTCCTTCTGCTCTTAAATCTAAAAAACTTCAAAAAAAACAATACTATCTGTTCATAGAGTGCTTGAGATCTTACAGAACATCTTTTTAATGACGCCACTCCTTAAGACCATGGAATACATGCCTACAGTAAAAAATAGAATGAAAGAGGTATGTACAAAAACGTCAACCAAGGCAGAACAAACGGAAGGAAACATAGAAACACATCTTGACCATGGTCACCTTTCATGTCATCAGTAAGCTCCCGCCTAAAAAGAAATACAAGGGAGCACCTCACATCCATTGCCATATCTTTGATTAGGACTTTGATCATACTCTTCTCAATAGCAGTTCATACATCAATCTCATGCCTTCCTCTTTACTAACTGAATTTCAGTTAGGGCCACTTAAAACAATCAGGATTATTCTTCAGTTTGCTCATAGATCGATTTAGAGGCCAAGAGGCATTTTAGAGGATGCTATTGTAATGGTGCAGGGAATGAAATTCTATGTTGATTTTGTTCTCATGGATATGGACACACCTACACCGTTACTCCATACCCCAATCATGCTAGGTCGACCGTTCCTTCGAATGGCCGAAGCAGTAGTTGATTATGGTACTTGAGAGATCATTTTTCACTCTCAAAGTGACCAAGTAAAAATTAAGACGGTCTCTGATCCTAGATCATCACCGTCACTAGTAGAAGATGATATAGAGGAAGTTTTATCAGAGCCAGATGATTGTGATTTTCTTGTTGAATTCCAAGGGACAGATCTTTTCACTGATTTTATAGATACACAAGAGTCCCTTTCCCAAAATGACTCTATGGAAAGCACAATCAACATGAGTTCCCTTGGTGGTCCAATTGAGCTAGTTGCTAATGGGTAGTTTGAGCTAATTTCTAAGGATCAATCTGAGTTTTTAGAGGCACCTTCTAATATTCCTTTGACATACGTTTCTAAGATTACTGATGATATTCCTCCTTCTGAGAGTTTTGAGGTACAAATATCTAAGCCATTCATTGAATTTCCTGAGTTATGCATATATGAGAGACATCTTTCTGGGATATCTGAACCATTAGTTGATAAGAATGCTAACACCCTGGTGAGCCCCTCCTTTCGGAGCAGAGATCACTCATTGCAGATCTATCAGATGTTCTACTTGTTGAGATGTTAGTAACAAGGGTGGACAATCCACATAGTACATATCACATACCATCTACCAATATAGTAGCATAGGTTATTGTAGAGCTCATTCAGACCCCACCTGAGCTCAAGGTTTTACCATCAACGTTGAAATATGTCTTCCTTGCAGGTCCCCCCAAATGTTTCCGGTCATCCTCAGATCGCAATTGACCGCTGAACAAGAATCTCGTGTGCTAGAGGTTCTTGAGAGAAACCGCAAGGCCATATGATGGAATATCTCAGATCTCTGAGGGATTAACCCAGCTTTGTGCTCGTATCATATCTACCTAGAGGATGACTGTAAAACCTCTCGTGAATGTCAGTTTCGTCTAAATCCAAATCTAAGGGAGGTTGTCATGAAGGAGATCAGACAATGGTGTGATGTTGGATTTATATATCCCATTTCAGATTCCTAGTTGGTTAGACCTTTACATGTGGTCTTGAAGAAATCCGGGATTATGATCGTAAAGAATCACTGTGATGAGGAAATTCTGACCCGGGTACCTGCTTCATGGCGTGTCTATTTAGATTACTGATGCCTAAACTCAGCTACCAAGAAGGATTACTTTCCGCTGCCCTTTATTGATCAGATAATTGAGAGGTTGGCAGGGAAAGAGTTCTTTTGCTTCTTGGAAGGGTACTCGGGATACGACCAAGTTGCTATCATTCTTGAGAATCAGGAGAAAACTACTTTCACTTGTCCGTCTGGCACCTATGGCTTTAAATGGATGCCCTTTCGATTGTGTTACTCCCCCGCTACATTCCAAAGGTGTATGTTGGCATATTTGCCAACATGGTGGGTAGTTTCCTTGAGGTCTTCATGGACAATTTCTCGATCTACGGGGATAGTTTTGACACATGTCTTGCTCATTTAGACCGAGTTCTTCAATGTTATTCTTAGGTAAACCTAGTGATCTTGTTGGAGAAGAGTCACTTTATGGTGACTAATGGGATTGTATAGGGTAATGTCATCTCCAAACATGGTATCGAGGTTCACCCAACTAAGATTGATGTAATTTCCAAGTTAGAGCCATCGTAGAATTTGAAGTAGTTGAGGTCATTTCTGGGACACGTAGGATTCTATAGGCGATTCATAAAGGACTTCAGTAAGATATCCAGACCTTTGACTGAGCTTTTGTGTAAGTAGAATGTGTTTGTTGTTGATGAAAAAGTCCTCCTTGCATTCAATCAGATGAAAGACATGGTTTCCAGTGCTCTTATTTTACAACTACTCGATTGGTCTCTTCCTTTCGAGATCATGACGGATGCCTCAGATTTCGTAGTTGGAGCTATTTTAGGACAAAGAAGGGATGGGATACCATTTTCTATTCACTATGATAGCAAGACTTTGGATGAAGCACAATGAAATTATACAGTTACAGAGAAGGAGATGTTAGCAGCTGTGTTTGGGCTAGAGAAGTTCAGATCTTACCTCATCGGTTCCCACATTATTGTATACACAGATCACACTGCCATAACATACTTGTAGGCAAGAAGGATGCCAAACCATGCCTTATCAGATGGATCCTTCTTCTCCAGGAATTTGATTTA